>OZ018389.1:64956120-65556120 GCA_963969525.1 Ontholestes murinus
TAAATTTAACACATCAAATTCAAATTGATACAATCAAAATTCGTTATTAATTTTTTTAACTATTAAATAATAATGAAATTACGAAAATTTTTTCACTAATAAATTACCAGCAATGAAGAGAAGTAAAAATGCTTAAAATTTTAAATTCGATTTTCAATTATTTTTCAATATTTTTAAAATAACTTTTCATAGCAAGGACGGTTTAAAAAAATCTTTTACGAAATGATTCCTAACATTAAATACAAGTTGATAGACTAAAAATCTTGAATTTTTTTTCGCAATTTAGATAAGAAATTCTTAAAATTTCGATATAACGATACAAGTTTGTAAATTTCCAGAAATATTGCAAAAACATTCTAAAAACATCTCTCGAAAAATTGCTTTGCCATATCCAAAACAAATTGCTTAAAAATACTAGAAATTACAGACCAAACAAATAAGAAAATAAATCTAAATAATTAACGGAAGATATTAAAATTATTGAAAAGATATTTATAGCAAATTCTAAAATCATTAATGAAATGCTATAACCTAAATATACAACAAATAATAACATTTAAGACAAAAAAATAGTAGATTCCTTGGAGAAATTTCTAGAACTCTACAAAAGAAATTGTTGGAAATTTCTAGAAACCTTTAAAAAATCTACATTTCTAGAAAAAAAAATTCTTGAAAATTCTAAAAACTTCGCAATTTAAAAGATAGCTTGAAAAAAACAATCTTGATATCTGGAGGAGAAATAACTGAAAAGAGTATAGATTTCTAGGAACAGATTTTCTAGAAAAATCCATAGTCTCCAAATCTGAATATGAGTTATTGGAAATTTCTGAACTCTGGAAAATATATTTTTTTAATTTTTGAGCCCTGAAGAAAATCTTTGCAATTTATAAGACAATATTAAAATCTGGAAGAGAAACTACTGAAAACAGCCTCAAAGAAAATTCTAAAAATATTGAAACGAACTTTCTAAAAAATTTGGAACTCCCGAATAAGACCTTTGCTAAAAATTCTGGGAATATAAAGAAGAAATTACTGTTAACTTCTAAAATTGTCCAAATAAGTTCTAGAAATCTACAAGGAAAACTTGTGAAAAATTCTAGAATCCTTGATCAAAATTCTTTGGAAAGGAAGATGCAAAAAAGAAATTCCTGAAACTTTTAGAAGCCTCTAAGTGAGTTCTAGAAAATTAGAAGAAAATTTCTTAATAAATTGTAAAGATAAACAAAATCTTGAAATAACTTTCTGAAAAATATAGAACTCCCGAATAAAATCTTTGTTAAAAATTCTGGAAATATCTATTTATTTATTAGATAAGAAAAAGAAATTACTGTCCACTTTTAGAATCTTCAAAAAAAGTTGTATAAACCTATAATGAAATCTTGTGAAAAAATCTAGAAACCTCAATGTAAAAGAAAAACTAAAAGTATGGATCATCTGAGAAAATTATAGAAATTTAGAAAAAAAAATTCGAATAGAAAAATTTGAACAAAATCTTGTATAGAAACCACGAAGAAATTTAAAAAAAAAAATATAAATAATGACTTTTTGAAACTCTTGAATAAAATCTTTACTAAACCTGTAAAAATTTCTAGAATTCTCGATGAAAATTCTTTGAAAAGGAAGTTGCAATAAAAACTAAAAGTATGTAGGATAAATTACTGAAATTTCAAGAATATTTAAAGAAAAATTTAGAAAATTATTTTAAATATTTCTCTCACAAATTAAGAATTTTACGAAAACCATGTCTTTAAGTCTTTATAAAACTTGTCCAGTTTCTTATTCAAATTTCATGTAACTCCAACAGTTAATTAGCAATTGGCAAAAAATATTTTCAGTTTTTTTTTTCTCGAAAAAAATTATGGAAAATATGTTTAAATAAAACTTGTTTAATTTTTCATTCTTTTTAACTTTTGTTTGAACCGTTTTCTAAAATTTTTCATATTTAGAAAAATATCACCAAAAAACAAAAAAACGTCTCGAGTAAACATCCACTTTCGGTCTATGAATGTTTACCAATCAGATTATTCGTTTTTGAGATACAGCGCCCGAGATGAAGATTTTTTGGCATAGGTCAAGAGTGCGTTAGGACAACTATTAATTTATTGGGATAGGTTAAGAGTAACGTACGTAAGGTTTTGTAGTTTGAGTTTATATACGATACATTGAAATCTTTTAAATTTTACTATTATTATTTTTTATAGTAACCCTTAAACAACTGCTAATATTACATCTTTCAAAATCCTTCTCTGAAGTGTGTATTTTGTTGGCATTCGAAAGTTTAGTACACGACCGTGAACCTTAGTCACCGCCAATTTTTTTGTTAACCGAATTAAGACGCGTATTAACTTCGAAACGTTTTGTCAATTGGGCGAAAAACGTGCAGTGGGCGAAATTCCGCGCGTCCAATGGATCGGACGGAAAAATTGATTGGACATAAAATTCTGCGCCAATAGTGACAAGTTGCCAACGTGCCAAAACGTGCGTTTGGCGGCTGCCACGCCGCACAGAAGTATTGACCGAAAACGCCGGCGTTTTCTCCTCCGCCACCGCCACACCGCCATCGCACGGCAACTCTGCACGTCCGCCGCCAGACCGGCACAGTCAGCTGTTCATTAAAGAAACAGGAGGCGTGCGTGCGGGAGGGGATCCGACCTCATACGTAGTCCGGTCCTGTAATCCGGTACCCAGTCATGTCCCACACTTCTTTGCGGCAGCATACCTTATCGTAAACTTTCCAACAAAATCACTTATATGTCAAAATGATATCCAGAAAGAGTTGATTGTCAACTAACAACAATTACCACAAGTGCCTAAGAAATTGAAAAATAAAAAAAAAATGTTCGAAGCTTTAATTAAAATTTCTTAATTTCGTGAATGAGTGGCAGTGATTCGGTTATGTTGTGTTTTGTGCAAACGTTTGATGGCAACAACAGCGGTGGTACCAATAAAGATAAGGATAAAGAAAAAGAGAAGGATGGATGTAAGGAGCCTAAATTGCGAATGGTTAAAAATCGGCTTTTGCGAAAATCACGGTGAGTTTTTTTTCTTCTTAATTTGTAAATTGGTCACGTGGTGAACGTGTCGTCGAGTTCGTTTACAACAGTTATGCGATTAAATTGTGCTCCGTTATAGGATCTCATAAATTTCAAGTATCATAATAAAAGAAAGAATCCGATCAGCTGGAAATGATTACTGTAAATCTACAGACAAAGCGATTGCTTCTGGGATACGTTACAAACCTATATTTTGTTTTATAGTAAATTATAGGTAAATAGTTTTATAACTCAAAACTTAATTTGTATGGATGTTTAGATCTTATTGTATCACAAAAACACAAATTACGTTAGGTCTTTTTAATCTACTGTATTATTCCAATGGAATTAAATTTGTCGGTGATAAGAAATTGTTGAGAATTTGATGTAATATTTAAATTATTATAAACAATGTAATACGTATTAATTGTTTAAAAGTTGATTAATAAGAGATAATTCTTACTTTTCTTTTTAACACTTTGAGATATTTTGATATTTTTGGCCTATTGCTAATAAACTTACAGTTACGTGAAATTTATATAACAAGTAATTGAAAAAAATCCAAAATTGTTAAAGAATAGCCTTTTCCGTTAACCTCATAGTTTTCTAAAAAAATGTAAGGGTACTACTATGATGGCCACCATCACCAATTTGCGTTTCTCTACATTTTGCAACTTTTAATTAAAACCCTCGCTTATATTTTACTGATTGAAGTGTGGCATAGAGGCCTCCCACCCACCCCACATATAAATACTAATCGAAGATGATTTTGCTGCATACAAACAATCAAACCTTGTATGTAATAAAAAATAAAGCTTAATCCAAATTTAAATTTCCACAGTCTTAGTCAATCTCATCAAAGCTTGATTTAAAGCTTTTCCACGTATCATGTATATAATTTTTACTCAAAAATTTTACGTAGGGTGGAAAACGTAATTTTAAGATTCTTAAAATATTCCACCATTGTTTTACGCCATCAGTAGTTTCTATGATCTTTCTAGAAATATTGTTAATGGTGTTAGAATTTTGAAGCAGTTTTTTTAGATTCCTAAATTCTTATGCCATTTCTCACACCAAATTGCAAGAATTATCTTTAAAAACATTGTTTAATTGTAAGTTGTCTCGGATTTTTAACAGTTTTTTTTAACCACTCTTTAAAATTTTCCAGCAATTTTTCTTCTTACCCTAATTGGAGAATTTTTTATTTCTAAGAAACATTATTTCTTGTTTTGTCTTATTAAAAAATTGCTTGATTTTTTAGAGAACTTCTAGAAACTTCCAAGTAATTTTATGTTTTCATTTTTAGAAACGTTGCCGAGAATTTTAGAAATGTTAAGTAAGTTTTTTAGATTTTAACTTGATGAACAAATGTTACCGTAAAGAACATTTTTTTTTAATGAATTTGGAAATAATTTTAAAAATTGTTTCTTAGAAATTATTAGAGGTTCAAGCATTTTCAACAATTTATTTTTCCAGTCTTTAAAATTTTCTTCTCAAACTAATTGTAGATTTTTCTCCAAGAGTTCAGGATTTCACTGTATTTTTTTTAATATTTAGAAATTTCCATCATTTCTAATATTATCTTATTCAAACTTGCTTGGGTTTTTGGGAAGCTTCTAGAAAGTTACAAATAATGTTGTGTCTCCATTTTTACAAACTTTATCGAGACTTTTCGAAATATTAAGTCCGTTTTTAGATTTTAATTTGATGAAAAAATGTTACCGATGCCCAAAATTTTAACTTGCAGGCCCTTAAAATAAAGCAAGAAATCCTGGAAAATTTTAAGGGTCTGTAAGTAAAAATTCTGGTAATCGGCAAAATTCTAAATGGGTTCCAGAATTTATATTTAACTTTCTAGAAATTTTGTCAAATGTTTTAGGATTTTCTGCACCTTTTTCCATCTTTATTCACACAATTTTTTCACATTTTTTTCCAAATATTTCTTTGTGACATTTAAAATCTACAGCATTTCTTATCTTATCGTAATGTTACAAGAGTTTTTTTTAAATCGCTAAATGAATAAAAAAATAAATTTTCAAGTCACTAATAATTAGAAAAAACACGAAAATATTTCGTAAAATCTGCAAGTAGATTTTTTATTTTCGTATTTTTTCTAATTATTAGTGAATTTTCTACAACGTAAGGACTTACATATTTTATTTTCAAGTCATTTTAAAACCAAATTTTTCTGGTAATTTCTCGTCCTAATTTTACTTTATTGTAATTTAAGAAAGAAATAAAGACTATTATTATTATAAACATTTTTTGCTAGATTTCTTTATTTTTTTATTTTTCGAGGTGAAATTTTGGCTCCAATTTGTAATTATTTATCAAGAGTTTTTTTTGCATTACTTTCTTTATCTTATCGAAATTCTCTAGGATTTTTACAAAGATTTTTGGGATTTCAGTAATTTGAAATTTCTAATTTCCAAATTTATAGCAATTTGGTCGTGGGCTCTCGTTTTAAGAAAAATTGCTAGATCCTACAAAAAATCTTATCAGGATTAGCCACGATTTTCTTAGAGGGCTCTAGAATTTTAGTGTAATTTAAAGTCCAGATTCCCAGAGAGTTTGTCAAAATTTCTAGATTTTTTTTGCAGCGTTATTTCTAAACTCCTAGAACGTTGCAACTTTTATTCCAGGTTTTTTACTCCAATTTATAAGAATTCTCTTTGAGGATTCAAAAATTATCAAGAATTTATTACTTAGACATTTCCAGGTTTCCTTCAAGAGTTCTAGAAATATCCACTAATTTTATGTTCAAAATATTAACAAATGTTTTGTAGGATGTGAAATTATGAAGCAGTTTGTTTTTATAAATTTCTGGAATTTTTCAGTAATTTTACTTATAGAAATTTTCGTTAGGTTTTGAAAGGTAAGGTTTACAATTTTTATTAAATTTTAAAAAAACTCCTTCAAATTGCATAATTGCTTAAAGTTTAGTGTTTTTTTCAGAAATATTTCCTTTCAGGCTCTTAGATTTTCCAGGGTTTTTCTTGGATAACTTGCTTTTTACTTCTACATTTATAGAAATTTTGCCGAGAATTAAAATAGAGACCATAATTTATATTTAAACTTAAATTTTGATTTTTTATAATTTTTTATTGTTTTAGCAGTAAAATCATCAACGCTTAACAATTAAAGTTATCATGTATATGTAGGGTGGGTGGGTGGCCTCTATCCCATCCTCCAATCAGTAAAACATAATCGAGGGTGTTAGTTAGAAGTTGTAAAATGTAAACCAACACAAAATTATTGCATTTTTTAATTGATGTATTCATACAAATTTTTCAAATAATTTTTGATGATGTTTTACTGATTGGAGGGTGGGATAGAGGCCACCCACCCACCCTACATATACATATAAATTTAATTCCTTATCGTCTCGGGGTTTCTAATAAAATTAATTACAAAACTTTTTGAATACAAAAGAAATTGAAGAGGTAAAATTTTTGAGTGAGTAAATTAGTAAAAATTTGATGCATGATGGGTGGACAGACTTTAAATCTAAATAAGATAAGATTAGCTATAGAAAGTCATTTATATTTAAAGTAAAATTTTGATTTTTTAAATTTTTTTATTACATAAAGGGTTTTATTGTTTTTAGCAGCAAAATCGTCAACGCTTAGCAATTAAAGTAATCATGTATATGTAGGGTGGATGGGTGGCCTCTATCCCACCCTCCAATCAGTAAAACATAATCGAGGGTTTTAGTTTGAAGTTGTAAAATGTAAACAAGCACAAAATTATTGCATTTTTTAATTGATGCAGTCATACAAATTTTTCAAATAATTTTTGATGATGATTTACTGATTAGAATGTGGGATAGAGGCCACCCACCCACCCTACATATACATATTAACTTTAATTACTGATCGCCTCGCGGTTTACAATAACTTTAATTACAAAATTAGAATAAAAGAAGATTGACAAAGTAATTTTTTGTGTGTGTAAATTAATAAAAATTATATACATGATACGTGGGAAGGCTTTAAATCAATAAGATAAGCTATATATTTAATGTTAAATTTGGATTAAGCCTTACTTTTTTATTACATACTAGGTTTTACAGTTTTGTAAGCAGCAAAATCATCAACTACTAGTATTAAAAGTTATCATGTATATTTAGAGTGGGTGGGTCGCCTCTATCCCACCCTTCAATGAGTAAAACCTAAGCATTTTTAGAAATTCATGTAACTCCTATAGTTTATTAGGAATAGGCAAAAAAGATCAAAATTAATTTGCTCGCAAGTTAAGAACAATAAACCGCAAATCGCCTCGAGTAAACACCCACTTCCGGTTTATGAATGTTAACCAAAAGCTTTTCAGTTCCAGTTTTTAACGATGAAACCTTAAAATTTGAAGCGCTTCAAAATGCATAAAAATATATCATTTTAATATAAAAAGTAGAATGTGGGATGGTCAGGGATGATGAATAATGTGGGAAATTGCTTTGGGCTACTAGAATATTTAATCTTCATCAAATTTGTAATTATTATAAGATGCTCACCATGCACAGTTATGTTTCCTCATTGAATTGCGATTCAAGCCCACAAACTCCTTAGAAAAATAATTACTAAATCAAAAATCTCTAATTAATTTTTGTTAGTACTATATTTTTCAGAATTGTTGGCATAATCCTTTTTGGCTTATTTTTTTTTGATAAAAATTATTTTAAAAACAGAAATCCTAAATAACAAATAAAGATGATACAACAAGAATCTTTAAAAGTGTATTATTATCAAAAGTTTTAAATATTTCAAACACAAAAATATAAATCCTTAAAATCTTCAAATCAAATTATGCTCTAAGTGGGTATTTTTCCTTAATCCCGAACGTAATTATTTCCGTAGAATTCAGTAATCCACCTCAGGTATAAATTCAGACCTTCAGTCTGTTATATTTCATTATTGTGTTAGTTGCCGTACATATCTGAGTAAGTTATCTATATTTCATTATATTTATTTTAGTAAACGTTTTTTATATATATTTCAAATCAATTTTATAATAAAGCTGTACTGAAGAGATCGAGAGATCGAAACACGTGTCTGCAGATGGTTATAAATTGAGTATTGAATTATTTAATTGCTTTTGCTAATTTATTTTTATTTACATCAACCTAAATTAATTTCTTGTTCCTAATTTATCGTAATATAGTCACTCACAAATTATTTAACGTACAGTCAATCATTTTTAGTTCATTTTAGAGAAAGAAATACGTTCAAACTAGTGTTGCTTTGATAGCCTTGCTATTTTGTAACACGCAAATTACTTTTGTATTATTCAATGTCTGTCGAAGTATTAGCTAGAGAAGTAGTTGTTTCAAAAGTGGTTTGTTCTTGTAGTCTTAATAAGACTCATTTGTTGTAGATTTTACGAAATATTTTCGTGTTTTTTCTAATTATCTTCAAAGCAATTCTTATAACCTGTACTAAAGGTAAACCCTTACGTTAGAATTGAAACATGTTATTATTAATTTTGTTTGAAATTAAATTATTACATCTCTGTTTAGACCTATTCGAGATCTCAAACCTAGAGTTCTCCGTTAAGGATGGAGACATTAAGAAAGTGACATCTATTGTTTAAACATAAAATTGATTTCCTTAATCACGATAAGGAAGAGATTTGGGACCGATTTATTGTTGCCACTTTGGTGCCAAGTACGAGGGTATGGGATTACACAAACAAAGGAATAGACTAGTTAGCTAATGTTATCGAAACAATTAAGGGAAACGTGATCAGTTACTGGAAATATCCCGAGGATGTTGCAATTCATAACATGTAGTTATTATTAACATATAGTTGTGTTACAAAAACTGTTGAAGCTGTTGGTAGAGATGTATGTGCAAGGCTTAATACATTCCTATTGGAGAGAGAATGTCCTGTTGAGCCTAATGATAGAAAAACATTTACCATGGAATGTTACAAAGATAAATTAGCAGAAAGGATCGAGTGGTGCGCCAATTTAAATGAAGCACTTATAGCAATGATGATGTGGCGCCATAAATCAGATATTTAGTGTACTTAATTTATGCTTCATTAATTATAAATATAATATTACAAAAATTATATTGAAACTAACATACCTACGTGTCAGCAATTTATGTATATAAAATTGCAATCATTAATAATATTATTTTGAAAATAATTTTTATAGTATATAAAAATGCTTTCATAGATTTATTTATGTAATTAAATAAATGATATTGAACAATAAAATCGAAGAATAGGCCGAATGATACCAGGATAGTTATGTGTGCTTGGAATCCTATCAACATCCCAAAAAGGTTTTTCCTGCATATTATTGTTTGGTCCAGTTTTTCGTTGTTAATGATGAGCTTTCATGTTCCTTGTAGCAAAGATCCGCTGATATGGTACTAGGGGTGCCTTATCACTGGATTGAAGAATGGAGAATTTATCCACACTCTGGGAGTCACGGACGCTTTAAAGCAACACCTGTAAACTTGAAAAAAGCTTTAAGAAGTTGTCTAAAACTGAATTTCTGCATAAGAACTAAAAATTCACAGTGTTCACCAAAAATTAATCTAGCTTTAAAATAATAACAAAACAATTGACGATCACAACAGGAAACAAAAGCTATATTTAAAAGAAACAGCTGCTTGTAGTGATTAAAAAACTGATATAATTTTTATTTCGTTAAATATAATTTTCACAACACCTAACTATTTAGAACTAAATATACCTTAAAAACACTATCAAGACAATTGACAATCACAGCAGGAAACAAAAGCTACGAAAGCAGTTGTACCTTAAATTTTATTATATATATAGGGTGGGTGGGTGTCCTCTAAAACAACCTTTCAAAAGTTTAAATATTTGTAAATACAAGGGGTATGTTTAAGAAATAAATACAGAACAAATCCTTATATTATCATGTAAAATTTAGCAATACTCTGGCCTATGTTTTAGAGATTGAAGGGTGGGATAGTGGCCACCCACCCGCCCTACATATGCATTCAAATTTAAGCTATAACTCGGTTTTTGTACTTTTGATGCCTTCAACAGTAAATAATGGAATTAATTTTTGTAAACTAAACGACAGGCAGTGATTATAGTTTATATGTATATGTAGGGTGGGTGGGTGGCCTCTATCCCACCCTTCAATCTCTAAAACATAGGCCAGAGTTTTGTTAAATATTACTTAATAATAGGAAGATTGTTTTTGATGTGTTTATTACTTAAATACTCATCTCGCGTTTGAAAATGTTTATTGGATAATCGACGTCTATTTGATTGGTATTGCAATATATAATAGTGGACACCCACCCACCATATATTTATTTAATTGAATTTAAACTATATCTCTGTTTTGGTATTTCAAATAAAATTTAAAAATTCAATTTTAAAAATGAAAGTGGCTCTACCTGAACCTTAAGTATATATGTAGGGTGGGTAGGTGTTCATTATTCTAACCTCCACTTGCAAAATAAACGCCATTGTTGATAGATTTGTGTAAAACAAGACGTATTAGATAATAATTTAGGAATGTCTCTACTTATAGTCAAGTTAATATTTGCAAAAATCTGACTTATGTTAATTAGAGCCATATTACTGATGATGTTTTAAGGAATGCAAAAGCAGAGTTGTAGTTTAAATTTTTGTTATGTTGTAGGGTGAGTGGGTGGCCTCTATTCCATCCTTCAATCTATAAAAGAAGCTATGTTTCAAAAGTTTAAATATTTGTAAACACAAGGGGTATGTTTAAGATATAAGTTCAGAATAAATCATTCTATTATCAAGTAAAATTAAGCAAAACTCTAGCATATGTTTTAGAGATTGAATGGTGGGATATTGATCACCCACCCACCCTATCTATACATTTAAATTTAAGTTATAACTATATTTTCAATGCCTTCAACAGTAAATCATGGTATTAATTTATGGAAACTAAACGACAGTCAGTGATTAAAGTTTATATGTATATGTAGGGTGGGTGGGTGGCCTCTATCCCATCCTCTAGTCTATAAAACATACTCTAGAGTTTTGTTAAATTTTACTTAATAATGGAAAGATTATTTTTGATGTATTTATTACTTAAATACTCGTCTCGTGTTTAAAAATGTTTTTTGGAAAATCGACTTCTATTTTATTGGTACTATGTAATAGTAGACACTCTACCACCATATATTTATATAATTAAATTTAAACTATATCTCTGTTTTAGTATTTTAAATAACATTTGAAAAATGGGATTTTTAAAAACCTCCACTTACCAATAAACGCCAATTTTTAAAAATTAGTGTAAACACAGGACGTATTAAACAGTAAAATTTTGATTTGGTGGGTTATAATCCTTACCAAAAGATAAATATGGCCGTTTGAATGAAGATCTCGATATTCATAAGTTTATATTAACTAAAGCTGCCGTTCTACTTTGTGGTGTTTTTGTATTTTCAAAATGTACACGTATTTTATTTTATAAAGAATATGGAGGCAAATCCTTTAAAGTAAGAAGCTCATTTACACACATACATAAATAACACGGCGGAAGGACCACGTGGTCGATAGCCAAACACTACAACTATTACTTCTACTAAATTATATTTTAGTAATTTAAAAAAGATGTGTCAAATAATCACATAGGAATTATTGTTTTCAAAACTAAAATTTAGAGAAATATCTCCAAAAAAACCTACATCTATCCTAATTAAAACAACATAACGTCTAAAACAAGTATTCAAAAAATTTAAAAAAATATCTCTTATGAATTGAATTTCATTAAAAAAAATTCAAAAAATCATAAGGAAAAGACACTTAAATTTAACATTCGTGAATTCTAAATTGATGTTTCGTTCAAATGAGTGTTTTTAATGGACTATTCTCGTTGTTTATCTATTAAAAAAATGAAAATGTTTTTTTTCTTAATACAGTATATAGTTTGAGGACGCTTTATATGAAAATTTCCATGTATTCCTTTTATAATTAACGCAAGATTTGAACGTGATGCCATTTGTGCAGTGAATTATTGGCAACCCTGAAAGAAAAATAATTTGAACTGTCAGCTTTCAAGGGTTAGTAAAAATTGAGCATGTTTTCATTATTGCCACAATTCGAAAATCAACTGTGTGTTTATGGAAAAATTAAGAAAGACTGGATCAGTTGGAGACGCCAAACACATTGGTTTAGCCGATTAAATATTAATATCGAAGCACAGTATTAGAGTGTTGGAGAAAATCTCAGAACATCAATTCGGCGTCATGGAGAAGAATTGCTAATTTCAAGAAATTCTCTGCAGCGCATACTCACAAAAAATCTGTTTTTCCATGCTTACAAAATTTACTTATCACAACTGAATCCTAATGACCATTCACAGCGAAAAGAGTTGTTGATTGGAATATTTATTTTATTTATTTATTTATTTAGTCAGCTAAGCCACCATTTATAAAAATACTGTTTATAGATTCTAGGAATGTATAAAAGCATTTCTGTTGTAAAAAGTTTTTTAGTTTCAGTCTGAATGTGTTAAGCTTAGTGTATTCTCTTATTTCTGGTAATGCCCAATGTTGGCCTTTGCACAATTCCTATATTTAGTTCACATTCTTTGGATATACTGTCACACGTATATTTTGCGGTTAGTCAGGAACGATTGGATTAAGTCTAGTGGTTTATCACGAATTCTGAGTGCATATACTTTTTAACGCACGAAGTTTATGTCAATGGCGTCGAAGGCCTGTTAGAAATCGTAGAATATGGCGCCTATGCACTTGCCTGTACCAACGTTTTTTGATAGGTTTTATAGGAGGATGACACTTGCTGTTTCTGTTGAGCGTTCTTCATGAAATCCATGCTGGGCTTCGTTGAGAATTTGATACTCCTCAAGGTAGCCTTGTAATCTTGTAATCTCGGTATTTTTTCGAATATTTTTAAAAACGCGTTTTCTTCATTCATCATTTCTTTTGCCTTTTTTAAAAATGAGGTTTATTTTGATGTTTTTAAACTTGTTGGGAAGATTCCTTATTTGAACAACAAATTAATTAAATACTCCAATGGGTCTAAGATTTTTATTGCCATTGCTTTTAGAACATTAATGTGAAATCATCCCAAGCGATGAATCACATTTTCACCTTGATGACTTTGTTAATCGCCAAAATTGCCGTATTTGGTTCGGAGAACCCACGTGTGATTTTCGAAAAACAAATACATCCACAACGTGACATTGTTTGGTGCGGATTTTGGGATGGATACATCATTAGACCATTTTGTTTTGAAAATGCGGTTGGTCAAGCAGTGACTGAACTGGAGCTCGACATCGCGACATAATTTAGACAATTGTTTCTGACGAAATTGAATGATGTGACGTGGATAATATGTGATTTCATCAAGAAGGTTACACACAGCCCATGAAACAATTACTGTAAGAGAACTTTTCTGGTCGTGTACTCTTTCACTTCGGTGATTAGAATGGGTCCCAAGATCGTCTGATTTAGCACCATTTGATTTTTTTAATCGAATTATTTAAAGTCAAAGGACTTTGTCAACAAGCACTCAACCACATGTGCACTTCAGGAGAAAATTAAACGCTATATGAATGAAATTAAGCCATATTGTGCAGAATGGCCATGAAAAATTTCAACAAAAGAGTGCGTATGGGCCAGCAAAGCCATGGAGGCCATTTACCCGATGTGTTATTCTATTATTAACCTTATTCTATGAACTTTATGATTCGATAAAAATGACATTCTAAAGAGTAAAAACTGTTTTCTATTTATTTCAAATCGGTCTTTAATTTTGCAACACTCTTTACAATGTTCTTCACGAATGGTTGAATTGGTCTGATAAAATCACAACTATTACTATTTGACGATTTTTTATCTAATGTTTATTTGGGCGAACATGCATTGACATATTATAGCTACTATTGATGGCCATCCATATAAATTCTTATGAAACCATTTAAAAATGGTAACAAAATGATGCAAGTAAAATAAAAGCATATACAGCATGAGTTTTTTTGCATGTTCACTATGGGGAACACAACATCTTTATTATTTTCCAATTCTGGCCGCTTTTGTTAATGGAATCATTCAATTTGTCCAATTGGTGACAGTACATAGCCGTATTGATGGTTTTGTTTTGTGGCAGCACCTTCGTAATTTCATAACCAAATTGAAAGGATCATTTGGTGGATATTTTCTTTCGAACTGGTTACAGCATGTTCATGGACTAGCACCATGATCGTTTATGCAAGATGTCGTCGTAAACTATGCATTTCTCATCTCTGGTGACAATACGTTTAAGATATTAATCATTTTCATTGTTTTTCAAGAACTTGTCACTAGTATTTATGTGTTTTGTTAAATGAATTTCTTGAGTTCATTTGAAACCCAAATATTGAGTTTACTAACATATCCCATGTTGTGCAAATCTTTATTCACGGTCCTTTGAGAAATATTTACCTACGACCTCTAGAGTCGTATAGTTGCTTCGATTAATGCTTTTATTTGATCGTTTTCAGCATCAACTGGCCTTTCGGAATGTGGCGCATCTTTGACATCAAAACTATCAGAACGGAATTTAGCAAACCAATTCTGGCACGCAATTTTTACCGGACACAGAACATACCTTTCTATGGGCTTGAATTGCGTTTTTCCCGTTTCTGAAGTAAAACATAGCGATACACCTCGGTTTGCTTTTCCATCTTTCGACTACAGCTTTACGGCTTCTACTAAATCGATTCACTTTTATTATTACTGTCAATTGAATCGTTTCCTGTCGAATGGTGTTTAGGTTAGATAATTGGACTGAAGATAGTTGTTTAAAAATAAAAGTGTAGACATCTATTGGTCAGAACCGAAATTACTTAAGACTCGACCTAATTTTTGAGTTTATTTAATGCATCAAATTGCTTTCTCACTTGCTGTTGTCAAAACTACAGAAATCTGAATGAGAAATCCTGTGGGATCAAACATGATTACATAAAACCAAGAAAGGAAGATGAGGAAAGAGGATTTAGAGCAAAGCTGCAATATTCGATGCCGGATGGTAGATTACTTTTCTATCCTATTATCTATTATTTTGTGATATATGTCAGTTATTTTAAAAGAAACACACATGATCTTGTGTGTGATATCAACAAAGTGCAGTTTCTTTAAAAGTTCCTGATTCCAAAAATATATATCTAACATCATTTTGACAAACTATGTTTTCCAGTAAATACCAACAGCATTATAAAGTTAGAAACTTGCAAAAAAAACAAGTTTCTTTTTTGCAAGTTTCTAATTTTATAATGTGAAGTGAATTTAATTATAAAACCTATATATTCAATATTCAAAGTTAATTCTTATTTAAATCTAAGTACAATAGAACTTGACGATTTTCAAAAATACAAGTATCAAAAACATAACATTATTAATTTTTTGAATTACTTTAATTACACAAATTAGTTCTATTAAAAATTAATGGATATTATCACAATATCTACTGTACTGTACTTGTAATTTTTGTATGATAAGCTCGATTACACAATACTAAACAGTGGTGCATATATATATATATATATAAAGAAAAAGTGATTATTTTTAATTAGACAAGACATTTTGGCTTAAATTTTTTGAATTGCCAATTTTTATGACGAAATCTGAATATTAATCACGACATTAAAACTTTATTTTAAAATAACCCTTAGGTTCTTTTTAGTTTGAATGTCATAATTCTATTATGAAAGATTTTGTGTAGTTTCTGTCATTCTTTTAATAAAAAGTTTTATTGGCACTAATGATTAAATTTTGTATTAATTGTCTTTTTTCTTTTCAGGTAAGCCAACTACCTTTCATGTTTGATTAAATGCCAGGTAAAGTATTTAAAATCACCAAGAATGTATTTTTCCTTATTTTTCTCTTCTTGTAAATAATAATACAATTGGAGTGTGTGCATTGTTCATGTAATTTTTTAGATATTGATAATAATTGCTTTTATAAAACTCAATTCAAACAAAAAATATAATAACTAAGTCTTATTTACAGAAATACATTTATATCAAAGATTTAAATAACATTACAATAAATTTTTAGGATAAATATCCGCAAAATTACAATCGATAATTTTATCTTATTTTCTTGATAAAAGTTTATCCTTACTCATTGTCTATCTGAAAGCTAAAAAAGTGTGAATATAAATTAAATATGTATTATTTTATATTCAGAATGATTTAAGCTTTTAGACAATAAATTTTAAACCTTCTTAATATTTTAGTTTTTTTTACATTTATACTTGCTTACCCTTTCAAAATTTTCTATAAGAGCATTTTTAAAATTATTAATTTTGTTGGTTTTAAATCGAAATGTAAGAGTTTGTTCTATTTTTCGTCACTTAAGTTTAATAAAATTTTTATAACAGTTTTTTGATAATCCTTTATATTTATATAAGAATATATTTATCATCTTTGAATAAATATACTCTAATATATGTATTTAGCAGCCTAGCAACATCAATCTAACCTAGATCACTATTTATAGTTCGTAAAAATAGTGTTTATCATTAGATAAATCATTTACAATTGATAAATATTTGCACTTTCAATATATATTATTATCGAATCCCAGTTGTAGACTTAGATTTTAAAAAATGAATAGGCAAAATCCTTTAAACTATGATTATGTCTATTATTTTTTTTAAATAAAGTCTACAATATAATATATATCGAAAGTGCCAATATTTATCAATTGTAAATGAGTTAAATGAAATAAAATTAAATATATAAGTCCATCTTTATATTTTTTAATTTTAAGAGAAAATATACGCATACTCATTTATAAAACAAAAACTTTGCAAGTTTATCTATGTATATGATGGTTGCGTTATGATGGAAACTTATTAAAATAAATGCGTCCAATCATTATTATACATGATTCATCTTTCTTACCCACCGTACAAGCAAAACGAGCAAAAGGCACAAGCAGACTTGCTCGAAAGGGCAGATCGATACCTCAGTAACCGTGAGACGGAGAGAAAATTGTGGAAACTGTTTGTTGGAGGGAGAGGTCGAATATGTCTGGGCGCCGTTTGGTTTCCAAAGAAACACGGTTTTCATGAAACAACAGCTGAACGCTTTCTAAAAAAAATCCACCCTTAATATGTATTGGTCGATTTATAAATTAATATAAACGAATGAATTAATTTATACACAAAAAATTATAATTAAGAAAACAATTAAGAAATTTCTAACAGCTACTAAAAATTAAAGAAGACCACAAAGATTTATTAGACTATAAAAAGGAGTGTTAATTATTTCATTCCAAATTATATATTGGATTTATGAGGCTTTTACTTGGCGAAATTCCATTATATAGGTGATAAATAAAACTCTTCCGGTTGTCAACTGTGTACATTCTCAAAACCGAAAAGTTGTATTTATCACTTATCCAAATTATATGTCAAACTGACAATGTCAGTAAAAAATACTCAAAGTTTCGCCTAAGTAGCCAAGAATATCGATAAAGGAACTTAAGATGACAATCCCCAGGCCACTTAAAAAATGGGCACAAGTGGAAGAACACAAAAACTGAACTCAAGCTTTTTCGTGTGTGACAGAATTTTTTTTAGAATGTAAAATATACTTCTATTATGAAAGCACATTGAATAAATAAAAATACCTACATACACTAATAGAATTGATAATTAAACTAACGCGTTTCTCTGGAAATATTTTTCTTTCCTGCATGACTCATTCACTGCTACTCGGAAGCCCGTAATGTCCTATTAAACATTCTTATTAGACAGGAAACTGTCGCGATGATTTCAGTCGAAGAGGTCTTATTTGGTCTGACTGGTGCATACCCTGTTCCCGTTTCTTGCAACTAAAATTAGTCGACTCCGGAATTCTGGGACTCTCGTTGACTGAACGTTTCACACGGTACATGTTTCGAAAATAAACTGGATGTTTCACCATCCTCCAATAACACCAGGAAACACATTAACCTCCACATACAGATCTTACACAGCTTCAATTATTGTAATAATATTAACAACAAAATTTTTTTATTGCAAAATAAATGTAAAACACAAGTAGGTGGCCACTATCACATCATCTAATTACCAAAACACAGCTGACGATTTCTGTAATAATCATTTGCAAACTAAACGTGTTTTCACAACAAATAAAATACATAACTGTTTTGAAATTAAATATGCATTAATTAAAACTCTCGCGTGTGTTTAACTGGAGGGTAAAATAGAAGCTAACCATCCCCTCTACATATAAAATTGAACTTTCATCACATTCAGAGTTTTAGTTTCTTGAAAACTATGTAGAAATTAATTAAGAAATTAAACTTCGTTTGAATAGGTAAAATTTTAACGTAAATATTTAGAATTAAAAAGTGCCATCATATGTTTTTCTTATTTTATTGGTTCTTGCTATTTTGGTTTTCCAAAAACTGGCTGTTACAGACCTCATCAACAAATTCTAAAATATTTCCATTTATTAGACTCTAAATTTCATCAATAACTTTACAAAAACCAAACAGCATGACAGATGAGTTATTTCCATTCATCTTTAATGAATGACGTTCAAATATTTAAACTAGTTCATTTAATTCATTTCTTCTACAGGGATATCATTAATTTTAAAAGAATATAGAAGCTGGGTATTAAACTGTTGCATTTTAGAGACATTTAAACAAGATATACATAGAAAATTAAATTAAGCCTGAAACAGAGTCCTGGGGAACACCAGCAGTAACTTTGAAAATTTTTCTTCAGCTAGAATCACTTGATTTTTCCATTTCAAAAACAATCTTCACATCAAATTAAAATGAGGACATTTTAATTTGATGTGAATTGATGCAAATGTAATGGATGCAATTAATATATTTGTTATGAAACTTATCTAAAATAGAACAATTTCAAGGCAGCTCTCCCAGAGTTTTGAAATACGCCATAATTTTCTCTTTACACACATGTATCCTTTAAGTAATCTGAAATCTAATTTAATGGTTTTGACATGCACCCACCAAATTGCACAGATAATGAATTTCCAGTAATGTAGTAATGTACGTTTCGTAATAACTATCTTCATTGAGAAATTCAAGTTGGTTACCAAATAAAACGTGTAAGAAGTATGCAGCCTTTTTTTAGAATAATAATAAATCGTGTTTATTTCATGAAATATATATACAAAAGAAAAAAATTCAACAATAGGCCAAGTTAAGTGAGGCTGTAAGTGGGGGTTTGCTGTTCTACTTTAACTAAACCTACTTAAAACTAATTTTAATTAAATGCATGTAAAAATTATGTTGTATCATAAATATCTATCAGATAATCTTGGATTATGATACTGTTTCTCCTATATTTTAACATTTTTTCAGACTATCTTTATATAAATCCTCTATACATACATATAAATCGTCAGTGAAACTGTTTTAGTTAAAATTTAATTGCGATAATGAATTATCCTTAATTAAGACCCCTACTCTCAATAGTGAGGCATTTTTTATCGCTCTTCAAAAGAACCTATTTAACTAAATAACAAAATAAGTGGTGAATAAACTGATCGTTAATGATTATTACTTTGTCAGAACTTCAGGATCTGTGGTGCTTCATTATTTATAACCATTGATTTTATTATCTTTTTCTAAATTGATATTTTCCTATCATTTCCTCAAAATTCGACAGATGCATATATTAGGAAGTTCTCTTTTAATTAACCAATAATTCAGGCAAAACTCTTATACTGAAGATATTGTTAAAAAAAAAACAGCGTTGAATCAGCTAAGACTGTTCAATTGTACATCAGGGTTTTAAGTTAGTTGAATCTATATAAATAAATAAATGTCAAAAATGCAATAACAAATCTAATTGAAGTCCTCTTCTCAGAGGAAAGAAAGCCAAATTCGGCAAGATAATGGTGAAACAACCCCAACAAAGGTACCATATGGGGTAACAGTGTTATTGAAGTAACAGTAGGCAACAGTTCAAGATCATATTATTATGAACTCAAACCATTCCATGTGCGATCAAAATTTTTGTAGGAAATGTTTGTATTTGTAATATATATTTGGATTTTATTATGTAAATACAATGGATAAAATTAATACTATCTATCTATCTATACTTTTATTCAGGAAGGAATTAAGCCATTTCGTTTAATTTCCTCCACAGTTTGTAAACTACTAATTAATGCAAAACTTTTGAACCATTAATGATATTCCAGAAAATTGTAAAGAATAGCTTTTGAATCAGTTAAGGCTTTGTACAAAGGGCACATCTGAGTTTTCTCATTAAAGAAGAACATTTAATATCGCCGTACTTTAGTCATTATGAAAGTTGTTGACAAACCATAGTTAAGATAAAACGTCCACCTAAGAAAAATCTTAAAAGTCTACCTTGCTTATTGATAGGTTGTTGAACATCATCACCAGTTGCAGACATAGCAAAACATGTTGCCTTAATAACTATGATCGGTTACTGAACATTATCACAAAAAAAAATAAAAAATAAAATAGTAAAAAACGATATCACTTTCTAAAAAATAGTATCAATGTTACCTTAATGAGCATGATAGGTTGGTGAACATTATCATTAGCTACAAAAATTGTTAATAACGATGCTTTGATAGTCATGATAGGTTTCTAAACATTAGCATGAGTTATATAAATAGTAATAATGTAAACATTAATTATTGTTCACTGTCATCAACAGCCACGGAGCGCTTTTGATCTATTTTGGATCTTATTAGCGTACCGCAGTTGGAGACAGGGAAACGAGTTTTACTCTTTGTGAAAACCGTCTATCAAGATATAGTCTGTCCGTTGGATCTTCCGTCGTACGTCACAAACTATCGCTTCAAAAAACGACGAAAGTTATACAGTGCGTTTTTTTTTTCTAACGCATTTGGTTTACTTTATCAGACTGAATGTTTTTGTGTCGTTTCTCGAAGCGATATTTTGTGACGTACGACGGAAGATCCAACGGATGGACTATATTACCATTTGTCGGTAGTTATCCACTAAAACAGGAATTCGGTGCAACATTTAAACAATAAATGACATCTTAGTGGCCTTAATAGGTTGCTAAACATCATCATTAGATCCAGAAATAGTGAAAATGTTGCTTTAATGGCCATGACAGGTTACTGAACAAAAAAAATACTAGCTTAAGAAATAATATAAATTTTGTCTGAGTGACCATAGTGAGTTCCAAATGTTTCCATATTTCTTGAAAGACACCTTTATACTACAAAGATTTTAAATACTTATTTGGTGAGGCTGTTACTTGTTGAAACTCCATATCTGTGTTAGTATTTTATTAAGAAAGATTTTACAGCGTTTTGCTTCGAGTTTTTCTAAAAATTTTCAACGATTTTTTTTCATGTTTTATGGATTTTTTTAGTATTTCGCTGGAATTTTCTAGATTTCTTATAATTTGTATTTTAATTTGCAAAGTTTTTTTTCTTTTAAAGTTGTAGAATTTAGAAGCAATGCCTTACAGATTTCTAAAATTTTCCAACACTTTCATTTTTGAAACCTTCAAAAAATTCCTATCATTTATTCTGTTATCTTATTGAAATTTTCTTGGAAACGTCTAAACTGCGAAGAATTTGTTTATCTAAAGTTTTCGAGAAAATATCTTGGAATTTTTTCCACGTTAATATTAGTACCCCTAGATGTAACTTTACTGTTTATTTTATCTAGTAGGTTCTGGAGGTCCTCTTTACTGGTCGCCATTAGTATTGTGTTGAAGCAAATGTTATTTGCTAATATTAATGTACTCTGAGCATAATGTCGAACAGAGTAAATATCCATTCCTAACATAGATTCTAAATTCGCCGTTCTCTGTCTCTAGGTGTTAAATTATGTTCTATTTGTTGCCATATGCTCTGAAAACCCGTACCATTCTAATTTATAGTGTCGAATGTTTTGGTAAAGTCTATGAAGCATAAGTACAGGGTCCGGTAGAGAAGTATGATGTTTTCGAAACGCGTATGCACAGGGAAGCATTACGTTTTCGGAATGGTTGATATGTGACCACCCGACCTTGCTATTTTATTTGGTTTAGTAGTTATGGAACAGTAGAGCAACGCGTATTTGCTTATGACACTAGGCGTTCTGTGTTTGCTACACGACGTAGATTTCGATCACAATTCAATGTTGGAAGGCCCGGTCGTATTCTTACGCGAAACACTATCCTGAAGTGGGTGCAGAACCTCAATACTAGAGGATCGTTAAAGCCTGAAGTATCTCGAAAGAAGTTTCTGAACTCCTGAAAATGTAGCTTGAGTTAGGACAGCTGCGGAAGCAAGTCCACGTCGAGCAGTAGTGCAGCTTGCTCGCGCACTGATGATGAGTGACTGATTACTATGGCGAATTTTGCATTTAGATTTACACTTTTACCTATACAAGATGGTGGTTGTACCGAAACTAAAACCAAATTATTTCCAGGACGACTCATTTCGCTACGAGGGCCCCACGATCGTCTGATCTTACGCTTTGCATAAGGCCCGCGTATTTATTGAGAAAACAAGCACTCTTGATCAGCTTTTCAATGCTATAACCCGAGAAATTCTAGCGATTCCGGCCAGCATGTTGAAAGGACTCGATTTCAGGAGTGTATGGAAACGAACGTACATTACTTAGATGCGTACATAAATATTTTATCGTTTTCTTTGATATAAATACGAAATGGCAAATCCACACCTACATATTAAACAAACAAAATATTAATTTAATTGAAAATTGTCTAAGTTATGATTTTTTCAAAAACATCTTACTTCTCTGCCGGACCCTGTATAAGTCCTTTCTTTGGTCGAACAGTACTAGGTTAGAATATTTAGTTCAGTTAATGCCTCTCTGGTACCCTAGCCATACCGAAAATTGTGTTGTTTCTATACTCTCCCCACATTTTCTGAAGCTTCGAGTATGTATTACCCTTAGAAATATTTTTATAGTATGGTTGATTATGCTGATAAGTCTGAACTCGACGCATTTTTTGCTATTTGGCTTCTTAGATATTTCTCATACATTAAATTAAAGAGATATACTGCTTTATCTTGTTTTTTTTCCTCAGCCAGTTTCAAGAATTCTGCAGGAGTGTCGTTTATTTGACAGGACTTTCCTCATTTGAATTTTTAGAATGCTTAGAAGTTGATACTTTAATTTTTTATGTGTATTAAATATGTTGCGTTTCTGCTGTCGATTTCGACACACTATTCTCGTATCTAGTTTTCATTTGCTCTCCTTATTTCCTTGCGAATTTCTGTTTTTCGAAAGACGCAGTCCTTTCCATAAATTTCAGGATGTTTTCGGTCATCTTTGGTTTTTCTTTGTTCTCTTGACTAGTTAATATTTCTCAGTCGATGTATTAACTACTTTCTTTATTGATATCCAGGTTGCTTCTATATTTTCATCATTCGTCGGCGTTTCTAATATTGTATTTTTCAGACTATTGTTAAGCTCGCTTTGGACTAGCAATTTTGTAGATTGGTTTCATAGCAACTGCATATTCATTCCTTTGTGACTTTCTTCTTCTGTAAATTTTAATTTTAGTCAAATGTTTGCCACTACAGGATTATGATCGCTTCCTATGTCTGTACCTGGATCTCTTCATCATTTTCGTCAGCTGTAGGGGTATATACATATGTGATATTTACATTAATTGAAGTAGAAACATTCTTTCTGATAGGGGTTCAAAGTCCATCACCGTGTTACTTAGCTCCGTTGATAATACTATACCGACTCCATATTTATGTTTTTTTATCACTTCTAGAGTAATAGAATAATCCGTTTTCAAAATCGTATTTTCCGTTACTGCACCACCTTATTATTCTGATACCTAATATCTGTAGGTTAAATCTTGTTCATTGCGTTATCTATCTTTCCTGCTTCTAATAATGTTCTGGCATTACTGGTTCCTATGTTCATGCACCTGGGATAACATTTAGAGTTTGTTTGATTACTATTTGTTGTATAATTTTCCATTATAACACATCCGGAGATTATTTGCACCCCTATCCAATTTAAGAGACTCCGGTACTCGGGGCCGTGGTTTAGTTTGTCTGTTATGCTGAAATAGTTTCACTAGGCAAAAGTTTATGATGCGATTTCCTCATCGCAGCACCACTGTTAATGTGACTGCTACTAAAATCCTGCCTATGGTAATACAGTTGGAAATCAGTCCAGGATCATTTCGTATATACTTTGAAACTGTTACTAATGATAGCTGCTGAACATCGCTAGGAGTAGTTATCGATGCTACAGCCACTTGTTCCAAATATTTTGTACAGAGGTCCATCTTCTCCGTCTTCTTTGCCAGTAAGGTCTTCACTCGTAACCCTGAACACGGGTAGAGAGCAATTTTCAAAATGTTTCAATTATTCTTTATTATTAAAAAAAAACATATTTCCTGGAATCCAAACTACGAAGATATAATAATAATAATAAATATCTTTATTCACATTTTTTAAATAGTATTTACATTTTGTGCTTCACTTGTGAACGGGCTATCGGCCCAACTACGAAGATTTTTTTCTATAATTTACAAGTAGTTTTTCGTGCAATGTTTCTTTTAGATTTTAATTTCATGTTTTGATATATTTATTTACAACTTCTTCTTAAAAAGAAATCATTTAAAAACAAATTTATTATCAAATCTGTTATTTTTTCTAATTTTTTTTACTTCAATATTCCTTTAAAATGTTATCGTAACATCTGCCACCTGTCAACTGTTATTTTTCATATGTGAACTGTTGTAATATGTCAACTGTCAACTATCATCTGTTAGTTGTCAATCTATTAACTGTTTGCTATCTTATGCCTTTCATGTAAGGTCTTCTATTTATAATCTGTTAACAGTCATGTTTTATTTGTCAATCTCTTGGATTGATTGAGTACGTGAAAATTTAATATAAATGTAAAAAAACAATAGTTTGGCACTTTTTTCAATTTCTTCTTTATTTAGTGACCTAAATGTATATAGATTTAACGATAAATAAACAAAGTAAAAACATTCCAAACTATTGTTTTCTAAATTTATTTTTCAATTGCTTTAATATCTCAATTGACAGTTTTCAAATGTCTGTTAGCAGTGATGTGTAATCTACATACTTAACAATTAATTAAATTATAACATAACCCGTGGTGAAACATTTTTATGTTAATAAAATGATTAATTAAGCACTTGGTTATGTTTCACTATTTTATAAATAAGTGCTTAATTAATCCTTTTACTACCTACTTTATATTGTCTGTTATCTCTCGTCTGTCAATTGTCATATTTTAACTGTCAATTGCCATCAGTCAAAAGTCAATTGTCTATTAACTGTTAACTGTTATACAGTGCTTCCCAAAAGTAACGAATAAATTTGTAAAGTCGTAAATAAGAATATTTCAGGAAAATACGTTGACAGGTCGATTTTTGTTTTTAAATTACTATCCTGAGATACACTTTTGGGCGTAACTCCAACTTTATAAATTCATATAGCAAAGTACCCCGTGCGTTCCCTCAATTGATAGATTTTTTTATTCTGAATACAACAAAACCAAAATAATCAAAATCGATCGATAAATAACGGCGATATTTACAAAAATGGTGATTTGGCCATCATAGTACTTTCCCTATATTTTACTCGAAAACTATAAGGTTTATGTAAAAAAACTATTCTTAATAATTTGTTCACTTTTTATTTTTTTCCAATTATTTGCTATATAAATTTCATGTAACTCCAATAGTTTATTAGCAATTATCAAAAAATGTCAAAAATGGCAAGGGGTAGTTTGCTATATGAATTTTTAATGTTGGGGTTACCACCCCATAGGGGCGAAGGGATGGGGGGCTTAAAAGTGTATATCTGGATAGTAATGTAAAAAGAAAAATCGACCTGTCAAAGCATTTTTCTCAAATATTTTTATTTACGACTTTACAGAATTTATATTTATATAATATATTTATCCGTTACTTTTGGGAAGCTTTGTATATAAATAATCATACTAACTGTTATTTTTTATTTGTCAACTGTCATTTTATTTTTGTTAACTTTTAACCAACTATCGTCTGTCATCAGTCTTAATTTTCTACTGTTTATTGATATCTCAAAACTGTCATGTCAATTTTTATATCTCCTATCGTTTTATCTACTAAATTATCGTATTTTATACAGGGTCTATTATGAAAGTAATATGTATGATTTTATTGTGATACGACTATACATCGCAGCGGGGTAAAACGGGTTAGGAAATGTGGTTTGCTCTGAGTATCTGAGTAGTCCAAGTGGAATGGCGTGCCTCCACGTGAAGTGTGTTTTTCGACTTTGTAATACGACGCGAAAGTGCGTTTGCTTGAACAGTAATACGCAATCAAGATTTCTGTACCCTTTGGAAAGAATGTTACCGAAATATTCCAATTGGTTCAAGGGGCCTTCAAAAGGACGTTTACTAGATGTTCAAAACGAAAAGGCAGAGCAGCCAGTAGCACACAAAATCATCTCCTCCGCCCTAAGAAAGAGTGAATAAGCTATTCATGTTCAGGCCCATGCTTTTGCTGTGATATCTTACTCTGGTGACCAGTTTTTGGAGATCTACATGTTTGACTATGAGTACTGTGTCATATACATACCGTATGTTGTTTATCGATATACCATTGACTTGAATGTCCTTTTCCCTGATAGCTTTCAGCAATATGTTCTTAGAGTATAGGTTAAATAAGAGAGGCGATAGGACACAACCTTGTCTTACCTTTCTAAAGCTCTTAATGCGTTCGTAGTTTCGTTTTCAATTTTTACTTGGGGCTGTTTAGTTCTTGTATAAGCCTTATATGCATCGCATGTCTTTCTGATCAATGCCCGACCTTTTAAGTATTTCGATGAGCTTTTGATGATGCACTCTGTCAAACGCCTCCTTATAGGATTAATTAATTTCTTACTTAACTCTTATAATCTACAGAGCATAGACATACATTTTTTAAATTTTTCCTTTAGTCGTAAAAGTTTTTTACAAGAACTTATGTTGCAACTCAAGCTTTTACTTGATAAAACTTCATAATAATAAATTAATATATATATATATATATATATGTTGGTGCGGATAGTTTCGCGAAGATTATTTTTGTACATTGTCAATGTTCGGCTTTAATCTTCGAATTTGCAAGTTTTGATGGTTCTAAAAAGAACCGATTTGCAACGTTTCGACCAAGTCGCATTGGTCTTCTTCAGGCGGTGTTCGATGGGGAACTGCGATCGTGCTTGATCATCAGAATTAACTGCAAAAATGGTGAAAATTACTTGCATTAAAGTCCACTTTAGGCATCCAAATACCATCATCAAAATGTCATCTTAATGACCTTGATATATTTCGGAATTTTCGGCATATTTTACTGTTTAATTAAGGAAAAGTAAATAAACGTGTTTAAGGAAGAAACAAATTTATGTGTATTTAGATAACAAAACTGTTAGATTTTCAGATTTTCACTGTGGCTTCTTCAGGTGAAGAAAATATAATATAATAAACAGTGTGGCGAAACATATGTAGCGTTTACAATAAAACCAATTTGAAAATTAGTTTTGTTATCTAAATAGTGAATATGGATTTTCAACACTTAAGTGCCTCAAATATCAATCAAATTTATGTGTATGGAAAAGATGTACTGACATAACTCCAGTGAGAAAACTAAGTATATTATTATGATAGGTTGCTCAACATAACCAACAAATACAGAATTAGTAATAATGTTGACTTAATTGCTATGCTTGATTGCTGAACATCATCAGCATCTAGAAAAATAGTAAAAATTGTGCCTTAATAGCTATAATAGGTTTCTGAACATCACCATCATCTGCAGAATATAATGGATTGAGTAGAAGATGAGTAACCATGAACTTCACCTTTACGTTAAGCTAAACATTTTTAAGTGCTTATAATAAACTAATATTAGGAATGCACATAAATACAATCTAATAGAAGATAATTGTTAGTCTATAGTTTTTCGGAATATTTGTGTTTTCCAATGTTGTACTAGAGTTGTACTAAGATGATGATTCACTTATACCTTAATAAATAATCTTAATCAAGTATAAAATTGCTTCTGAAATGGGCTAATAAGAAAAAGAAAGAAGAGTTAACTTATTGATTTAGTTTTATTAATTTTTTTTAACTATGTATAATGAAAACGTAAAAGAATTGAGGAAATACTAATTTCTTGGAAATTTTCTGATTTATTTATTCATGAACTTATCTTGTTTTCGTACGCATAATTTAGTCGTGACATTAATTGATTCTACGTAGTCATTTTCGGTTCAACCCCTTTCAAATATAAATTAAGACCATCAGTTTTGGTATGTTTTAGTTTCTTTATATGGAAAAGTCAAACGTGTTGTTCAAGGAAAAAAAAACTTGTTTGTAGATAAAATCTGGGTGCCAATACAAATTTTATAAATTCCAATTTTAATGTTGAAGGTGCACCACGTTTTAGAAAACCATTTAAAGATGATAAAGAGTCTATAAAGGCGTTAATTGATTTAAACCTTGTAATAACAACTCGCGAGATCGCTGAGAGAATATATTTATCAGTTTCGACCGTTTGTGATCATTTGAAATGGTTTATTCTCAATGTTAGTCATATAACTTCCACATGTTTCTACAAATTATATGATTTGAAATAAAACAACACAGTTGGGAGGGTTTCACACTTATTGTTGAACACTGCAACATGTTTCGCCACACAGTGGCTTCATCGGGCAGATGAATTATTCATCTCCCAACTGAGTTGTTTTATTTCAATTTGTTATGGAGTATCGTCAATTCATTTATGATTTGTTTCTCAAAACAGTCTTGAAAATTATATATTTTTGAAGCACATCAGTACTGGATACGAGAAGTAGGTTGTTTACAATAATGTTAAATGCAATAGAAAATACAGTAAAAAATATAAACCGGTTCAAAGCATTTCGAAAAAGTGATGCTATCTGTTTGGTGGGATTTCAAATGAATCAATTTTTCTGAGCTTCTACCAGACAACACAAAGATTTTGAAGTGTACTGCCATAAGTTGGACAAATTGAATGAATTACTTAAACAGAAAAGGCCAGAATATATCAATAGAAGAGGTGTAGTGTTCTATCAAATGAAAAATTTCGTAAATATCTGACCAAATAAACTATTTCCATAATATTTATTACGAACCATCAACGTTTTTTATTACACTTGCTTATCAGTTTTTTGGTAAATATTCGAATTGGCAATCTAGTAATATGATTAATAATATTGATTTACCTAACTACCTTGACAACTATATGATTTCTGAAGATATTACTATAAGGGTGATGGAGAAGCTAAAGCCTAATTTAACCATAGCTACCGATTCCTTGCTAATCTTCTTAATTCATTCTTAAGTAATGTATGTTCTAATCACCCGAATTCGTAATATAATGTGTAATAAATAATAATTTTAAGGATGATACAATTTTTATACAGGAGATCGTCATGATATCAAGCTACCGACCTATTTCCTTAATTAATAAACTTTTAAAGGTCTTTGAAAGAAAATTAGCAGATCATATTTGTACCTCTTCTATTATTGTGATGCAATTATATTATTAGTGAACGTAATACTCTTAATAATTAAATAAAGGTTAACTCATTCAATCACAAGCTCAATCAACAAACACAGGTTGATGTAATTGTAAATCCTTTGATTTAATTACAACATAAGTGTTCTTCCTTCTTATTAAGGTAATCATAAATATATTATTGAAATAAATGTATGTATATACATAGCAATGACTGGGGTTCCTCAAGGTTCGAACCCAAAACCTATACTTTTATGTGTAATAAGGCTGTTATACGTTGAAAATTCATTAAACGCCATTTCTTCGCTTAAAGAAGCCACAATGTGGCGAAACAATTGTTGCGCATATAATGCAATGAAAAGTGATTTGAAAATTTAAATGTTGTTTTTATTTTAATAATTAAACAAGTAAAAATGTATAGTTTTTGTAAAAGGATAATTAATGCCTAATAAGTAACTAGAAAAACTTCATTACCGATGCAAATAATTTTTTTCCAAGGTTTTAGTTTTACATGCTTTTTCTTCAACTGAACTTTAGAAACACTTTATTTACAATGATAACAAAAATAGTCATAACCATCAAAGTACTTTCCATGTATTATTACTAAAAATAAATAAAAATACATTCATCCATTCCAATTTATCTAAGAGTGTCTTGTTAGTGTTTTTGTAGTTATAATGTAATGTATTATGTGTTCTTAGATAAATAAAGCTCTTTATTATTATTATTATTAAAATAAATAACGTTAAGACTCACAAAAAGTCGTTCAAAATAGTTGATAAAATAAAAATATGTAATATTGTCTAAAAATATTTACGCTCGCTAGGTTAATGCGTAGTTTATTAAGTTAGGTCGGGAGTACGAGAGGTCATTATCTTAATTATTGTTGTAGGTCTAGAGTACGCTAGAATAAATAACAATCAAGAGTATTTTAAATTAATATTCGGTTTATATATTTAAAGTTAAAAATTATACAAAATCTGAAGTAACAAGGCTGAAAAACCGCGGGTCGATAGACACTGATTAGAAGAAATCTTGAGTCTGCTACTTCACTGTATATACATACTTATGGCTGTAATATTTACTTGTAATAATAAAGATGTTTTCTCTCTCTGAAGTAACAGAAAAGCGTTTGAACTTGATAAAGCGTCTAAACAACTGAATGTCTATCTTAACAGAAAATAATTATTCGAGTTAAAATTTGACAAACGATACAAACCTGATGAACGAAAAGAATTGAAAATTATTGAAATAAATTGTTAAAAATGTGAAAATAATAATAATAATCACTTTAGAAAATATGTGGAATTGTGAAAAGCAGTCAATTAAAAATTATTAAACATTTGTTGAATATTAAGCTTAAGTTTAATGTTAATAATTAAAAATCTTTGGCAGTTGTTTAAGATACAGCGACTTTGAAATGACACACACAGAAAATTTTTCTAAATGGACTCGATGGAATAAAGGTTAACTAATTAAATTACAAGCTGAATCAACAACCACAGGTTGATTTAATTGTAAAATATATTATTTTTTTAAAATTGCTCATCATAAAAAAGGGGATTACAGTAACTGACAGAGTTGACAAATAACTAGTGAAAACGTTTATAGATAAAATTATCACAGATTATGGTATGTGTGAAGAGAGAACATCAGCGGTTCTTACTTTTATAATAGCCCTCGTATATACATATAATTGGCTGAATGGTATAACATATGGAAAACTATATTCGAAATTTCAGGCACGTTTATTTATTTAAAAATTATTTTTGAAATAGTGTATTAATATAATAAAATCACTTCCAATTTTAATAAACGTAAAACCGTTATTTGAATCACAATCAGCACGCATATGTAGTATATATGATGGATTTTTTTATATAAGTATTCGTGACAGAATACGGTCGTTAATTACGCTAATTATACAATATTATCTATTCCTCAACCTGTAATTATAATATTTATTTTAATTAAAACAATGTACGAGTGATCCTTAAAACAACACAATTTTTACATTATAAAAACCTTTTTAGAGTCAGTATTGCAAATTGTTTTAAATATGCATGAATAGTGATAAAACAACTTCGGAAACTGTTTGTGTGATTAACTGCGAGTTTCCACAGGTGGAAAACTCTCTGCATTTGTTCTAGAATTCAACCGAAGTAATAAATTGCTCTGTAATCTATTATTGATTCGCGATCGATTCTCGTAATATTATTCACACACACACTAACTGTACCTGAGTAATAAGTAATGAGCGTAACGAACGACACGGCAATTGCTCTAATAATATTTTAATATGGGGGAAAAACGGCATCCGTCGTTCCCAGGATTGTCGGACAGGTGGACTTGACCTTGACGTAAATAGTTAAAACAATAATTACACGTATGGCCAATATTGAAATGGTGATTAGCGGTGTGAATTATTTAAGAAGGAATTAAACATATGTTGATAGACGTTTCGATCTTTCCAGAATGGCGGGTTAATAATGTAGGAAATAAAATAATCTTTGTAATTAAGTTAATAAACAAGTGCATTGATATAAGGCTTGGATTTTGAATAAGTTATCTACAAGCAACGTCATTTAATTTGTCCTTATTGCTGAAATGGCTAGATTTTTATCTACATTTGATGGTTGCGGCGATATATTAGCAAACAATTTGTCAAAAAATGAATCAAAAATGACAAAACGTGTCAAAAATAGACAAATTGGCAAAATGTCAAAAAAAAAACAGGACATAATGACCAAAAACAGACTAAAATTGGCCAACAAAACTTTGACCAAAAACACATAAAATATTCAAAAAGAGGTAAAAATGTCAAGAAAATAGTCAATAGAGGCCAAGTGTAAAGACCAAATGAAATATTGGCAAAATATTGAAAATCGAACATCGGCAATGGATCAATTCTATTTGGAATTGATTCATTCTCGCGACGGCCTTTCACCAGAAAGGACGCGTGTAGTTATGACATAGCTGCACTGATGAGCTGTGATACAGCGAAACACGTGTCAGCAGACATTGCATAACACTTTTCGAGAAGCGGTTAAATAATGATAACACCACAAAATAGTTACACCGTGCTGAATATGATTTCAAACATGTAACGACAGTTAACACACAACGTACAATGGAATGCTGACATTTTTACATGCTTTGGAGATTTTCGCCAAAATTTACTTGATTGTAACAATATTGCATGAGATTACATTCCTCAGTTATAATTACTACGGAATTATGTAATATTATATTATTTATAACTTATAATACTGTGTACAGTATTATATGTTATGAATTTTCCTGTTTTAGTTTTTCTGTTGGGAAATAAATGTATTTATTATTATTATTATTATTTATTATTATTATGTCATGCAATGCCCGGCGGTGCTTTAGTACGGGGAGTAGTTGTTTTAACTGTTTACTGGAGTTTTTACATTTATTGTAAAACATAAGTGCAGAAACGCTAACAGGGATTTGATTTATCTCATTACTAATTTCCAAATTTAAGAGTTGAAACTGATGAAAAATGAGCTAAAAATTACAAAAAAAGGAACCGATAACATTCGAAAAGATTAAAATTTACAAAAAAGTGGCCAAATGGCCAAAAGTTACTAAAAATTGATAAAAATATCAAAAATGACACAAAGGGTTCAAAAACAGTCAAAATGTCAATAATGAGCCGAACAATCAGAGGTTGAGCCAAGAAGGGCTAACAATCAGCTGAAATGAGAAAAAAGGTCTAAAAATGTCAAAAAGTGGCAAAAATGACCAAGAGAGAGAGAGACAACTAAGGCTAAAAATTACTGAAACGGAATATCAATTGCCAAAATGAATCAAAAAAACCAACCATAACCAAAATAAGGTGAAATAATGAAAATGACTAGAAGAAGTCAAAAAAGATAAAAAAAGGCAAATATTGAAAACAGAATACCCCCAGCCTCCTCGAGGAATAAATTACACTAGTATTTCTTTTTTTAACTGAAAACTCCATACTAAATATATTTAAAAAAATACGAATAAAATTCTGGCTTACAAAAGAATACAAATAGTGGTGGTTTGAAAGAATGACAACAAAATAAATTTGGAACAACTGATTCAAGAAAAACGGAGAAAAGTTTTTCATAAATGTTATTTATTGCAATAATTCATATTTTGCATATTAAAAAAAAACATCAAAAATTAATTTGCTGATTACTTATCCCTCACAAAAATTATTGTTGACAGTTAACTTTTATATCGAAAAAATGGAATCCAACTAAATAAATTAACAGAATAAACTATAAAAATGTTGTAAAAATTGTATTGTGAAATGATTAATTACACTGAACTTTCCAAGAATATTATAAACAACTAAATCCTGTATAACATAAAATAATTTAAAAAGTAATAAAACTAAATATAAACTAAAAGTCAATTTTTGAAATTATAAATAAGCAAAATATAGCCAAAAATAGCGACCAAAATGATCAAAAAGATAAAAATTGCCGAAACTGATCCAGAGTGGGCAAAAAATAGACAAAAATAGAGCAAAAAAGAAATAAAACGGTTTAGGTTCTTGAAGGTAGAGGCGTTTACTTATTGGTACATTTTGATTAAATTTGAATTAAATCACGATGTCTTAGTTTTTTATATTTTTTTTCACACGTCTAGTTAACGAAACACTGAAAATGATAAAATATAGTAGTAAAACAAAGTCATCGCTATTTAATTCCAATTTAAATAACTGTATAATACAATTCATTTATATAAACTTTGTAATACATTTTTACTTAAATTCTACAAAGAAATATCCCAACTTTATTTTAAATTTTATAGAGATTGCCAAAGGAGCCAAAACTTACCAAAAGGGGACAAATAGAGTGTAGAAAAAACAACAATGAGCAAAACAAGGCCAAAAATATCAAAAAATGACAGAGAAGGAGCTTAATAGAGATTTAAAATTACCAAGATAGTACCAAAAATGACCAACAAGGGGGAAAAAATTGAAGAAAAAAACCTTTCAGTATTTAGTCAAAACATGCCAGAAATTACCATAAGCATTACAAAAATATCCTAATATTACAAAACAAATTATGCAATTTTTAAATAATTTTGCTTCTTCTTTTATCCATGTCCTTTCCATTGCTTTGGTGTTTTTTTAAGCTGTTAGAGATTTGTTTTTTTTGTAGTTAGTTGAAGGAATTTAGGAACGACTTTCCATTTGAGGAATTGACCAAAATGTAGCCTAGAAAACAAAATTATTTTAATATTACCCAAAAAAGACAAAACATGACAAAGCAAGCTAAATATCGACAAAAAATGACCAAAAGTAGCCAAAAATGACAGAAAAAGGAGCTTAATGACATTTAAAATTACCAAAAATGACCAACATGGAGTCAAAATTTAAAAAAAAATAATAGAAATCCAAAAAATTACCAATAAGAGGTCAGAATAGACAAAAATTGCCAGAAATTACTAAAAGCATTTCAAAAATAACCAAAGATTACACAAAAATATTATCAAATTTTGAAATATTTTGCTTCTTCTCTTAGCCGTGTCCTTTCCACTGCTGCTCGAGATTTTATTTTTGTAGTTAGTTGAACGAACGAATACTTTTTATTTTTATAAATAAAACATTTGAAATAATTTTCCCCTCCACGGGAAATAAATTTAACTAGTATTATTTTTAGCTGAAAACTTTGATGATGATCAAAGGGATACAAAATGACTAAAAAGGGGCCAAGAGAAAACCCAATGTGGCTAAAAACTAGAACAATGAACGACAGAAATAATAAAACTTTATAATTAAATCAATGAATATAAACTTTGTAATACCTTTTTACTTAAATTCTACAAAAAAATATCTTGTCATAAAAAAATCTCTAATAGAAGCCAAAAGCACCCAACAATGGCCAAAGAGGTTAAAAAATAGTAAAAGAGTTCAATATGATCAAAAAGGGACAAAATGATCAAGAGAGGCCAAAAATGGCCAGTGTTTATTTTAAAAAAGGGGCAACAAGAGGCCAAAATTATCGAGATATAACAAATTGACAAAAATTGAGTCAAAATAGGGCCTAAAATTATTATAAAAATATTTAAAAGTTTCCTCCTTCGGGGAATAAACTTCTCTAGTTTTTTTACGATTAAGATTCTCGAAATCAAAAAGTCAAAATCTTAAAAAATATCTAAAATCTACTCTATTAAAATTATTATTTTTTCTTTTTGATACACTAAATTGTATATAAAATCCATCAATAACGACGAAAATTTCAGTCACAAATGGAAAGAACAGAGTTCACAATATAATGTTCTTCCAATTATACCAACAATTTCTTCAATAAGAAACTTGCTTCTTGAAGCTCATCTCAAAATATTTCATCTTTATTTTGGCCAAATGCGGCATATTATATCCTCAAAAAAAACAAAACACAAATAAGTTAAAAACTAACAGATATAAACAAAGCCTAAATAGATTTTATAATTAATATGTCCAAAAAAGAGCCAAAATGACTATAAGCAGACAAAAAAAATAACTAAAAGTTATGAACCAACAAAATTGATAAAAATGACCAAAAAATACTAAAAAGAAGTCAAAAAAGGTGCTACAAATAAGAAAAGGCAGTCAAATATGACAAAAAATAGTGTGAGAAAAAACTAAAATAACCAAATTGAGGCCAAAAATAACCAAAAAATTAGTCAAAAATGTCAAAACCAAATAAGACCAAACGATCAACATCGGGAAAAAATATTGACCAATTTAGAAAAAAACCCATTCTAGAAATAAATTTAGATAGTATGTATTTTTTTAACTGAAAACAAATGTCGAGACGACATAAGTCACATACTTGTGTAAGTTCCTTTTGAGGATATAATATGCCGCGTTTTGCCAAAATAAATATAAAATATTTTTAAATGAACTTCAAGAAGCAAGTTTCTCATGGAAGAAAGTGTTGGTACGAGTGGAAAAATGCTATATTGTGAACTCTGCCTTTCCATATGTGACTGAATTTTTTCTTGATATTATTAGATTTTATATACAATTTTGGAATGTTTTGTAAGCATATTGGAATAAATAAATAATACTAAAGTAAATAAAAAAGTTGAGGAAGAAAATTCTCTATTACAAAATACTAGCCTAAAATGGTTAAAAATTATATGACAATAAATAAATAACTGTTAACGAAGTAGAAGCCTCCACTTCTACTTCGTTATATATTATTCTTTACAAATAAAAAACTTTTTTAACTTTGTTTGTATAAAACTGACTTTATTTATTGACTATAGTTTCGACAATTTTAAATAACTAGAAGTTTGATGATGACAAGTTAAAATTGTCGAAACTATGGTCACTAAATAAAGTCAGTGTTATACAAACAAAGTTAAAAAAAGTTTTTTTTTGTTTGTGATAAATAAATAACGCTAAAAATGAGCAAAAATAGACAAAAATCATCAGAAAACAGCGAAAAATTTAAAAACTAGGTCAAAATTGCTAAAATGACCAAAAGAGATCAATAAACTAATAATGAGCAACAATGATAAAAAAATATTGGCAAATTAAGAAAAAAATCCCTATTCTCGGAATAAATTTGGCTAGAATTTTTTTTTACTGAAAACTATAGTAAATAAAAAAAAGTTGACGAAATTTTCTATTACAAAAACACTGGCTCAAAAATAACGCTAAAAATGAACACAAAAATGATTAGAAAAGAGCCAATTTTTTTTAAATCATATCAAAATTGCAAAAAATGGTCAAAAGAGACAAATAATGAACAACACGAAAAAAAAATCTCTATTACAAAATACTGGCCCGAAATGGTTAAAAAAATAACACAAATTAAACACAATAATTACTTTGTTTTGTATAACAGTTATTTATTTAAACGGTGACCAATGGTTTCAATACATTCACGTATCATTTTCAAACCGAAAGTTTTCGGTTTGAAAATGATACGTGAATGTATTGAAACCATTGGTCACCGTTTAAATAAATAACTGTTATACAAAACAAAGTAATTATTGTGTTTAATTTGTGATTAAAATGTATAACGAAGTAGAAGCCTCCATAGTCAATAAAAAAATAACGCTAAAAATGACCATAAAGAAAGAAATTATAATAATATTATTTATTGTGTGCTAATACATAAAATGTTTACACATGTCAACAATGATTGGGTCTATTACGAATATATTAACATTGAGGGCGCGAAAATACAATATTGGCAGACAGACGCAAATTTCAACGTGACAATTTGTTTAAATACAAAGAAAAAAAAGTTAAAAATATGCTGTATAAAAATAACAGAAAAAAACGACTATATTTTATAAATAAAGTGTATAATAAATAAAATTAAAATACTGTGGGGTTAAATCTAAATAAATTGTATAAATATATAAAATGTTATAAAATAAAACACGTACGCATTTACACACACAAATAATCAAATGTAACATGGCGGAAGGACCACGTGGTCGATAGCCAAAACACTACTACTACTAAAAACTGTACACTAGTAAAAAATATGATCACAAAGGAGCTAAACATGGCCAAAATTAGGTCAAAATTGCAAAAAAAAAAGTACCAAAAGACGCCAGAAGACAATCAGTAATGTCCAAAAATTACAAAACAATATTAGCCCACTTTGAAATAATAATTTCTTCTAGAAATAAAAGAAAACTGATGTAAATTTAAAAAATACGAATAAAATTCTCTATTACAAAAATATCAACATTTTCAAATAAAAACTATAATAATAATAATAATAATAATTTATTAATGCCAGAACTCTTCCAAGTTTTACATAAGTCAAGAAACACCGCAAATATTTAAATAGAAATTACCTAGCAATTTAGTTAAAACACTAAATAATAGAACAACACAGTTTTAGACTTTTCTGGATTTACTACTAATCTGTTAGCGTTAAACCATTCAGTAACTTTTAATACTGACGACTGATTTCCACTTAATGCGCTTTTCTGATCAACGGATGTATTTTTTACAGTAGCATCGTCAGCAAATACAGTCATAGAACAATCAAGAATTTGAGAAGGTAGATCGTTAATAAATATTAGAAATAGTATAGGACCCAGAACTAAACCCTGAGGTAACACATGATATAGATAAAGTTTACTTGAGACACCTTCTTTAAATTTTACCCTCTGATATGGATTATTTAGGTATGAATTCAACATACGACATGCACTCGGTAATAAGTTATAGCAGTACAGCTTCCGTAGAAGGATCTCATGAGAGACACAATCAAATGCCTTGGTTAGGTCCATGAAGGTTGATACAGGAGCCTGTTTCATAACCTTCATAGATATCTTCTGTAAAGGCTATGATTGCGTCCGTCGTTGACCTTCCCCCACGGAAACAGTACTGTTCTTCCGACAGTAAATCGTGTTTTACAAGAAACTCAAGCAATTGTTGCAATAACACTATTTCCAACACTTTGGCGATTATAGGCAAAAGAGAAATTGGCCTATAGTTGTTAATATCGTTTTAGAATCCCTTTTTGTAAAGTGGTATAACACAAGTCCTTTTCAGGCAGTGAGGGAAAATATTCTGCGTTATGCATAGGTTTATAAGTTTAGTTAATGGATAAATAATCTCATCGGTTATTCCTTTTAATATGCTTGAGTTCACAATTCTTTAGGTTTTGAATTAGTATTGTTTACTCCAATATTATTATTATATTGCTTCCTGTACAACTTTTCTGGAAAACATTGATTAATGCAGTTTTCGATAATATTAGTAAAGTGCTTAAATTTAATATTGACGCAAGTATTATTATCATGAATAAAACTCCAGTCAGTATTACTCAAAAAATTGTTTACAACGACCAAGTTCTCAATCTAGTGCTTTTATTTCTAGATTATTAGATTCAATATTTGTGGATAAATTGTCGAGGCATGAGTTTTGTCTTGTTAAACCATATGTTGCAAAGAAGTCGCAAACATGTGTGGCCCTTGTATGACTGGTGTTAAATTTTTTACCAATTAGTTCAAGTGCTTCACTTAAAATATATTATTAACGACTACTCATCTCTCACAAATATTATTGTTAACGGTTAATTTTCATACAGATTCTAACCAACATAAAATAGTAGATGTATACAAAGTTTTTAAAATTAAAAATGATTAAAAAAATAATGACAAAAAAGAAACCAAAAAAGGCTAAAAAAACTAAAATAGGACAAAGACGAGACTAAATTTTACAAAAGAAAAAAAAATCCAAATAAAAGCTAAATATTATAAAGATTATATCGTAAAATTTTAAAATGTTTTAAACTTTTAAAAAATTACCAACATTCTACTCGATAAAAAAGCAAACCAATTTGTTGACGCAATCATCTTTTTTTAATTCCAGCTTTGTTTTTAAATTGGAAATTTACTTTTTATTAGTGCATTTTTTGGTAAATAAAACTAGCCTTAATCTACTTTTACTTCGCTCTCCACCTATTTTAATTTAATAATATTCATCCTCATAAGACTTTGAAAGTGAAAAAAAAAACGTAAAATTACAAGAATTATTTATAATTAACTCTAATAAATATAAAATAGCTGAACTTTTCCCTTTATAAAATTGTTTGAAGTTTAGTCATTTTAAAACTATTTTTTTAATTTTTCTCCAACACCATTAGAATTTCCATCCTAACCTAAAATCTTCAACAATAAATTAAAACAAATTAGTCGTAATTTAATTTACAATTCATTCAAGATGTACCACGAAGAAAATGCCCCTACCATCAAATATTTAAAACGAATTATTTTAATTAATATCAAAATGATAAAGACCGAAGATTGATAGCCCAAACGGACGGACTAACCCTATTTTAAATTAAAATGTATTTAATAATTAGAAAAAACACGAAAATATTGTTTTTTTTCTAATTATTAGTTAATTTTATACAACGTAAAGGACTTATATATTTTATTATAAAATGTATTTGTTCTAAATGTACTTATGATTGCCCAAATAAAGATGTTGTTGTTAAATCAAAATAAAACTAGAAAAACTTAATTTTATATATAAGCCTATGATAGGCTTTCTTTTATAACTCGATAAAAAAATTATTACCATCCTTAAATTACACACAGGAACATGCTGGATATTGTTTTAGAAATAATTATGAAAGAAAGAAAAACGTTCATACTATTTTTATTAAAATGCATCCGTGCTCTCTCTTCCTCTTTCTTAGGCGGAAGCAAGTTTTAAACGGTTTTTGCTTGAGGCATGACACACTTTGTATTCCTGCAATTACTGAAAATTGCCGATTTCATTACCAGTTATTATATAATTCCGTATTCAGAAAACTGCTTTGATGTATATTAAATAACTATTACACAAAATATCAACTACCCACAGAATTAAGTAACAAATTATATCATCTAATTTACGATCTCAATAGTCCTATAAATAATTCATTATCGTAATCCCCGGACTGAGAGAATTTAACTTTAAAGTGAAGGAGAAAAGTAGGATTCTATGAGTTATGTGAAGGTAACCTTAATTAATTATAACGCTCCCAAACTTAAACTTTTCTTCTCGTTTTTGTTTTCTCGTGGGTGTATAAAATGTCCGTTTCAATGGTTTAATTATAACAAAGCACTAAGAAACTTTGATTGTACTTTTTTAGCAGATACATTTTTGGAGCAAAAGTGACCATTATTAATTATTACATTGTGACTAAAATATATACAAAAATAACGGTGGAGGCTTCTACTTCGTTATACATTATTCTTCAGAAATAAAAAAAACATTTTAACTTTGTTTGTTTAATACTGACTATTTAGTGACTATAGTTTCGACAATTTTATCTTGTCATTATCATTGTCATTGATAATGACAACTTAAAATTGTCGAAACTATAGTCACTAAATAAAGTCAGTGTTATACAAACAAAGTTAAAAAGTTTTTTATTTGTGATATTCAAAAATAAATCACACTGACTGTAAATAAAATAATACAGGTCTACAATTGGACCTAAATACGCCAGAAATGGCAAAAATATTGCACCAATGCTCACACTCGCTTGATGAGTATCTTCACCAGCTGCGAAATGTATTAGGTGAAGTGGAAGAACACAAGAAATCGTGAACTCTGCCTTCAAGATCTATGATCCAAATTTTAAAGTGATTTAGTGTTTATGTATATATTTATTAATAGATCCTGTAAAGTAAATAATATATACCTGATATATCTGGTATAATTAAAAAGTACAGTGCTTAATTATTTGAGGAGAAAATGTTAAACATTCTTTAATTGAAATATTCATGTATCTATTAACTTTTAAACCTAATATTAATAAAATTACTGTCAAATATGACATATCAAATCAAATCCTTTCTTGAGAGGAAAATAAGCCAAACTTGCCAAGATAATGGTGAAACAACCTCCACCTAAGAGACCTTATGTGGCAGCAGTGTCTTCGAAGTAACAGTAAAAGATATTTTTATCAACTCAAGCCTTTCCATGTGAAATCAAAATATTTGAAATAAAGTATTATTATATATGTATTTTAATTTTTACCATGTAATTACAATGGATAAATAAATGCTATATATTTATTTACAATATCTATCTAATAAAACACAAATCAAATAGGACCATAAGATCCAGATATTAATTAAAAAAATATTTAAATAATATAACGTATAGGCTTTAATTACCTCACAGTCTATTAAGTAAATAAACATATATTAACGTGCAAATACAGAAAGCTGTGAACTCTCCGCGAGCCAATTTTCGACAATGTAGGTGTCGAGTTCGTTTCGGTTTAAGTCAGTTGCTTAAGTGGACGACTTTGACCCTGATGTGTCTTACGTATGTGTCTGTATGTGGTTTTCTCTCCTTGAAAACAGCCAACCAGAAACCAGTTTTTTTTTTCTCACTCGACATCTAGAATGACGATGGTGTAACAATCCTCCTCGGGCCAAAATTTGCACATTCTGCCCGGACTCGGCTCTTAATTTTATTCACTAACGGTCTCATTCTTTAATGCCATCCGATCGACTGCCATGAATAAAAAGAAAAAAAGAAATCTTAATTGAGACTATTTACGTCATATGTAAGGACGTGTAAGCTTATACATTTATGAAGTATTCAGCAAAAAATTGATTCATTAATAAATATATTTAATATTTGTTCAAAGATAAACGTTTATGAAAGATTATGTTGAAGATCATTCAATAAAGGTAAACTCCTTATTTATTTCATTTTTATATATAACTAGATTGTTTATTTATTTATTTTATTTATTGTTTGCTTTGTTTCTCTTCTTAAATTAATCTAAATTACATATTACTCTGAATACTATTACTAAAATTTTAAATGAAAAGACCTATTATAGGCTAGAAAATATAATAAATGATTGTAAATACCTTTTTATATAAAAATGTATCATTTACTATAATGTATCAAAAAGTAGAGGCCTCCACAATTACCTATTTAGATAATATATTTTCATTTTTTATTAAAGGATGAATGATTGACAAGAAAATGCGGAAATGTATGAATTGGCATAGCCAACTAGGACATTCTGCCAAAACCAAAATCCTTATTATTTTAAAATAATTAAATTTTAAACTCTTAATACTTTAAAACACTTATATTTTATAGGAAACACCCAAAAATCCATTTAGAAAATATGACCATCTGAATGGGATTCGAACCCATAGCTCAGGTACCCTACTTACTGCACAAAAAAAGTTCCCACGACTTCTTTAATTAATAAATGTTTTATATATGTTCGTAAATTACGTTTTACGGATATTAAATGCAATTCTTGGTCGTATAAAAGTAACCAAGTTCAACGAACCTTTCGAGATTATTGCAAATTGTTAATAAAAGTATGAAGCGAGGTTGTTAACTCCATGAGTACACAATTGGCACCAAAACTGTTTCGGCGGAGCGAGAATATGTATGCATCATTTTGTAAAATTAAATTTCACGGAAGTAATTTTACAATATTTTAAAATAGATCTAAAAAGGCGTAAAAAATATGTAAATCAGAAATGTGTCGATATAAAATTGTTTTCTGCTTTCCTTTAGGTGGCTTCTTCAAATCACCTACATTTTTAACATAGTGCTCAGAATTTTCATCTAAACCTCTAAATACTAGATTTTTATTATTTTACAACATAAAACGTTTTTGAAACCATATATTGTGGCAGAATTTATTCAGTAAACCTCTAAAGTTTAAATTTAAAAAACATCAAATTATGAAAAGAAACAAAAAAGTAGAATGATTCAGAATTTAGTTCTTATAGTGCAGATGCAGTAACTAATGATTTTGCCAAGACCTTACTAGATTTCTAAATGATACATTTGGACACAGCTTTAACAAGGCATGGAATATTTCTAAACTAGAAGTGAATTTATATAGAATTCGTTTTTATTCTGTTTCAGTAGCTTCTTTGAAAAATATTAATTTTTTCAACATAGTTTTCATAATTGTAATCCAAATATCTAAATTTTAAATTCCAAAAATATCCAATTTTTGAAACTAACAAAAAATAAAGTTGTCAAAAAAATATTACGTAAAGTGTAGATAGAGTAACTAATGAATTTTCTCAAGACCCTACAAAATGTTTTAAATTTATTAAATTATAAAAATTATAGATGAATTTTCGAGATAGTTGATATATAATTCCCCGTTACCGATATTTCGGTGGCTTCTTTAAAATTCATTCATTTTCAACACAGTATGCTAATTAATAATCCAAATTTTACTTTAAAAAATATCCATTTTGGAAAGAAAACAAAATAAAATGATTCAAAAATTAATTCGTAGCGTGTAGATAGAGTAACTATTGATTTTTTCCTAAGAATATAGATTAGATTAGAGTAAACTGGGTCGTTTGGCTGTAGACAACTTCACAGCAGCGTGATCTGGTTAGATCTTTTGTTCTAATACCCTACTACTACAGGAATTCAATTTTCTTGAAAAGATCATTTAACTTCCTAGAAGAAGGGCTAGCCTGGTGGTAGCCAGTGCTAAACACACGCGTAGCACAGTGTGGGATTTTACAAATCTAGCTGGAAAAAATTATAAATTATAATAAAACATCTTCCACGGCTTCAGTGGTCATTGGATAATTGCAATTTTGATTGTGAAATAGGTTCTGGAAATAATTTATCAGCTAACATTTTAATTGAAACATTTAGTTACATTAACATGTCTCAAATCAATACCATACCGAATAGTAGAGGAACTTTTTTAGATCTATGTTTTACTGCTTTGTCTAATATTGATATTCAATTGGCTTCTGACTTACTGTGCAATAATTCTACTCATCACTATGGGTACGAATTCTGCATGGAAATTGAATCTGCTACAAATAATTTACATTACGTTGAATCCATGTTTGATTTTATAAATGCTGATTACCTCAGAATTAATTATATTCTAGGTTTAGTTAACTGGGATCTTATATTCAATGGTAATGATATTGATAGTATGACTAATCGCTTTTATGATATTTTATATGATGTTATCAATTGCAATGTTCCTATTAAACAAATTAAATCAAAAACATATCCAAAGTGGTTTAACAATACCTTGATATCATTAGTAAAGCAGAAGAAAATGTCTCATGCCAATTACAAGAGTAGTAACAGCTTAGTTGATTATACCATTTTCAGCAAACTTCGTGAAAAATGCTCAATTTTAAGCAAATGATTGTATAATTCTTATTGTCAGCGAGTTCAGGGTGGTATACGCAAAAATCCTCGCGATATTTGGAAATTTATTAATGATGCCATGGGCATTGTCCTTTAAGGACAAAATATATGTTGAAGGCAGCGATATTGCAAATGCTTTCGGTCAATGCTTCTCTGAAGTTTATGCGAATGCATCTAATAATGATCTGTTTGAATTTAGGACATCTAAATCTGTCATTTCTGAAGAGTTGCAGATATCATTGGATGATGTCTTCAACGCGATTCAATCTCTTAACAAAAGGTTTACTTGTGGGCCTGATGGCATACCTGGTGATTTCCTGTGTAGGTGTGTCTGTACTCTGTCAAAACCTTTACATACCTTATTTTCTACTTCTATTAAATTAGCTTGTGTTCCAAGTGTTTGGAAGTTGAGTTTTATCTTCCCAATTTTTAAAACTGGGGATAGAAAATGTGTTGAAAACTATCGCGGGGTTGCCATACAATCAGCAATCCCTAAAATTTTTGACGATTTGGTAACCAGACAAATAATCCATACGTCCAAACATTTATTCAACACTCAACAACATGGGTTTGTGAAGGGTAAATCTACTACAACTAACTTATTGAAATTTCAAGATTTTCTTAATAATTCTTTCCAAAAACATGTACAAGTTGATGCCATTTACACCGATTTTGCGAAGGCGTTTGACAGGGTTCAGCACTCTATATTGATTTCAAAGTTATATTCCTATGGATTTCACGATTTAATTGTGAAATGGATTAAAAGTTTTTTAGAAGGACGTCGACAAATTGTTAAGATTAATAATTTTACATCTAATCCAGTTCAGGTAACGTCAGGTGTACCTTAAGGCTCACACATCGGACCTATTTTATTTCTTATTTTTATTGATGACATTTGTAATTGCTTTATATATTCGAATTGTTTACTTTTTGCAGATGTTTTGAAAGTATATCATTGTATTGACGATATTTTTAATTGTTTTGATCTACAATTTGATATAGATAATCTATTCAGTTGGTGTGTCAGGAATAATTTGTTTTTAAATATTAAAAAATGTAAATCTATAGCTTTTAGTAAAAAGGCTATAACTATTGACTTCACATATAACATTAATGATATCAACCTTGAAAATGTATCGGTTATAAGGGATTTGGGCATTTTATTGGATTCAAACTTATGTTTTTCATCTCATATTTTTCAAATGTGTAATAAAGCATTTCGATTATTGGGGTTTTTATTGAGACATTGCAAACATTTTAACTGTGATACATTAAAGACAATTTATTGCGGATTAGTTAGATCTAATTTAGAATATTGTTCACAAATTTGGTCACCACATTATAAAAAGTACGCAAGAAAGATAGAATCTGTCCAGAAAAAATGTTGTTCTTACATTTCTTTCAAAATGAATTTACCATTTAATAATTATGAAATGGTCTGCAAGTACCTGAATATTGATTCGCTTGAGATTCGTAGAATCTAATTGGATCTTTGTTTGTTACACATAATTGTTTCTGGGCATATCTCCACTGATCTGCTTCAATCAATTTTCATGTTCCTCAAAGTAATAGATTATCCAGACAAAAACCACTTTTTAGATTGAATGTAGTTTCTACAAATTATATGTATTATAGTCCTTTATTGCGATGTATGAGGTATGCTAACAAACTCAATTATAATTAAAATTTTGATTTATTTGTTAATTCATATTATTCATTTAAAATTTTATTAGAGAGAATTCCATTGATTATTTTATTGTAGATAATTTATTGAGGTTAATTTTAATTTTATGTTTATTTTGTAGTATATTTAGTAAGTTTAATTAATTGTTTTTTATATTTATAATATTGTTTTTTACTTGTACTAATTGTCATTTAGTTTATATCTTTATATTTATTATTTTATTGTGTAAATAGGTGTCAACCGTTGAAATAAATAAATAAATAAAATCTTTTTGAATTGAATTAGTTATTTTAGAACGTAAAATAAGTTTGTAAAATATAAACCACGCATATTTCTACATAGTCGTAGGATTGATATATTTTTAGTCGCTTATTTAATTTCTAATGTATTAATTTCATATTTTCTGTACGTTAATTTTGTTGTACTTATCAATGCGAATGCTTCTTCTGCAGAATACTGAGGCGTTTGTTGGCTTGTGCTGTGAAAAGCTTTATACACTTTTGTTGCTTTTTGGGACTTGAAACCAATTGCTGCAACATAGAAACAGCATCCCTTTTGCCAGGTTGCCTCAACTTAACTTTGACTTCAAGCCACTTGAACTAAAGTCATTTTTTGACAGCCCATTTTTTGCACTCCGGACCCCACTTATACTGGGTGCATCCAAATTAATTATTGTAGCGGTAGTATTTAACCAATCATTGAACTTGTTTAAAAACACATTTTTATTGCGATGATACGTCTTCCATCTTTAGTTGATTCTGATCATGAACGAATTAACAGTCCGGTTTAGTTCATCTAACGTTATTTGGGAACAATGATGTATGTTAAATTTACTTTTAAGGTAATCCACAAGTCTATTTTCAGGTGTAGAAGAAGTTGATCTTGAGTTAATATCGTCAGTTTTTAACACTTGGATATTTTTGAAATACGCAATTTATTGCACTCAAAATTTTATTGTATATATTCTAGATGGATTCAAAATTATAAAAAATATAAAATCATGGCGTACAAAGTTGTACAAAAATTTTGGCAGTCTAATGAAATCACCACTTCTAAATAATTTCTGATTATTTATCGAATATTCTTTGCTAAAATTTTATTGAAAATACATAATTGAGGAATCTTTCTTAGGCTACAATATAAACTATATACCTTGATATAAATTATCCATGGCAAAACATTTGTCACAAATAAATACTTTATATAATACGACCTTCACAATTTACGCGTACAGAATGACCGCCAGGCGGTTTTTAAATGACAAATATTTAACGTCTTTTGTCGAACGATTGGTAATAAGGCCGAGCATCTACAGATTATATATTTTGCTAATGGCTTATTTAGTACCTCGGCTAAGCATTTAGTGAGTTATAACTCAATATTTTGTATGTTGTTTTTATGACTTTTTTCCTCCTGGATTCGCAAAATCCCACACTGTGCGTAGGTTGTTTCCTCTGCCAGTCCACATAGTCTACAAGTGATGTTGTCTACTTTACCTATCTTGCAAAGCAGTGTTTTCTTGGAAGTTCACATATGCTGAGCTTGGAAAGTGCATCTTTAGCAACACAATGAGACTTTCCGTAACAAGTTAACGACGCGACACGAATTTTTACGCTTTTGGTACGCCACTGTTTATTTCTATGATGACAATAAATCATTTTATCGCGCATCTAGGACCTCGTGCTTTTTTGTACACAAAACGAAATTATTACGAAGGGCAATACCTGAACACGTGTTTCGCTGTATCACAGCTCGTCGGTAGAGCTATTCTCTTATTACGTAAGCCCTTCCAAGTGGATGGCCAGCACGAGAATTAATCCATTTAATAAAACATTTCCGTTGGATTTAGAATCTCGCGACGCGTCTAAAAAACAATATCAGCACAAGGTAAAAAACCTGCTCTCGGCATTTAAACGGTATCAGCTCAAGAAGTTTAAAGAAAATTTGTTTAAGTTCTTATGTGACAAAGAATTATATAGTTTAGAAGAATATTTTGATTAGTAATGTATACATATGATTTTATTTTCCTTGTATTTTTTCTTTATTGTGACGCACTTTCTTTCTTATTGTACTTATTGTAATTTAAGATAGAAATAAAGACTATTATTATTATTATTAAAATACGTAGGATTGTACTTGTAATGTAATTTAAGTTATGTGACAGTAGCTAATAGTTATGCAATTCAATACCTGTCGGTGCATTAACTATTAGCTGTTACATATTGCATATGTTTTGTGAGATAATGGTGCAGTAATGCTCAGAGAAATAATTATTTTTCATTTCTCAGAAAATTTTGGGGATGTACTATAATCAAAATGGGGTCGATTGAAAATTTAGAAAAAAAAACTGGTGCAAATTCTACAGTGTTTGTTAAATGAAAGAAAAAAGACATGACATATTATTTTCAAATAATTTATGTTTAGAATCCAATAACAGATTTTTTTGTATCTATGCCCAAAATTAAATGGCGTCGAATAAATTTGCACTTTTCTCAAAGCAAACTGAAGATTTTGCAGAAAACTTTTGTAAATTTAACAATTATGTTACATTGTGGGCAAAATGTCAAAACTCGTTTGGTTTGTTTCTTAGCAATTGAGCTACCTTGCTTTGCAGATAATATTTTGTAACCCTCTGTGCATCTTTTTCTTGCTCTTCTTGCAGTACCTTCATATTCTTCAATATAATAATATCTCTGATTTGTTTTTTTTTTCTTTTTTGGTCTAAATGCTTTGTACTTTTCATTTATTAGTTTATCAATAATATGTTCTCTAAATTTTAAAAAATCAATTTGTTTATTTCCCCAATTCTAATGAATGTACCAAGCAACCGACGTTCTACGCATTTTCGTTAGCAAGTATAATATGATGATGGTAAGAGCACATGCGTGAGCGCTGCATAAAGTTAGCAATTGCAACTGCCCTTTTATCCGTCCATAACATAAATTTGATGCCTCTGCGATTTTGTAAGTTAATAGTACTTCATCTCTATTTTCTTTGGCTCATTTTCTATTTATTTAATTGTACCACAAATATATGTTAAGTTTCCAGAAGCTCTTCAGCTAATGCTAAACTTGTGTAATAGCTGTATGTAAATAATGTTTGCCCTTCATTTAACAAGTCGCTTGCCAATCTCATTACAAAATCATGGGGATGTCATTTTCTTATTGCAACGCCATTTTTTTCCTACATAAATTTCTAAATTATTTGTATAACTACCAGGAAAACATAGTTTATACATTTTAATATCATATTTGTGACTTTTTTTTTTTGAATATATTGTCGAAACCTGAGACGACCACGCAAAGGAATAATACTTTTCCCAACTATTTCTACCGGCTTTAATCTATTTGTTATTTCGTCGAATACATTTTGAATTTTGCCTAGATGATTTAAAATATCCAGAAAACGATCGAAGAATAAAAGCTGCAATGAAGCACTGCTTTTATTCTTTATACATCGTATTTTTCGACCAATTTCATTTAATTTCTGGGATTCGTGTTATACCCATGATTATTAGTGTTCCATTTTTTTTATCTCATCAAATGTTACAGGTTTCTATAATCTTTTATGACTTCTCTTGTTATTTTTATTATGTTTATTGATTTGATATTGATTAGCATACCTATTTGTTTCTTGGATGACAAACTACAAAAAAATACAGAAAGTGGACAGTTTGTATCTACATAATTTTCTATAAACTTTTCGTCCAGTGTATAATTGTAAAATTGAATTTTTTGTTTTGTTATTGGTGACCATTCTTTAGTAGAGTCGTTGATTGGTATACAATCGTCTGTAGAAGAATTTTCAGAATCTAGGTCAATCAGCTCATTGCTACAAGTAGCATTGCTAATATTTTCCGAAAAGGACATAAATAGTGGCTTTGATTTTTTCTGCTATTTACGATAAATGACTGAAGAACTTTCTTCTTCTGATAAATTTATTTTCATTTTGTTAATAATGTGATCCTCTTCAGTCACTTCCATAGCAACGATAACAACCATAGGCAATTTCCAATTTAAATGAATAATTCTATAGTTTAAAAACGCCGGCGTCAATATGTTAAGCGCCTTTGCATAACTCCCATCAGACTTTTTTATTAGCCTATTAGCCCAATGCTGTTGAAGTGGTCTTTGTGGAGCTCATAGAACGTTCTTGTGTTTTCTTTTTCAATTTCCTCAACCCCTTAATAGATTTCTAGAGCATCTGTCTATATGCATCCCAGTTGAGTGTTTTTAAAGCACTGTTGAAACTTTTCCTGGCTTGCAACTTTAGGCGACCTAAATTGTTTCACCAGAGCACTTCTCTAGAGGGAGATCTCCTCTTTAGCGTCTACAAATGAATTCATACGCCTTTATTCCTAAGACCTTACTAGATTTTTAAAATATAGTAAATCATAATAATTACTCATGTATTTTGGACATATTTTTGGCAAGTATTTATTTTAGTATTCAATTAAAATGTGATTGTTAAGTAATATTTTAACTTAACTTTATCATATGTTTTAAAAATTATTTAAGATCTTTTGTAGCATAATATACAGGCTTATATATTCAGCTATCATTTATAAAATTGCTCTAATTTTAACTATGTTTTCAATTTTGGAAATTTCGCGTACACAAATATAAATTAATATGATGGGCGTGTAACAAATATGCTGCTAGAATTTATCAACCTAAGATAATTTTAAACGGAGTGGCTTTCGGTAGCTTCTTTTAAATATCTTCATGTTCAATTTAGTATGCTAATTTTTAATCAAAATCTTTAAACCTTAAATTCATAAAATATCCAATTTTGGAAAGAAATAAAAATGTTCAAAAAATTATTTGTGAAGTGTAGAAGCGTAACTACTGATTTTTTTCTCAGACCTCACTAGATTTTTTTAATTACCAAATTATAACAATTTTAGACTTGTTTTGTATATAGTTTAGGTAATGAAATGTTTTAAACCAGAAATAAGTTGATATAGAGTTCCTTTCTGTTGTCCATATTTCGGTGGCTTCTTTAAAATACGTTAATTTTCAAAAATAGACGTCTCAATTTAATTCCCAAACTTCATAGCATAAAGATTAATTGATTAACAGGCCCAAAGATTCCGTATTCCCAGAACTCCTGTGGCCGTGACGAGGCCATCGTCCTTTCAGATGTTTTTTCAGGCTTGAGAGCTGGTACCATCTCTAAGAGCCAAATACAAAGTTGGAGAACATGCAGTTTAAAGCATTTATCGTCACCTCCCCCTAAAAAGTTTAAAGCAATGACATTTGCAGGCACGATGTTGATCACCGTCTTTCTTTCCGTCCTAGGTCCACTGCTTGTTAAATTTTTCGAGCACGCCAGAACCATTAACTCCAATGTACACTGTGAGGCAATCCGAAGACTACTCAGAACTATCACGAACAAAAGACATGTGCTGTTCACAGAGCGTGTGGTTCTGTCCCGTGATAGCGCGCGTAAACACGTCTCCAGGGTCACATACTGTCCAAGTTCAAGCCTGACCATCCACCCTAAAGACCGGATGTTACCTTACGATTTTCATGTATTTGGTCCCCACACTGTGTCGTTTCGTACCTGTAGCGAAATTACACTAAATATTCTTCAATGCCCATATAAAAAGTTGTGGGATTTTAAAATTACCACGACATGAAACGTTTAATAATTTAATTTAAGTTTCGCATCAATCGTATTATTCTTTCTGGGTGGCGCATTTCATATGAAATCGATTGTATAAAAGGATATTATAGATGACTGAGTTTAGATTTAAAGTAGCCACTGGTGGCGCATCTGGCTTGATGGTCTTGATGTCGCTGTCAGGATCTCTTCCTTGGGCTCCACAATGGACAAGTTGTCAGGAAGGGGACGCTTGGGACCAATCTTGCCGTTGGGGTCCCACTGCAACATAATCTTGACCTTGTTGCCTTATTGCACACCCTGCCTCAGAAATGCGTATTGGCTGGATCATCAGTCCGTTGACGAACTTCATCGACTTGGCACGCTCACGCTGACCCCTCAGCTTTTCTGAAACGACGACGTCACATCATTTAGATCCTGATTCCATGATGTTGTACCTAAGAGATTCGGCCTGGGCGATGGCGCAGAAACCACAGGTTTTCGGCATACAACTCGACAGTCTGATTGGGGAAGTTGAATCTCTTCTGGACTACAGAGGTCTTCTCGCGTATGCGGTGTCCCTTCTTTCAGCACGTGACTCATACCTCAACACCTGAGTAACCATGCTCGGCGAATTCATGGGTCAGGAACTCGTTCACTTCGATTTTGAAGACACAGTCTCCAATAAACTAGCTATTTTCACACCAGTTAGATATTCCTATGTGATAATCCACTACTTATAGATATATAAATGTAAGTTTGACGGTTCTGTTGACATTAACCTTCAGTCTGAAAATTTCCTCGACTTTCACCTTCGACCTGTGAATCTTCTAGACCCATTTATCATCCTACCTGTAACTAAACTATAAAGGCGAAATTTAATATAAGAATATCAATTAGAAAATATTAAATAATAAAGAGTTTTTTAATAAAGAAAACCAATCATATTCTAATTACCGTTACAAAATTGTAAAATACAGGGTGTCCCGTTAATGTGGGAAAATGGCTGGATCACAAAATGCTGGGGTCAAAATATGATGATTTAACCCATTTCCAAAAGTTTACGTCTTCAAAATTAAAAAAAAAATATTTCTTTTGTTTATAACAACTCAACGTTTTATTTAAATTTCAATGAAATTTATTACTAATGATTATCATAATATAACACATCATTTTAGTTATTATGGCCAGTGTTGGTATGATACTACCACATAAAAATTAAAATATGTTTTTAGTGGTGCACCCAATAAAAACTAAAAAAATTGTAAAAAAAGGTAAATTATGTATAATAATAATTACCGAGTGTTTTTGATTATTAATTGTTAACTTTATTATAGTTCATAAATATTCATATTTGGAGCAAACAGATATCCTGCTTATAGAAAGATTTTGCGAAGGAAATTGTTTGAAAAGTGTTAGAGATTGTTTTGATTTATTTTATCAATTGATATTATTTAATTTTTATTCAATTAAGTAAGTTGATTTACTTAATTATGACATTTGTCAATTGGCTGTCGATCATTGGTGTTTCCGCCTGATTTTTTAATTTAATTGGGTTTTGGTTGCTAACAGCCTTTGTGGAGCCCTTGTCTGAAATTAGTTTGTAATTGAAGCGTGAATTCGTAGAGTGTTATGGAACAAAATTGGAATTTATAACATTTTGGTTTCTGGAAATTTGCCATTTATGGAAATTAGGTAAAATATTTCTTTGATTCGGTGAAAGGAAAGTAGGAGTTGGAATTGTTGGGATTTCGTAAACCAGGTCTATATGATAGACACTTCATACCCTGTAGGTTGCTGAGCGTTTTAGGAAATGTGGGAGTGTAACAATCCCAACAAATCTAACTCCTACTTCCCTTTCACCGAGTCAAAGAACCACTTCCCTCAATTTCCATAAATGGCTAAAATATATATATACCTCCTAAACTTGCAAATATCTAGAAATAGTATTAATTACTAAACGAACTTCCAAAAATCACGCGACTTTCCTTAAAGTAAAAGTCAATACAAGTGCAGCACATTTCAGAAGACTAACCTATAATAAGGCAGTAAAATCAAAGTAAAGGAGAGGATAGGCTGATTTATTAACATATTTTGGGTTAGGATGGTAAGAAATTGTATAGGATAGGACAAAGGAGAAAACCTGCTCAAGAGAAAATGAGTTGGAAAGGGAGCTACGCAGTTTGAAGGGAGCGATTGTGTAGGAAACTATTCATTAGATTTAATAGATGAATATGGAGTAACTGAACTTATAAAGTAGCCCTCGGTATGAAACTGAAATTAAGCTTTTCTATATTTAGGAAGACAACCACGGATTTTTTCATTCGAGGCCTGTTGTTTTGAGGAGAAAATGTCTAAGGGTTGTGCACCGGTGTTCTAGGAAGCCGAACTGATATTTGATAATGTAACTATGTTAGACATGACTTTGATTTTAAGAAGTGACACATTTTTTAGAAACAGGAGGTAATGTTATTGGACATTAACTATATAGTTCAGTTTAGGAATCCATTTTTACATTCTAGTGGCATTTTTTGAGTATGGTATACATGGTTGTATATTTTTATGATGTAAGAATGGATATGTAAAAGGAGCCAGTTTAGGTTCAGCCTGGAAATGCCATCATAACCGAAAGCTGTATTTTTGCCACGGTTCAAAATTTCGTAGTAGGCATTCTCCTTGATTTCGTCCTTTGGGATGAGTGGATAGTTATTAAAAACGTCATACTTCAATTTGATCTTGAAAGTCTTTATCACAGACGTCATTTTCTATTATTTTGTAGGATTTTTGAGCGTTTCGCAAAAATGATCCTCTATAAAAAAATTTATTTGGTCGTTTGATTCATCATTGGATCAGTGATAAAATTGATAAAATAAGTTTTATGATTTTTATTGTGAAATATTTCATTACGAATGCTCAAATCATTTAAAAAATAACACAAGCATCTCTAAATAAAAATCTATTAGTATCTGTGTTTCAATTTTAATAATAATAATACTAAATAAACCCAAGTGTTATAATTAATCCTCTAATTAATAATTTTATTATTAAATTATTTAAAACAAATTGGTTGAACTAATTTAATAATTTTTAATTAAAACACTGATATATCTAATCGTACAAACAAACTAATTATTAAATTCCCAAACTTTTTTTTTAATAATCGAATGTGACTCATTAATAACTCAATTTTACTCATAATTTTTCTCAATTCTTAATTTTGCTGCCATAACTATTGCGAAAATCCATTCTACCACAGTGAATTTTTTTCAAAATCATATTATGATTTTCGTTACACTAACCGTCATTTGTTTCCAAGTAGCATTATCAAATAAACTACATAATTGCATTTTAACAGATACGAATTGAATGTTGTCGACAATTATCAATTGACACTGATTGGTGTATCAAATTGCTGTCTGCTTTTTGACCTGCAATCGGACGGCTAACGTTTACATCTAATGATTTCATTTCAACTTCGGGTTAATTTTATTTATTACAGCACTTATATACCATATACATATTTTCTACTTGCCTGTGATCACTAAAAAAATTAATATGAAACTTAAATAGTAACGTTATCAGTGCTTTATTTAAATAAATTAAGTTTAAATTAAATAAATTACAGATATTTATTATTTAAGGCAAATAAACTTCAATCAAGAAACGTTTGATAATTTTTTGTACAAACTTATGAGAAGTAATATATTCAACAAGAAATATCTGGTAATTAGTTCTATGTTAATTAAATTTTAAACCAAAGGCTAGCACAATTTGGTATTATTTGTTCCTATTATACAGCAACAAAGTCAAGGTTTTAAAAAGGTACGCTGAAATCGTTAGTGATTCGAGAATTACCCATAATAATAAGGAGACTATTGGTTACAAAATGCGAATAATTTATACACTTGTATTTTACAAAAATAATGACAAATTACATATACTAATCTAGAGTACTATATCAAATAGCTATCTTTCTGTCTTTGTATTTATTTGTATTTTCCTATTATTCCCATCTTTATATTAATTCAGTTTAATCATGTTAATTCTGTTATAGTCAGTGGCGTATAATTTAAACATTTTTGTGTGAAATGGTTCATTGCTTTTTTTGTGTCGAAACTTGTCGCTTATTTGTATTAGTTTTTTTTTCTTTTGTTATATTGTTATTACCGTATCAATGACATTGATTGCATTAATAATAGTATACGTATAAGGCTATTTTTAAGAGGTCAAGGGTGTGTTTGTTGTCCTTTCGCAAGAAGAATAATTTATTAGTGTTTTTTTTACTTGACTGGTTAAACCACATCCTGAATTTTATTACCATATTAAGTTGGAATTTATTGTAAGTAAATGACAGGTCACACGATTGTTTTTTTGTGTAATAATACCTACTTTGAATAATAAAATATTAATTTATTTACTTATACCACATTACAAATATTACAAATATAATTACTTATAAAAACATATTTTAATATGAAAATTAAATGCGTGTGTATAAATCTATAATAATAACTTCATTGATAATAAGATATGTAATCTTATAAATCTTAATAGAACCACCAAAAGAAGTTAATTGTTTGAATAATGATTTTAAAATAGTATCATATATTTTATGACACGACTTTTCGGTTTTTTTGCTATAATAATCAACGGGAATTTTTTTATAGAAAGAAATAATTTTATTGACTATTTTTTTTCGATGACCTTTTACTATCTTTCGAGTAACATCTATCATGATTCCACGCCCAAAGAAGTTCTTACCTTTCTCACCAAAAAACTGAAGAAAGTGATGTTGAATTGAATTGTTTACCATTCAAAGCGTTTAGAAAAAGAAAAAAAAGTGCTGTTGAATTGAATTGTTTACCATTCAAAGAGATCAAAGAGATCAAAACAAATAGTAGTTGGAGGGGGCAAGGTCTGATGAGTATGGTTGATGGTCTATCAAATCCCATTCAATCTTCAGCAACAACTGGCAGTTCACTAACTTGTGTGGTATTTTGTTGTAATGGTGAAACACAACATCCTTACGATTTGCCAATTGTGGTCGTTGATAACTTGATTCAATTTGTCCAATTTGTGACAGTACACAGCCGTATTGATAGTTTGTTTCTTTCGATGGATATTTGCTTTGGAAATGGTTGCAGCTTATTCACCTGATTTACACCATGATCATTTACGTACGACGTTATCATCAACTATACATTTCTTATCACAATACGTTTAAGAAGTCTAAAAATGACTTAAGACTCAACCCAATAATACTCACAAATTGTTATTGCTTTGCTATTTGTACTATTTGTAAAAACAAAATTATTTGCAATGAATGAATATTATTCATTTTCCATCATATTTTTTTTCTTTACTTCATTTTTAAATATAGATTCACTTCAGACAAACTTTTTGGCAAAACATTTCTAGTGCAACGTACGTATATTGGTACGGACCTACATTAATATATAGACGGAACGGTATTCAATAATAATTATTTTATTGAAACATATTAATTATATTATAATACGCATTAATAACTAGTTTACACGTGCTAATTCCATTCTATGCATTCTATTTTCTATTCTCAATCAATCTATTTCAGCTATTGTCCGGCTAAAATTAAAACGGCGCCACCTGTCGCGTTTCAACATTTTTCTCGATCCCGTAACATAAATAAATGCTGGCAGTCAGTCACTGCCAAGATAAACTATGAGACTATAAACACAGGTTCTAGTTGATGACATGATTGATGATACGCCTCGCAACAGGAATATTCGTTACTTTTTTCGCATTAGAGTTTACAAGTTATGGGAGCTATCTATACTCATTGTTGGACGTGTATGTTCTAAAAATTTACGTACAATTTTTAATATGTTAAAATTCTTATTAAAGTTATACACAAATAGATATAAATAGGTCCAGACGTACTAAATTTTAAAATACATTCATTCCTCAAAACACATAAAAATGTACAAAACATCAAAAAAATCAATTGCGGTAAATATTTAAAATTTTCAAGTATTAATACACCAATTCATTAAGAACATAATCACTCAAACGACTCAACCCGATTACACCATTCTGATCGTCGCCGACGACACTGGTGATTTTAAAGAAGGTAATTCTTCAATAATTTTCTCACTTATTTCTTGGTGAAATTATGAAACAATAGGTAGATAATTGATAAGCACTTGGTTTTCTCAGTGATTTTTTTTTTGCAGTGAAACAAACGAAGTGTTTATCAATTTTCTGCCAATTGAAGAAGGTGGTTTATTTATTTAAGAAGGGAGAGATCCCACGCTTTTTTGGATTTTGATTTGGGTGTGAAATAACGAAACATTTTCTGACTTTTGGTCGCTTTGTTGTCCGTAACATGAGGCAAACTGTAACCACAGGAATTAAGGCTGTCACCTTCAAATGTAATTAAACTGTATTCCATAGTTATCCCATGCTCTTTTGGCTTTCGATTTGGGTGCGAAATAACTAAACGTTCATGTGAAGAATATAGATACCACAGAACCATCGTCCTACATTAGAAGATCAATAACAATCTTATCGCTGACACTTTCACATCAATTTTTCGATGGCATAGAGATAGCATCTACCAAGATGGCATTGTTTAAAGGATGGTCTCTAGACCGATGCATTTGGATGTTTACAAAAATATAGGTATTGTAACAGTACCAGATAATCATGTTTAAACTGGTATTTTGTGACTCACCGTGGCTGTTCTTTTCACCACAGCAAAGTTGATCACTGATCTAAAGTTCATTGAAATGCACCATGAAGCCCTTGAGGGTGACGTTAAGGAATTGCGCCGTTGTTACTAAAGATACATAGAGCAAGCCACCAAAGGGAACAAACTACTAATTCTCTCGCCCAAACGATCACGATCACACAGCTTATATCACTTGCATTTTTAAATTCAAGCCTAAGGCAACACGACACTGGTGAATTTGAATTAAGAATTTTATTCATTTAAGACTGGAGAGATCCCACGCTCTTTTGGCATTAAATTTGGCCGCGAAATAACTAATTGTTGGTGTGATGAAGGTGGAAGAATAATTACGTCTATATTCTATAATCTATATTCCTTTCAGAAACAAATTGATTGTACTATTTTCTAATTTATACTTTAATTTCCTTAAATATTATTCTAGTTTTTAATTATCTAAATATTTTCTACATTAAACAACTTTTCATCGCCATAAACAATAATTTTATCATTAAATTTTTCTTTGTTTCAATTTTCCCTCCCTCAAAGGTTTATCCACTTTTATTTTTTCCTAAACGATTAGGTATTGAATATTTAATCCAAGAAAAATTTTACTTGCTTACTTTTTTCCTATAGCAAATAAAATTAAAAAATTCTATGCAAAAATAATTTAATAGACTAAGACAAAATAAAAGATGTAAATAATATTCATTAGAAGTAGGATAGCATACATACATTTTTGTAATCTATTGATTTAGGTATTCATAAACTGAGTTTTAACTTTAATTGTTTTTAAAAAAAAATTCATTTGTGATGCTTTGCAAATACTTCGGCAATTTGTTGAACATCTTCAAAGCGACACAAAGATGGTTGCTCTAACTTTATTGACACCTTTTTACAATATCCGTCTTATATACGGAGCCTTAGTTTAAAATATAAGAGAAATCAATTATTTCTTAAACCTTAAATTTAACCAATTTTGAATATTAATAAGAAATTTCATCTCAATTGTAAGATTTCTAATCTGTACAGTTTACATTCCTTTAAGGATTTAAGTTAAATAAAACTCGTAGCCTTCAAAGCTTCAAATAAAGAAATCTTAAGCCAACTTGCAATTTAAAATCATTTTTTGACTATAAAGCCTGGTAAAAGAATTCGTAAATAAATTTACATTTTATCGCCTAATCTCAGTCATTTTACCGAATAAATGGCTTTTTTCTACGATACAAATCACAAGGAAATCGGAACTTTATACTTCATTTTCGGGGCATGATCATTAATAGTAGGAACTTCTCTTAGACTTCTTATTCGAGCTGAATTAGGAAACCCTAGAACTTCAATTGGTGATGGCCAAATTTATAATGTGATTGTCACAGCTCATGCATTTGTGATAATTTTCTTCATAGTTATACCAATTGTTATTGGATGCTTTAGAAACTGACTTGTTCCCCTCATATTAGGAGCTCCTGATTCCCTTGAATAAACAACATAAGATTCTGACTTTTACCTCCCTCTTTAACTCTTCTTTTAATAAGAATTATAGCTGAAAGAGGAGCTGGAACTGGTTGAACTGTGTATCCCCTTCTTTCAGCTAATGCAGTTTATAGAGGAGCTTCAGTTGATAGCAATTTTTAGCTTACACTTAGCTGATATCTCATCTATTCTTGGAACTGTAAATTTTATTACTACAGTAATCAATATACGTTTAACAGGAATAATATTTGATCGAATACCTTTATTTGTTTGATCAGTAGCTATCACTGCTCTTCTCCTTCTTCTTTCCTTACCTGTATTAGCCAGAGCAATTACAATACTTTTCACAGATCGAAATCTAAATACATCTTTCTTCGACCCAATTCTTTACCAACAGTTATTTTGACTTTTGGTCATCCTGAAGTATATATTCTTATTATCCCAGGATTTAGAATAATTTCCCATATTATTAGCCAAGAAAGAGGTAAAAGGGAAGCTTTTGCAACTCTCGGAATAATTTATGCCATAATAACAATTGCTTTACTAGGTTTTATTGTTTGAGCTCATCATATATTTACAGTCGGCATAGATGTTGATACACGAGCCTACTTTACATCTGCTACTATAAATATTGCAGTACCTACCGGTATTAAAATTTTCAGATAATTAGCTACCCTTCGTGGAACACAAATTAATTACTCACCCTCAATACTATGAGCTCTAGGATTTGTATTTCTATTTACAGTTGAAGGTTTAACAAGTGTAATTCTAGCTAATTCTTCAATTGATATTATTCTCCATATCACATACTATGTTGTTGCTCATTTTCATTATGTATTGTCAATAGGAGTTGTATTTGCAAATATAGCAGGAATTGTTCAATAATTTCCTATTTTTACTGGTTTACGTTAAATGAAATTTTTTTTAAAATTCAATTTTTAACTATATTCATTGGTGTAAATTTAACATTTTTTCTTCAACATTTCTTAGGCTTAGTTGGTATGGCCTCGACGATACTCAGATTGTCCAGATGCCTATACTCCTTGAAATTTCATCTATTGGATCTCTTATTTCAATGATAAGAATGTTCTTACTTATTTTAATTATCTGAGAAGCATTTATTCCTTATCAAAAAAGAATTTCTTCTTTAAATCTACCATCTTCAATTGATTGGCTTCAGCTAAAACCTCCAGCCGAACATGGATATTCAGAATTGTCAATATTAACTAATTTCTAATATGGCAGATTAGTGCAATGAACTTAAACCTGATATATAAAATTTAACCCTTTTTTAGAAAATGGTAACATGAAAAACTTTAACCACTCAAGATGGAGCTACACCCTTAATAGAGCAACTTCTTTTTTCCATGATATGCTTTAATAATTCTTTTAATAATTACTGTTATAATTGGATACCTTATATCAACTTTATTTTAAAAAAATAATTACCGATATCTTACCTTCTCGCAATTACCTTAATTTTTATTTATTTACCTTCATTACACTTATTATACTTATTAGATGAAGTTAATAACCCAGTTTAACTGTAAAATCTATTGGACGTCAATGATATTGATCATATGATTATAACGACTTCAAAAAAGTAGAATTTGATTCTTACATGATTTTCAATTTTCGATTATTCGATGTTGGTAATCTAATAGCTGTTTCTTATGATTCACAAATTCGAATATTAGTTACAGCTGCTGATGTTCTCAATTCTTAAACAATTCCTGCAATTAGAGTTAAAATTGATGCAATTTCTTTTAAACCGAACAGTTTTTTTTTGGTCAATGTTCTGAAAATCATATATTTATTCCAATTGTATTTTCGGATTTTGTGTGGTACACCTTTTCTTTAAGGAACCCCAAAGGAAGAAGTCACATGGGTTAATGTCCGGGCTGTGGGACGGCCATATTCCTCCTCCTGCATAACGTTCTGGAAATCTGGTTGACAATACCCTAAAGCCAAGTCTTTCTTATAGGAAATCAAGCACAACGTTGGCAGAATGGGGGCGTGCACTATTCTGCATGAACCATTGTGTCTGCAATGAAAGACGTGAGGCAATAAGTTGAGGAAAGAACTGGTTTCGCAGCATATGTAAATAGCGTTCACTGGTTACTGTAGCATCGAATAAGAACGGACTCATGATTCCATGGCTTGACATCGCGACCCAAACGCTTACTTTGCCCCGTAGGGGTCTTTCTTGTGGATTATTCACGGAGGTTGACGTGCCTAGAATCGAACGTTCTGTTCAGAAAGCTTATGCTCCACAGTCATCTTATATGGATACAAGCGAAGGTCGAATTTAAAAATTCTTTGCACAGATCGACGTGAAATTCCCAATTCGGCACTGACTCTTCTTGTTGATTTACTCGGACAACGAGTCAAAAGCACTCGAAGTGCTTCAATGTTTTGCGGTGAACGTACGGTACGTGCATGTGGCCGCTGACACTCTAAAACAGATCCAGTCCTTCAAATTTTCGATGTACTCAGCGTATTGTCTATGGGCTGGGAGTCCACCGTGTGCCGAAATGAGCACTAAATCTTCTCTGTGGCAATGTAACGTTGTTTGTCGACGCGAACAGTAACACACTCTTCGTCTTTTGTGCGACGGTCAACCGTCCTTTGTCCGCCATCACGACAAACTGAAATAGCGGACTCACAACAGAAGCGATGAATTTCCATGAACTGCATAAAGTTGAGCGCACAATTTGTTAGTTATTGCTCAAATATTATACTCATAGGATCAAAATTTAATCGGGTGACTTATCATGCACCACCCTGTAATTTCGTCGTTATTGAGTTGTTAAAGAGCAAACCATCAGAGGGAACTACTAATTCTCTTGTATTGGATTGTCACACAGCTCATATCACTTGCAAATTTGCTTATAATAAAATATATAAGTTCTTACGTTGTAGACAATTTGCTTATATCAAGCAGGACGTCAACATACGTACCAGCAAATGTGACAAAGATAATCCTAAAACATTAAAATCTAGTGATATGATGGTATCACATCAGTTCCATCCAAAACCATATTTTTCAAATATTTCCATGAATAAATTAAACACTTTTTTAACTTTGTATAACTGGGACTTTATTAAGTGAATATAGTTTCGGCAATTTTAACTATAGTTACTTAATAAAGTCCCAGTTATACAAACAAAGTTAAAAAAGTGTTACATTTGTGAATAATGATGTATAACGAAGTAAAAGCCTTCATAGTTAACAATTTCCACGAATAACCAACTTTTGGTTGTGTTGTTGTGTCTAATTAAATTTCATTCAACAATTAAAAATATTATTTAATGGCTCGAAGAATTTTTTGACTTTTATCATAATAAAACTTCAATAATTGGCTAATGCAAACTTCCACCGGCAACATATTCTTAAGAGGACTGAGAATAAGACGAAGAGAGAAACATCTCTTCCTCTTATTCTAAGTTCATACCTTAACACTATTGCTAAAGCGACTACGTTATTTGCATCAACTTGAGGTTAACTCAAACATTTATAACCCCCTCCATAGTAGACTCGAAAAATAATTGTACAATATGTTATTATATTGCTTACTTTTTAGTATAACCTTGATTTTAAACTATGCAATAAGTTACTGACGGCTGTATTTAGAAGGTTCTTATGAACCATTTAAAGCTCTTCATGTATAGTTTATATTTTTCTAGATTGTTCAACATTCATTCATACCTTACATAAAATGTATGTGGTACTAATGAAATGACAATAACCATCCAAGATTATCTTTCCTTCTGATCATATCTCTTCAATTTTATAATTGGATTCCTCTTAAATGAGGACACCCTCCCTCACATATTCACTGTCCTTCTAGACAATAAATCAAATATCCATGCAATCAAACATTGCAGCAAATTCGTAACAATTATCATGATGGAGTAATGTTTTTACCGTAATGTAGTTTTAGCTAAACGTAAAACCAAATTAAATTAAACTAGAACGTATTTTTGTTTGTTCAGCATAAATTATATGCTAATCCGTATTAGCCTGATGTAATAAATAGCGCGAACTTCCATTATTTATTATTTGAATTTCGGTAAAACACATATATACTAAGATACTCCTCAATTCAATCAAAGGTTTGTTTGTGATTTTTTAGTTCCATTTTCAACAGCATATAAATAAAATCCTTCTACAATATATTTATCTCGAGCATATAAATTAAATTTTCTACATATTTTGTATTTGATTCTCATTTTTCACTTTTAACAAACTTTTCTTCTACCCTTGTAACAAACTAAGATGAGAAATACAACTATGTATTGACTCTATTTTGAAGAACCGCGTCATAAAATTTCATCAAAAACTTCTATGTCTTAAATTTCCAAATAAAATCCTCTCTTACGAACGCTGTCTTCCTAAGATCCAACACCAAGAGTGAAAAGAAAGGTTATTTATATTCTTTGACCTCTGAATCATTATGAATATGTTGAAATAAAACAATAACTTAAATAAATAATATTGATGGTCATTAAAAGAAAACGAATCATACCTTGTTATCAGCAAAGAATCAAAATGCTTCAATTAAATCATAATACAAAATTATACAACCTGATAATAATGCACACCATTATAAATGAAGACCATCTAGCAATGAATGAACATCATCTAGCAATAAATATTTGATTGATCGCTAGATTTGTTCTCGACTTCTTAATTAACCTTTTATTAGCTATTTATGCTTTAGTTAAAAATCAATTTTCTATATTACAGATAAGAACTATAAGGACACTATTAGGCAAGATATAAATGTCATACAACTATGTATTGACACTATACAAATGGTTAAGAGGACCAATAGATAATGGATGTTCCATAATATTGGACTAAGTACTGGTTTCTATGATACTTCACAGGGTGTTATTCTATTTCTATCTTCTAAGTTTATCAATATCAAAGTTTATAAATATTTAATCACTAGTTAGACACTTTTTTCATGTTTCATAGCTAAATGTACATTTAATTATATTCTATAGCAAGATAATGTGTTTTGCTTCTTGTCCACCTTTTCAATGGTAATTTTATACCTTCCTAACCTACCAAATTGAAGGCATGTTCTAATATACTGAATTTGTTATTTGATACCCTTTGTTTTAATTATTTGTTATTATTACTTCAGCTTGACACAAAAATTTATAACCTTCTTACTTCTTAGTAGACTTCGAATCGTTTGTCCTGTTCAGCAGCTTCCTTAAGGGCTTTCAAAGCAATACGAGAACGTGAATGCGTCAACATTTTCTTGTATTGCTTTGAATATTCGTGCATTCAACTAACTACAAGTGAGGAATGTCATTTGGGCAGAAAAATAACTGTACAATCTGTTCAATATATTGCTTACTTCTTAGTATAACCTTGTTTTTAAACTATGCAATAACTTACTAACGTCTGATTTTAGAAGGTACTAATGAACCATTTAAAGCTATTCGTGTATAGTTTATATTTTTCTAGATTGTCCAACATTCATTCATACCTTACATGTATCTGTAAAATTTATTTGGTACTAATAAAATGAAAATAACCATCTAATTTTCAATTTTCAATTTCATAATTTAATTCCTCTTAATGAGGACACTGTCACATTATCACTGTCCTTCTAGACAATAAAATAAAAATCAATACAACATTGCAGCAAATTCATAAGAATTATCATGATAGCGTTTGTAATATTTCTACTGTACAGTAATTTTAGCTAAACGTAAAACGTTAAACCCAATTTGATATTACTCAAACCAGAACATAAATTTTGTTGACAAGCATAAATTTCAAATTATATGCAAATTCTAATTAACCTGATATAATAAATCACGAAAATCTTTATTATCGAACATTACTAAAACACCTTTACACTTATATTAAGATTTCCATTCAATCCAAGAAAATTGTTTTCAACATATAACTAAAATCCTTATAAAATTTCTTAATCTCGATAGCAGCTAAATTCGTGTTTACAATGCCAAGACTTTGTCAAAATAAGCGAGATACTTTTTGCTATGTGTGGGATTGTTTTTGTGGTCAAGAAATATAGACGTAAAATTACATCACAGTTGAAAAACCAAAACTACACGTATTTTAAAGTAAATATTGGTGATCAAGGCAAACATTGGGCATTACATGTTGTATGTAAGATATGTGAAGAGGGTTTAAGGTATTGTATTAATGGATCAAGGAAATCCTTACCCTTTGGAACCAATGATTTGGCGAGAGACAACAAATCACCATGATGACTGTTATTTCTGTATGTGCATGTACGTGGATACTACACAAAAAAAATATCCGAACCTCAAGTCTGCAATTAGGCCAGTACCAATACCTGAGAAACCAACAAATTTAGAAGATGTTACAAGCAGTTCTGAACCTCAAGTTGATGGAAATAACTTTCATAACTAAGTCAGTGAAATATCGAGCATTTCTAAGCAACCGCAGTTATTTTCTAAGACCGAACTTAACGACTTATTTAAAGGCTTAGCTCCTCTAAAGGATCTTTCCGAAATTAGGGACACATACAAATGGGATTCATTGTAGGCTTTTTATTGATTCTTCCAAAAGAAGCCTTAAAGTTGTTCTCTTGCACAATGGGAATGTATTTTCATCGGTACCGGTTGCCCATTCTGTGCAAATGACGGAAAGCTACGAAAATCTTAAAGTGCTGCTTAAAAGAATCAAATACAATGATCATAGTTAAAAAATTTGTGGAGATTTAAAAATTGTGAGACTTCTACTAGGAGAGTAGTTGAGTATACGAAGTACCTATCCTTTTGTGTGAGTGGGACAGTTGAAGTAGACATCAACACTGGAAGAAAAAGGACTGGATCAGAGGAGATAATTTAAATCCGGAATCAAAAAATTCGAAATTATTGATGATCCACAAATAATCTTGTTACCTCCACTCCATATTAAACTGGGATTACAGCAATACGTTAAAGCTTTAAATAAAGATGGAGACTGTTTTAAATACTTTCCTGGAAAATTTCTCACTATTTTAGATGCAAAATTAAAGAATGGAATTTTTGTCGGTCCTCAAATAAGGAGATTAACGAAAGATTAAGATTTTGTTAATACCATGACCGAAACTGAGAAAGATGCATGTATTTATTTCATTTGTTAATGTTATTGAAGGTTTTTGGGAAACAACAGGGATCCCAACTACAAGAAATTTATGAAAAACATGCTACAGAAATTTATGAAATTGGGATGTAATATGAGCACAAAAGTTCACTTTTTACACTAGCATCTTGATTACTTTGATTTTGCAGTCTCTGTCATTTGTCCTTTTATATGCTTATTTTTCGTCGAATGAGCGACGTTTTAGGAGGGCTTAAATTTTCATGATCATTTAATTCTCAGCTAATAACTTCGTCTCCCAGCGTGTAAAGGATTCCGATCTATTTCGTCTAAAGGTTGGATTATTGTCGTTCATTTTTCAACATCTTTTCTAGTTGCATATTTCCTCGATACTTCCCCATAACCTACAAGAATTCAACACCGAATAATAGTCCGAAGTGGTTCAGGTAAAACCCTTTACTGAAATAGCCAATCCGTAGTACTATTATAAGTCATAAAGTTATTAGAAATCCACTATATCATACCACTTCATATGTTCTAACAATATTTGACATTATGAAAAGAACTCACCTTCTGAAAGAAATTTGCAGTTTGTATCTATTCTTAAAAAAATGTTTGAATATGGTGAGTTCATTGCTATAAAGAAGCGACTTGGTAACATTTTGGAAATAATGATTTCATATACAATTCTAAAAATAATAAATATAAGAATAAATATAAAGATTTTTCCACAATTCCATCTGATTAATAAACATATAAAACAAAATATTTAAAATTAATGTTTACGAAAGGGGTTAAGAAATTTTATTTTTTGCGTATAGATAAAAATAAGATTTAAAAAAAAAATCCTAATTTTGATATTCTGTTAGAAACATTGAACAATAAACATCAGCACATGTCTTTCCCAAATAATTGCCAATTTGGTATTGACGATATTTTCAAATTGATGTGTAGTAGCAATTATGTATGTTTTATCTTTAAGTTGTTAATTGAGATCTATGTTAAATCCATACCTTACTGATCATTAACAGAATTTTTATTTCGTTATTTTTATCCGTGCGTATACCATGCTTAAAGAATGGAGATTCCTTGAATCAGCTCCGTTCCACTTTAAAAACAAAATTAATGCTGAATGAAACTGTTATTTCACAATAATTCCTGAATAAACATACCACGAATCCGCGAAAAACCTTCGAACGGCCACAGAGCAACATCATGCTGAGAAAAATTCTTGAACGTTCAGCGTGTCACAGGCGTGTCGCACCGTTTCCCCATTTTTAGACCGGATGTTTGAAATTCAGGTGTACACAAAAAAATAAATAACAAAACCGCATCTCGTGGAAATTCCCTTAGTTCCTGCTGCATTTCAACGTGAACGACGGATTTAGAATTTCATGTGTTGGCTCGGCTCCAAACGTCCACACGTTTTCAGTCGTAATTTCTCCTAAGCCGTTCTCGCTCGAGACTCCTTAGTTTACAACAAACCACCATTCAAAATAAAGATGCGCGTTTCGAGTTATCGTCGCATAAAATACGTTCAAGAATACACAAGGCGTCACTGAGTGAGGAGTGCAGTGCGAACATGAACTTAATGTTTATAAATCGGACGTTTTATTTTTTTGCTGAAGTGTTTTTAAACTAAAGTTTTTTTTCTGCTATATTAGTTTTTAACTCTAAATATTTAAACTAAGTGTTTAGTTACATATATTCTTTGTGGTGTGTAAATATTAGTTTTATAGTAAAAAACTTTTAGCCTAGAAACTTTTGTGGCCAGAAAATATCAACAATATCTTGGTTTGTATATCCGAAAATGCATCTGTTTAGAAACTACGCTAAATATTTTCGCATATATATTTATTGCTTTGCTTTAGTAGCAGTATCCAGAAGTTGGATTATAAAATTATTATTTTGTTAATCTTTTGATCTTTTTTATATTCGTAAAAAATTTCAACATACGCCAATCACTTAGTAGATAAAGGACATTAGTTTGACGATAATTTCCAAATTATACAAATTTTGGAAAAATTGTAGGAAGTGGACACTTTCGAGAAGAAAATTTAGAAAATCAAAGAACATATTTTTTTATATATTAAAAAAATTTATTAAGAAATAGAAGCCTCAAGCATAAATTTTTTTTAGAAATATTTCACATAAATATTCTTCTTTTTTTCTCCTCAGTCAATCGTACTTTTTATAAGTAATTCTTCTTTTGTATATAGATGTGAAAAATATGAAGTATATATGATTTGGGCACTAAAATGGATATAAGAATAAAAATAAGATAACTCGAATATTTTACTACATTGTTTAGTTCATTTTCAAATATGTTGGCTTGGAAATGCCCAACAACTTCCAACTAGAAACATAAATATTTTTGGAACGATTGACACCACCAGTTAATATTGGCACTAACGTAACATGGATAATAACTCTTAATTTTATTGTTGCTCATTTATACTAATAACACAAAACTTCAACTTATTTGAAACAGGAATTCAACTTAAAAAAAGTAGTCTTTAGTTTTTTGTTAACTTGTAAGAAAAAAGTTAAAAATTAACAAATACAAATTAATTACAATTTCCAAAGGAAAAAAGCAACACTTCTAAAGATTATTTCTATTTTTCTAAACATATTTTTGCTTAGGATTTAAGCAAATTTTAAAAAAGGATGGCAACCAAATAATTTTTTATTTATGTCAGTTGAATTATTTATACTCTAGTGGTATGCTGATAAACAGTGCTTGCAGCACTGGACAAAAAAAATAAAATCAAGTCCATATTTGCCTTGTATAAAACAACTTCTAGATTTAAAATCTATAAGTTTTGGAATATGGATTTTTTTAAATGCTAAGCATTTGATTGCAATTACAAACAACACATCCGCAAGCTAGAAATATTTTTGTGGCCCAAATTATGCAAACCTAGCCAAATATAGTTTAATTTTAACCTATAACGTTTTTTGTGTTAAGTAAGGTTTTTTGCATGCATAGTTTACATTTCTATCTTGAACCTTTAGAAACTGGTTTAGAATTGATTATTTATTATTTTTTTCCTAATTGTCTTCATGATTTAAACAATTTACAGTAGCTTCTCTTCCAAATTTCGAAGAGTTTGAAAATTTTTCTAAAGTTTTCTTCTATTTTTTAAGAATTTTTTATCATATTTTTGAGGAATTACTCTAGCAGAAATTTCTTAGAGGGTTATAGAGTTTTTCAAAAAGTTATCTTCCATATGTCGCGAATTTTATCAAAAACTGTAGCAAATTTCTAGAACTCTCAAACATCTCCTTTTCTTTTTCTAGATTTTTTCATCATTTCTTGGATAATTTATTAAAATGTTAATAATTTCCAAGTAATTTCTCTTAAGTTTTTTAAGTGTTCTTCATTATTTTAAAAATTCTTCTATATTGTTGACAAACATTATTTCTCGAATGTAATTAATTAATTTTCTAGATTGCAAGACTTTCTTCCAATGTTATAGACTTTTAACTTTTATTTTTCGATTTTCGACAATCATTTATTTCTTTATCTTATCAGGATCTACAGCACTTTTCCTCCTTGATTTCTAAAAATATTTCAGCATCTCTCCTTCTTTTTTTTTCTAAAATTTTCCATCATTTGTTTGATAATGTTCTTAAGTCTCCTACTCAATTTTTCTATTTTGAAATGTATTAATTTTTTCGAGGGTTTGTATTCAACTTTTTAAGAATCTTTTGATTGATTTATTTTATAATGATTTACAGCAGTGGCTCTTTTAGATTTCTAGAATAGAAATAGTAGTAGTGTTTTGTTATTAACCGTGTTGTCCTTTCACCAAGTTATTTGTGTATTTAAAAGTCACTCCAAAGCCCCATTAATTGTATTCCACTAGCGAATTCCACTAAACATAATGCATTTTCACTATCGCTAATTTAGCAGTGACTACATGTACCCACCACCAACATTTTAAATTTTCTTTTTTTTATTTCTTTGCAACTCTTTATTACAAATTATAGTAATTCTGAAATATTTTTCATCTATTTCATTTATTTTTCATGATTTCTTAGATAAAATTTATAGCATTTTCCAGTTATTCCTCTTCCAAACTGCGAAAATTTTCATAAAGGTGACATCTATTGTGTAAGCGTTGCACAGAAACTATGCTTTAATGGAACGCTTAGACGATAGATGGCACCTTTATCTTGAGTGAAATAATCCAAAGGAAAACTCGTTTCCTTGTGTCCAACTTCCCTGCGCTGATGAGATCCAAAATAGATCGAAACCGGTTCGTAGGTGTTGTTAATTAAATAAGAAAGAAACCTTCGAAGAATTATTGGAAGTTACAAAGGAAATTTCTCAATAAAATAAACTAAAACAATGGAAAATTATTTAAAAATAGATAAGAAACTTTCTTTAATGGTTTTAGATTTTTTCAGCTAGAACAATTAAAGAAAGTTTCCATTTTCCATTATTTTTTAGTTTATTTTATTGAGAAATTTCCTTTGTAAATTGCAATAATTCTTCGAAGTTTATAGAATTTTCTCAATAATTAACTTACACTTTTTGAGAATCATTTCTTGCTTTATCTCATTTTTATTTTTATTATTCCTTATACAATTTTCTTGAGCATAGTTCTCAAGAAATTCCTAGTAGTACTTCCTCCTCAATACTGCAAAAATTGCCTTAAGTGTTTTAGGATTTTTCAGAAAGTCTCTTTTATTATTAAAGATATTTCTATCAATTTTTATTTTATATTATCGGAATTTTTGAGAAATTGCTCTTTAAATATTTATCTTCAAATATCGTGTTTTACCTTAACAGATTTATTTTTAGATCTAAATTTAAATATCTGAAATCTTTTTCTCGAGAATATGTTTTCTAGTTTGCATGGGTGCTATATTTTAAGAAATTTTACAGGAACTTTATCAAATAATAAATAAAACTCCTTTTTGTTAATATAACACAAGGTTGTATTATGGTTTCAAGCATTTAGCACAGAATTTGTACAGTTTTTTTTAGAATATTTCTCTTCTTTTTTATAGAATTTTTTATCCTTTTTAGTATAGTTTTTCAATGTACTTCATAATATGCATATAATCTTCCAGTAATTTATATACTGTGATGTTTATGAAGATTTTTAGATAATTTGATAAATTTAAAAACATTGTTTCAAAATTTTTTAAATATTTATTTGTTAAAACAAGGTCATCGTGTCTCCTTCTTCATTATATTTATCTTCTAATATTACAAGAATTTTTCCGAAGGTTATAGAATTTTTCAGGCATTTATCTTTAATTTTTCGAGAATTATTTCTTCCGTTATCTTATCAAGATCTACAGTCCTTTTTCTTTTAGATTACTGGAATATTTCAACATCTTATTTTCTTTCTTTTTTTCTCACTTTTTCTCTTTCGAATTGTAAGAATTTCTTCAAGGGAGTTTTAACAATTTTCATTCAATTTTTCGAAAATCATTAATTATTTTTTATAATGATTCGCAGCTGTGATTCTTCTGGATTGCTAGAATATTTTATATTCTTTTTTATATCATTTTTTGGATAAAATTTCTAAAATTTTTAATTTTAATCTTCCAAATTGCGAAAAACTTCTTTAATTTCTCTTCTATTCTCAAATAATTTTCCATCATTTTTTACTTCCTTTTAATTACTCATCAACTATTTACCTTCTATTTTTTCGAGAATCTTGTAGTATTTTATCTTAACAGGAGTTTTGCTTTTAAATTTCTACAATATTTTTATCTTTTATGAAGAATTTTCATTTCGTTTTTTCTTGGAAATTGTTTCCAAAATGTTTTTCTCAAGAATTTCTATTCTAGTTTATAGGGATTCTATGTGTTAAGAATGTTTGCGTCATCTTTTTAGGAATTTATCTTCCAGCATACATTTCTTATTCTCATTTGTTGAGAATCATTCATTGCTTTATATAATCAGATACTAGCAGTTTTTCTTTTTGAAATTTCTAGAATATTTATACATCTCCTCTTTTTTTTCTAAAATGTTTCATCTTTTCTTTGACGTTTTTTTAATGTACTTTATAATTTTGTAGAAATTTCTCTTATAAACAATGAAAATAAAAAAGTGTTTCGATCCTTACGAATTTATTAATTTCTTCTATTTTTAGATTATTTTATTTATTTATTATATTTATTTATATATTTTATTTTCTTCTAATACAATAGAAGAGAATTTCTATAGAATATAGACATTATTTCTTATTTTATCCAAATATTTCAGTAATTTATCTTCTAGATTGTAACAATTTTTTCAAAGTCCTTTATCTTTTAGAGAGAGAGAATAACATCTTTATTCGAACATAGATATTTACAAAATTAAAACATTTACAAATGATATATAATGTGTTAGTCTGTTCGTTTGGGCTATCGACCATCGGTCTTTCTGCCCTGTCTTGACTCTAGTTTATCTTTTATTTTTCTTTAATCTTATCAGTATTTACAGCCCTTTTACTTTAAGATTTCTAGAACATTTCTGCATCTGATGTTCCTTTTTCTAAAATTTGCCATCATTTCTCTAATAATTTTCTTAAATGTGTACTTCTCAATTTTTCTCTTTCTAATTGTGAGTTTTTTTTCCAAGGATTTTCAACCACTTATATTGAATTTTGCGAGAATCATTGATTACTTGATTTTATTATGATTCGAAGCAGATTTTCTTCTAGGTTTCTAGAACATTTTAAAACATCTTCTTCTTCTATATCATTTCTTGGATAAGATTTATAAAATTCTCCAGTTATTCCTCTTCCAAACTGCGAACATTTTCTTTAATTGCTCCAGGATTTTTCAGAATTTTTCTCTTAGAGAAATAAAGATCTTTATTGAAGATAATATTAAGACATAACAATTTTTATGCTGCTTCTCTTCTTCTTTTCTTCTTCATTGGCTGTCAACCTATTGTCTTCCAGCCCATTTCTCTCTTATTTTTAAATCGTTTTACACAATCTCTTAAATTTTTAGGAATTTCCCTTATCAGTTGCGATTATAGCATTTTGAAACCTTTTATCTGCAGTTTTTCTTCTAAACTTTTGCTCTTCTCTTTTTTTTATCATTTCTTCGATAATATTTATAGTATGTTCCAGTTACTACCCTTCCAAACTCCCAAAATTTTCTTCAAGGGTTTAGAATTTTCGTTCTATTTTATTTCCTTTGTAGATTTCAAGAATTCTTCGGCGATTATAGAATTTTTAAACATTTTATCTGCATATTAGATCGAAGAGGCTGTTACTTGTTAAAACCCCATGGTATCGCTTAGTAAAATACTGATAGGGTGTAAGGTTTCAAAAAATTGTTTTTATTGTTCTAAAACAATTGTTTCCCCACGCAGTGACCTTATCAAGTAGATGACAAATACAACCAATATTTGTCGTCTACGTGGTGAAGCCAATGTGTGGCAAAACTTTTATCTGCAGTTTTTTTTTTTAATTTCAAAAGTATTTTAGCTCTTCATCATTTCTTCGATAAGATTTATAGTATTTCCAGTTATTCCTCTTCCAAAGTGCCTACATTTCCTTTGAGGCTTTTGCATTTTTGTTTAACTTTATTTCCCTTGTAGATTCCAAGAATTCTTCGGCGGTTATATAATTTTGAAACCTTTAATCAGTACTTTGTTTTCTAAATTTCTAGAATATTTTAGCTCTTCTACTTTTTTTCACCATTTTTTCGATAAGATTTATAGTATTTTCCAGTTATTGTCTACCAAGCTTCCAAAAATTTCTTCAAGGGTTTATAATAGTCGTATTTTATTTGCCTTGTAGATTCAAACAATTCTTTGGCGGTTATAGTATTTTGAAATCATTTATATGCAGTTCTCCTTCTGATTTTCTAAAATATTTTAGCCTCTTCTCTGTTCAGAAATGAAGGGTTTAGGTTGATCGATTATCGTAGGTGTTGATGGTATTAAATTCGATGATTTTTTCTTGGGAAATTTTAGTGATGGACTCGCAGGGAACTTCAGCGAACTGGTTTTGGAACGCATCAACTCATCATGTCTTTGTTTGACGTTTTGCACATACACCTACGATAATCAATCAACCTAAACCCTTCATTTCTGAGCATAAAAGTACCCCCAGTTACGAGAGGCCGCCTGTTAAGGATGACAATAAGACATTAAGGGAATATGTTGATAGAGCAATTAAGGCTAATAAGATATTCACCATTTACGGCCATTATTACTCAGTAAGAAACGCGTTGTTAGCACGTGGATGGGTGGAAAAGTTGCATTCTTCATACATGCCCGCAAATGTTGATGCTGGAGTGGCCAAAAAATTACAATTCTTTAGCCTCTTCTCTTCTTTCGTCATTTCTTCGATAAGATTTATAGTATTTTTCAGTTACTCTTCTTTCAAACTGCCAAAATTTTCTTTAAGAGTTTAGAATTTTCGTTCTATTTTATTTCCCTTGTATCTCGCAATAATTCTTCAGCGATTGTAGAATTTTAAAACCTTCTATCTGCAGTTTTTTTCCAAATTTCTAGAATATTTTAGCTCTTCTTCGATAAGATTTATAGTATATTATAGTTACTCCTCTTCCCAAATGCCAAAATCTGCAGATTTTATTCTAAATTTCTTATTTTCTTCTAAATTTTAGCCCTTCTTCTTCCTTTTTCCATCATTTCTTTTATAAGATTTATAGTACTTTTCACTTATTCCTCTACCAAACTACCAAAATTTCCTTAAGCGTTATTTTCGTTTCAGTAATTCTTCTTCTATGCTGTAAAAATGATGTGTTCTAGGATTTTTCAATAATTCCATTCTATTTCCTTATTTTATTTTATCGGCTTATTTGAGGAATTTATCTTTAACTATTTGTGTTCCATTCTTTGAGAATCATTTGTTGTCTTATCCTAACAGAAGTCAATCTTGTAAACGCCTTAAATATTTTAGAATTACTTTTCCTCTTAACAATAATTTTCATTTCATCAATTGGATAATTTTTCTAAAAAGTCTTTCTTGAGAATTTCTGTTCTAGTTTGCAGATATTTATTCTATGGTTCTAGAATTTTTCAACTATTTATCTTTAGTTTTTTAGAAGATTCTACATTTAAATAATTTGGAAGTATGATGATAGACAATTGTAGAGAGACAATACAACATCTGATAGTAAGGTTCAGTGAAAGGGAAACGGTTTAACGATATTTCTGACTTTAAACGAAACGTGACGAGGCTATTGAACTCCATCCCAAAAGAAACCTTCTTGAAAAGTTTTCAGGACAAATATAACAGATCTCAGTGCATAGTTAAGGGCGGTGACTATTTCGAATCACCTATGTTAATGTTACAGGACTATTCACCGAACTTTGTTGTATAACTGATACTTGTTGTCCTATACGTATTATGGAAGTAAAGAGATTTCTTTAATAATTGTAGAATTTTTTAACTATTTATCTTCAGGTTTTAAATTTCTAGACTAGTAGTAGTAGCAGTAGTGTTTGGCTATCGACCACGTGGTCCCTCCGCCATGAGATTTGTGTATTTGTGTGTGTGTAATTGAGCTTGTTACTTTAAAGGATCTATTTATTTGGTTTTAGTTAGAACAAACAAAATTATATAAAGACTGCTCCGAGGATTTGTATACATTTTTGGGACAATGGAATGGTATGAAAGAGCCGAATCGTTAGTGAATAAATATTGTATTGGTTCAACATTTTAAGGTTTTTAGTTATAGAACAAAATAAAGAGGAGATAGGGACATGTCTAGAGTTTCTTGTTTGATAGGACAGGAGATGATAAGAGATAATAATTAATAAACTTTAATTTTGGGCAACAACTTTAAAGAAAAACAAAACTCAAAGAAAGTCAAGGGTTTAATCAAGATAATTAGGCAGTTAAAGAAGAAATATTTATAGATGTCCGAACAAATCAGAACTGAAGGTCGGATGAGTGCGATGAAACTAGACTGGCAGGACAGGATTCGGGCGCTTAGAAATTCTGAACCTGATTAAACGATAGTTACTACAAACACCGTAATGCTGACCAAACTTGATTTCGTATCGCGCTTTGAAGTGATTTTTGACGGTCGCTAAGGCAGACTGATTCGAATCAAAAAAACTAAAACGTAACTCTGTAGGCTGGAATATAGATGCACCAAAAACAGAAACCTGAAAAAATATAGGGAATCAGTTTCTCTTCGACAAGGCCCATCAGTCTTACAGGTTGAAATAGTTTAGCTTTGGATAGATGTGATCAGGTTTGTGCGAAAATGGGCTACAAAGGGGCATACATCTGTTTCAAAATATACAGCTTTAATTCTAAAACTACTTGGAAGCAAGCTCTAGGCCAATTAACCATGGACAACAAGCTCACTTTAATGTGGGTATCAGGCCACGCGAGTATAATAGGCAAAGAACATGCCTATGTAATTGCCAAAAAAGAGCTGCGACTACCATGATCGGACCAAAGCTTACATCTACGCTGTCAGAAGCACATAGGAAGGCCTTGGTCCAAGAGTGGATAAAAGGTGCAAACAGGGCAATGGATAAAGGCAATCAAAAATGTCTATTGGCCAAGCAGAGATAATTAGTTCTTACGCCTCACTAAAAGCGAGATAAGACTTATAGGACATTGCCCTTTGATGTAACCATCTTAACAAGATTGGCAGAGAAAACAGCCAGGTTGATCCTAAGTTAAATGAACTTGGTAAGGAAATCAAACTGCTGGGAACATACTAGTTGTAGGGCACAAGAGATATAACCAGGTCGCAGTGGTATAAGGCTATCTATAGCCAAACGACCCTAAATCTAATCTAGATGCCAGAAAAGAACTACTGTTTTCTGGCTTGAAGGTAATAAAATGGTAACATTTTCGAATTATTTAATGAATTTAGGAGTCATTTAAATTGTAAATAACAAACAATAATATAAGACAATAAAGGATTATAAATTATGTCAATTTCTAATTAAAGCAAGCAAAATTTGTATGCACAATACTTGGAAAGTATTTCTTTTAAAATATGTTTCAATTATGTAAACACTCCAGCTTGTTTAATGGTGAAATATTTCTTTCGCCAATCCCACAAATTGAAAGTTTTAATTTCGTATTAAACATTTCAGTGTGTTTAAAGATAAAATCCGTCAGTTCGTTTCGACATTTACACAAATCGAAATTCTCAATTTCGTCCGCTCTTCAAAAATAGCTAATCGTCGATTATTTCCACGACGCCGACGCCTTTGAATTAGAAGCAATATTTACGAAATCCATTCCTCACGAATTACTCGGAATATCTGGAGACTTCCATCTCTGCATACCAGACCACTTACGAATTATTAATAAAACCGCAAATATTCATGGGAATCCACACGCGAACTTGGCATGTTTACAATTTGCATTCGGTACGTAAACTCGGAAATTCTTTGAAAGCACGTGTGCGCCACGGTAATAATTCCTTAAGTGTATTTCCCATGCATTTCATGTTGGGGTATGCATGCACATAGCAATAATTTATTTATTGGCTTAGCCGTAAACTCGTATTTGTAAATATTTGCAAACTTACAGTAGTGCTTTGAACAGAATGTTTCATGAGACGTCTACGCAGGGTACGAACCCAGTATGCATGGCAAGTTTCATGGTTTTTTGTTCCCAACAATGTTACCCTCACACAGCCAATATCGCCAAACATTTCCTCTCAAAAAAGGAGGTGGTGCAAATTGAATATCTACCATACTCGCCAGATGTCAATTCTCCAGACTCAAAACTCGCTTTGAAAGAAAAGATATTTGACCATATTCCTGACATCTAACGAATCGTGACGAGTCTTTTGAACCAAAAGAAGCCTTCTTGAAAAGTTTCCAGGATCTCAGCGGTGCATGGTTTTGGGAGATGACTATTTTGAAGGGCAGTAAAGTAACTTTCGTCAATATTTCATCTACGTTGATGTTACAGGACTATTCACCAAACTGTATTGTCTACATAAACTTAAAGAAATTCCTTTAACAAAATGCATAAACGCTCTTGGAAAACAATATAAATTATCTATCTTCAAACGTAGTACCACTGGGAGAATGAGAAATCATGTCAAACAACACTTGCTTCAGTTTTTTGCTTAGAAAGACCAGAAGTTCTTTGAGCATTATGATGTTAAAAGATGGCAAAAGGTCAACGAAAAAGAAGTCAATACATAACTGAATAAAATTATTTCTTACCATAAAAAATCGCCTTTCATTGTTACATTAAAAAACCGAATTGACTTAAGACTCAACCCAATAATTCGTTAAAGATTAAAATATTATATATGCCTTATTATTTCAATACCACCAACAAATGATTTTTTGTGTCTAATTCAAATAAAAAACCGGATTTGAGTTAACCAAACCGTAAAGGTTACGTTACGTGACATTAAATTATTGTCCAAATTTAATGAATAAGAAATTTGTAGACAAAAAAATTACGCGAAATTACGTGTATCTCCAAAAAAAAAATCTGCAAATGGAGAGTGAGAAGGAGATAGTTCCGTGAGAGATTCTCACCGCAATTGCCGCCATCGGCCCACTTTTTTCCTTTCGTTTCTGTGCCATAGGTACGACGCGAACTAATGATTTTACATTTCGTACATTGTTTCGTACGTGAAAGTTGTCTATTTTTTTGCAACCTTGTTCCAACTTGGCAATGAGTGTGCCTCTCTGTTTAGGCGTGTGTGTTCCAATTTTCACGTTTTCTTTGTTTAGAGGCACTAGACGGAAGTACACCGAATCGGCTTGATGATGAAAGAAAGAAAAATATTCGCGGTTTATGACACGCATGTTAAAATTCTGCGTTTCACTGTTGAAAAAGTTGCCGAAATGAAATTCACTGTATTAAGATTTTACACTAACATAATACGCAAAATCAAGGCGAAAGGACCACATGGTCAATAGCCCAGTACTAATATCACTAATTCTTTATTTTTTTGAACACTCACAGCAAAATGACTGCACACAGACAGCTGAAATATAATTGAACATGTTAGCACATGTGAAAAGTAGTACCCGTTTGTACCCTGCATGTATACAAATGGGTACTACTTTTATACCAGCCCTCGCATTTTTAGAAGATATTTATTAAATGTATATCTAAACTTATTAAGCAATTTTTATAAGATTACGAATAAACTATAGTAATTGTAAAACTGTTATAATTCCGATGAATTAAATTCTTACTTAACCCTTGGTGAAACATGTTTATGTTAATTACTATTATAATTCATTGTAATAATTTCGAATATTTTCGAAGAACTAATTATTAAAAACTGTTTTCTAATAATGTAAAGTTTTGAGCCATTTTAGAAATGTACGGATCGTTACTGTTTTGCACATATAAATTATACTTATAACAAAAATTATATTAATGTCACAGCTGGGACACGAAGTAACATTTGCTAAACTATTTCCAAAACTTTTTATTAATGCGCTCTTTTCTGTTCAAAGTTGCTTTGACCTAATATAAAATATTGGATTACAAAAGCCCTCTGAATTTTAGCCTCGGTAATAATATAGCCACAAGATAATATTTTTATGAATTAATCATTTATTAACGCATTATCTTAAAACCTAAGAAAATCTCTGTTTATAGGACAAAACCTATTTAATTCATATTACAATTTTAAGTATTTTTTTTATTTCCAATTTTATATAAAATTTTTGTGATATATTATTAGATAGGAGTACAAAGATGTAAAATAAATAAAAAAATAAATAAAATCTTATGTTTCAAACCTAAAGGAGAATATCACAAAAGTACTTAATATTATTTAAGTAATTATAATGATTTTAAAGGTCTCGTTTTGTTTAATTATTCTTTTATTATAGATAGCTCCAATTGGATAAATTCAATTCTGCAAATCTCTATTAGAAGTAAAGTATATTGCATGAGTCATTTGTAAAACCCATGATCTTTATTCATGAACTATTAACTTATAAACTCCTATATCTAGCCTGTAGGATATAATTAACATTTTCTTTAAATCTGCATAGACGAGTTTCAATTTTTTTTATTAAGTATTTAGTGATATGTAGTTCACCGAATTTGGGTATTTATTCGAGGCTCATTCTGGTTTTTCCGTTATTTTTCAAACATGTATATCATTTTTGTGAATATTATTAGGACTGTAATAATTTCGTTAAATTAATATAATTATAATTTATTACTATTTTACAGTTTCTATTAATAAAAAACGTAATGAACTCGTTTTTCATTACACATCATTAATCATAAATTAAAAACTTTTTTTTTCAGCTATAGAAACTCAGTAAAAATTGTGTTTAATTTATAAAAAACATAAAAATGAATTTGCACTTAAAAAATATCAAACGAAAAGACACCTTATACGAACTTAGGCAAACAAATATAAAACATTGATCAAGGTTTAGTTTTTTTTAATCTTTTCTATCCTACATATATTTCAATTTGGCCTTAAATTACGATTATAATTTAATATTAAAGTAAAACGATTGTCCGATTTTCAAATTTGTTTTACTCATTGACTATGGAGGCTTCTACTTCGTTATACATATTAAATCATCACAAATTAAACACAATGATACGTGAATGTATTGAAACCATTGGTCACCACATAAATAAATAACTGTTATACAAAACAAAGTAATTATTGTGTTTAATTTGAAATTTGGTTTATTTAAAACATTACATATGGTATTACATGCTGTGGCTTTTTCGGGTGAGCATTTACTTTACCTGAAGAACCATAGTATGTAATTGGTTAAATAAATAAATAAAGAGAATTTCTACAATTATTTGGTGAATTTTTCAATCCAGTGTAAATAAACCACTAACAGGGCATAAAGACAACCTATGATCGATAGCCCAGACAGTGACGTACTAATTAGCTAGAACAAAATTCAACAAATTTAACAAAATTTTATGTAAGCCGCTGTAATAAAGATGTTGTATGTATATACAGGGTGTCCCACCGAAACCGCACACCAAAAGTTTATGGACTTCAAGTGAATGTATTTTTATCAAATTTCATGGCCTATGTAATCAAGTAAGCTCTATTTAATTAAAATATTTTCAAGATTATACGACTTCCGGTTATACCGGAAGCACAGAATATTGACATATCTTTACAAACATCTTAATAACATTAAGAGTAAAGAAGATAGGTATAGGGAGCACTAGTATAGATAAAAGCACAATTAAATTCTGCGTCCGAATATATAAAAATATACAGGGTGTTCCATTTAAGAAAAACGAGATATATTGTTTTAAATTTGACCAAATGTGGTTTGAAATTTTGAACACCCTGTATATTATTTTTTCAAAAATAACTCATCATTGGATACCCTCAGGTATTGGCTACGTGTAGCCAAAATTACAATCATTCAATTTTATTTTAGTCGGAGATATGTATTTTTAAAGTGAACTCTGAAAAAGCACAAAATGTTTAAAAATATCAATGATCTCGAAAACGCTTAAATATTATGTTATGTTACTTAATAATTTTTTTCACAGAATTTTATGTATAATCTAAATACGTATTAAAAAAAATTGTATTTTATTTGAAATAAGGAAGTTGGTGTTGACTTCCGGTATAACCGGAAGTCGTATAATTTTGAAATATTTTAATTAAATAGAGCACACTTGATTACATAAGCCATGAAAATTCCATAAAAATATATTCACTAGAAGTCCATAAACTTTTGATGTGCAGTTTCGGTAGGACACCCTGTATAAACCAAATTTTACAATGGTTTTACCTCAATATTAAATTAACAATTTTCAACAACTAAATGGGGTAAATGGGTTGCTTTTAACCCACCCTCCAATCACTTGAACTGATGATCACGTTCACGTTAATGAAGGAACATTTAAGTAAATACCCTTTGCACAATTTAATAAATAAGCCTCTCCTTTAAAACCTTCTCTTATATTATAGTAATTGGAGGGTGGAATAGTGACGACCCTCTCGCCTTACATATCTATTTAAACTTAAACTACGATGTTTCGTTTAAATTACTAAATTTTAATATTAAAAAAAACATCGTATTCTTAGAAACTTGAATAATCGGTGGTTTATGTGTAAATATATATGTACGGTGGGTGGGTGTCCTCTAACCTACCCTCCAATTAGTAAAATCTATGATAGAGTTAAAGTAAAATTAAAATATTAAATACTTTTTACACTATTCAATAAATAAAATAAAGTAATATTCTTCATTGAAACAGTTTTTTATTAAATTCTTAGTTTATATTATAGTAATTTAAGGTTAGAATTGTGTCTACTTAGACCCATCCTCCAATTAGTAAAACACACTTAAGACTTTTAGTGAATTCAAAGTAAATTATATAATATATATATATATACATATATTCTGTAAATGCTGAATATCACACTGTGCTTAATTATTTAGATACTCAACTTTAAATCATTCACAAATATATATTAAGTCTAAATTTTGCACTAATTTCCCTAATTGAGTGGACAAACCCCCGACAATTAGGAAACTGCCAACTGCGATAATTAAAAATACCAATATTAAATTATGGAAATCAGTACATCGTTTGAGGAATAGATGTCACCTTGATAGTGTCTCTATCCTAAACGGAGAACTGGAGGTTTATAAACTCCGTAGTAACATTCCGTTTCCCAGTCTTAAACTGCGCTGACGAGACCCAATACCTGAAACCTGTCCGTAGCTGTTGTTGATAGGTTAACAATAATTCAATAATTATTCCATTTCTAATTTATTTATTAAATAATCTTTCGTTGATATTGTAGCAATTGGAAAATGAAAAGTGGATGTAAGGTGGATGGGTGTTCTCTAACCCGCTCAGTCCGATCAGTAAAACATACGTAATAGTTTTAATAAAGACAAATTTTAATAGAATTATTTTTATACAATTCAACAAATAACTTTTTTTTTATTGAAACAATTTTTATTAAAAGAATTGCTTATGTTATAGTAATTCGAGGGCGGGATGTGACCCCCTGCCCACTCTACATATACATTTAAATTTAAACTGGAATGATTCGTATGAATTAAATAAGTAAATTAAAATAGAATTGAAGGTAAATTAAAATAGTGAAAACTTTTTACACAATTTGATAAGAAACGATTTCTGTTAAAAAGAGATATTTTATTGCTGACGACACCTACATAGTTTACTCAGAAGAAAACAACGAGGAAATTCAAAATAAGATACCTGCAGATATGAAAATATTAAAGGAATGGTACTACAATAACCTGTTAGCAATTAATGAAACGAAAACAGAATTTATGATCTTTAACAGTGAGCAAGAACAAACAGACAAAAACGTTGAAATAAGAGTGACAAAAATAAAACAAATCACAGAAGTAGATTACCTAGGTCTAAGAATACACAATAATCTAAAGTGGGATAAACACATAGATCTATTAACTAAAAGAAACACCAAAACAATAACAGCTGTAAAGAAAATACAACACTGCATACCTACAATAATACGAAAACAACTCTAGCATGCACTTTTTACATCACAAAATATCTCAAATCAATATCTGGGGCTACACAACTAACAAGAATCTATATAAATTGCAAACTCAACAAAACAAAATATTAACATTAATATATAAATTAGACAAAAGGACCAATACAACTAAACTCTATATACACATAAAAGAATTAAACATAAAAAACATGATAACATTAAACAACATATTTATAAACTACAAAATGAAAAACAATCTAATTAAAACCAGCATAAAGCTACAATCTAATAAAGACATCCACAACTACCAAACAAGGAGAAAATCAGACTTTAGGACAGAAAAATTCACAACAATGAAGTACTCATAATTATCAACAACAGATAGCTTAAAAAAATAAAATTACTTAGAAGACTACATAAAAGAACTAAAAAATACTTCGTTTAAACTAAAAATCAAAAACAAAATCTGAATTGACGAAACAAAATCGAAGAAAAATTACAATAAGAAAAGAATCTTTTTGCAATATGTATTGTATGCATATGTTTGTAAATAAATCCATTAATATTTATTAGAATCTTTTTGCAATATGTATTGTATGCATATGTTTGTAAATAAATCCATTAATATTTATTAAATTACCCTCGCTTATATGATAGAAATTATATGTGGGATGGGCCACCCACCCGCACTTAATCTTGAACTACGAAGTTTCTTATAAATTACTATCATATGTTTGTCCTTCACTTTTTGTTTAGAAATTAGAGGGTGGGATAGTGGCTATCCACCTGCCCTCCATATACACTTAAACTTAAACTAAGATGTTTCTTATAAATTTCTAAATTAATACTACATTTTTTTGTCGTATTTTTTTAACTTAACTAAAAAATGGTTTGCATGGTAATATATATGTTTTAAAATATACAATATTAAGTAAATTTAAAAAAATATTACTTTTTGCATAATTTCATGTTTAATTAAAATAGTTTTTTTATTGAAAACTCCTCGCTTATATTATGTTAATTGGAGAATAAGAGAGTGTTCACTTACCCACCCTACAGATGCATGATAACTAAAGCTACGATTTTAAATTAAAATTAATTTTAACAAACGAATTAGAGTCATATTTTTTTCGAATAAAGCAATCTACGATTTAAATGTAAATGTATATTTAAAAATGGGTCTTCTCAAATAAAATAACTAAAAGATTTTTATAGATATTTATAAGTAATGTTACATTTCAATTTTTTATTGCAAAAACTTCGTTTAGATTACAGTAATAATAATACCATACATATACAGTGTCCATTATAAAAGTAATGCTCGTTTTCTGGGGAAAAATATATTGATTGATCGTATTGGTATACTTGCGGAAATATGCCTGTCATTCCGAGAAGGCACCCTGAAACTCTTCGACAGAATTTAGGAACGTTGTAACATGCTTTTGGACTCGCAATGCTTTTCTTTCAGCCCTCTCTTCACTTGGGGAAACAAAAAACGGCGAATAGGACAAAACTTAGAAAAATGTCCCGAGGCGGTTATAAAAACGGGTGCAGTTTATGGTTTGTTTACTATCATAAATTAGGAAACCCATTTAGAGTTGTAGTGAATAGAAATTGTGATTTATAACCGGCTATTGGGCAGGTAGTAAAGAACCGCAAGGGAAAAAATAGGTCGGTCGAAATCTCATATTTACTCTCTAATCTCTAAAACGCCGAAATCACCAAATCATACATCAGTACATAAACAATAAAGTATAAATTATTAGTAATAATAATTATAGACCATAGTAATTTATGAATATGTATTTCTAAGTTATGTGAAGTTTATTATTTATTTAAATAAACACAGTTATATTTCTTACTTCACTATTTAAAAATGGTGATTAAGTAATTTATACCATCTTGGTTTTTTGATAGCCTTGTACAAGCCGGTTAATATTCAGTGATTTCCTTGTGTTGTATTCATAAATTTGATCATGAAATAGATATTTTTGCATATTACTCTTCACAAAAAAAAGGACCTTTATTGGCATAACTTTAACTTACAAAACCAACATTCTACATACATATATACAAACTTCTAAAATCATTCTATCATATTTTCCTCTTTATTTCCCTTTCCCATCCAAGTCTGGCCGAAACCTTTACACCAGCTCCATCTTATCTCATCCAGTCCGTTACCTTCCTTTTTCCCCCAACAACTCCTCACGCACCACTTCACACTCTGCTCCCAAGTGACTCCATGTATCCATCCCATTCGTACACAGTGCACACCTACCATAACTTTCTCCCATCCAAACGTTCCTTCCTTCCCCTCTCTTCTGTGCCGCATCTAGCTCGCGCTAGTATAATCTTCCCTTCATTTGAGAAGCCACTATTAGTTAGGTACCCTGGCGCCCTCCCATATACCTGCCATCTTTCATACCCTGGATTATATGAGCTCCTTCCGACGATACAACCTTGCCTCTCCTACATCTCAACCTCCTTCCACTTCTCTTTCATCCATGCCCGCACATTTACCCCATTCTCCAACCGATTCTTCGGACGTCAAAAGACGACGCTACTGTGGAGATCGACCTGATCTTAGGTTTGCTATTGAAAGGCATGCACACAGGGTTGCTGGAGTAATGGTTTGGGGCGCTATTGCTTATGGTAGTCGATCACCTCTTTTATTCATTCGAAACAGTATGACAGCTGCGCGTTATTTTGAAGACGTCATATTTAGATGGCCGTCCAGGCGTACTTTTTAAGCAAGATAACGCACGTCTCCATATTGCTCGTCGAACTATGAACTTTCTACGTGAAGCTGGTATTAATGTTTTGCCGTGGCCACCCCATCCGCCGAATTTAAATCCCATTGAAAATGTATAGGATATCATGAGAAGAAATTTATGCTCTTTGCACCGTCCTCTAGAAACTCTAGCACAGTTATTCCATGAAATTCAAGTTGCAAGAAGACATCGACCATATCATTTTGTCGATGTCCATAAGTCTACAGGAGTGTATACAGCAAAGGGGTCGCCAACACATTTTTTTAGATTGTTTGTTAATAAAATTTCTTGATAATGTGATCATTTCATTCCTGATGTAAGGCTAACATGTTACCAATAAATTAAGTTAAATAAATAAATCCTTAAGGGTGTAACGCTTCTAATATCATACATTCGAACTTGAACTACGATGCTTCTATTAAATTCCTAAATATTAATACTAAAATTACCGTTGTATTTCTCTTTTATAAACTTAAAGGAACGGTGGTTTAGATGCAAATATATACGTAGGTTGGGTGGATAGTATCAAAACCACCCGAAAAATCAGTAAAACATAGGATAGAGTTTTAATGAAGAAAGTAAACTGAACAGCACAATTTAATATAGTAATTTTCTTATCAACAGTTGTTTTTTAATTAAAAACTCATGTATGCTATAATAATTGGAGGGTATAATATTAGGCACCTAATTACTCGACATATACCTATACATTTAAATTACAATTTTTCTAATTTAAAATCTTAGTTTTAATATTAAATTCATATTTTTTTATAAAAAAGAAATAATAATTTCAAGATATATTTTAAACCAACGCTACAATCAGTAACCATTGAGATTTTTGATGAATGCAAAATAAATTATTTATAGATTCTTCTATAATTTAATAGAGTTTTCATGAAGAGTTTTAAGAAACTTATGAAATTGATCGTTAATTGCAAATATATATCTAATGTGAATGGGTGGCATTTAACCCAGATCCAATCAGTAATACATAAGATATAATTTTAATGAATGTGAATTAAAAATTAAAATGTTTTCCACAATTTAATAAGTGATTTTATTTATTGACTCTATATTTATTATTAAGTTAAAATTGTACTTATAAATTTCTAAATTTTAACATTAACATATTTGATTCAATACCTGGCCGTGCTTTAGTACGAGTAGTAGTTATTTTAACTTTTAGTTGGTAGTTTTTATATTGTAATTATGTAAAACTGCGGTGCAGAAACGCTCAAAATAATGAATTCTAATTATTACTTTTATTTTCATTAAGATATTTGTTTGTTTAATTTTTAGCTAGTTACTTATATTAGTTACATTCAAACTAGTGTAAACTATTAAAATAAAGAAAACAATTAACTGTTTTATGTCAAGTTCAATAAAATACTTATTATTCTACATCAACTATTTATTTTTATCTCTATTATTCATAATTATATCTTTAAAATAATCTTTTTATGTTTTACATACATTTCTTCATCTCTGTATCTGCCATTATAATTATATATAGTTTATAAAATACTTTTTTTATATAACTCAAGTAATACTAATAACTAATAATAATAAACAACTTTTTGGTATTCCTTTTCTTCTCTCAAAGTATAAATTATTAATGGGGTAAAAAAATTACGAAGAGCAAATTCAGGTAGATATTTTACAAACTGTTTTTACAAAATAAAAATTGAAGTCATATTAATGTTAACTATTTTATCTATTCCAGCAATCAACGTTCTTAAAATCTAGGAGGCTCTTAATTTTTGTCGATTTTATTTCGCATTTTAAATGATAGATAATATTCTCATGTAGCATATTATATCATTTATTAGTAACACAACCATTGTATTCTTATTTTTCTAATATATATGTTAAACGTTTATTTATTATTACTACAGTTTTTATCTTTTACTTTTTATCTGCGTTACGGTGCAGGCGCCTCCACCATAATGTAAATATAAAATAAAACACTTGTAAATTAGTTGCATAACACTATTTAATAATAAATACTATTTTACAAACAAAGTAATTAATTGTTTCAATAAATATATTTGTAAAATACAAAAGCATGTATGGTTTATAATTTAAAAAAAAAAACTGGTTGAGGAGGCTGATACTTGGTGAAATTCCATTACATATGTATAGTAAATGAAACTTCATCAGGCCTCATGAAGCCCCTCTGTGGCGAAATAATTGTCACGTTATTCTGACATTAAAAAACTGTGTTACTTCTCAACCAAAGCGTTTCATTTACTACACAAAAATATTTATTATTTCTTCTATTAAAAGGAAATATAAAAAACATAATATTTAATTTTGGAGGCATTTACTAATAAAGTGGTAAAACAATCGCGTCTCCTTCATTAAAAACATAATATGTTGATTGAAATTAAACAATGTATTCTATTTATGCAAATATTATGCCTGTTTAATTAAATATATAAACAAACAAATAAAACTATTAGGTAAATATTAACCTTACATGTTCATTACAAAATCGAATTCCCGTCACGAAATCAAACCGCGAAATGTCAAAAGCCTTCTCTATGGATTAATTTTCCACTCGCCAACCTCACAAAGAATATAGATTACTCAATTAAAACGAAATCAGTCGTTCCATTCGGTAATACAGATTGGCTAATTAAATCGAAATTAGTTTCGGGAAACTGAAATGATTTTCGCATAGGAAAAGCAAATAGAATTGCACTTCGTGTGGGTTTTCTAATTTAACAGCTTGTATACGGAACGTAATAATTCCGGCGTTGTTCAGTTGTTAATTTTGAGTAGTGATAGGAATGGTTTGAGCTTAGCAACGATTTGCGTGATTGATTGGATTTGAATGAAACGTGAGTACGATTTAATATTTTATTATAGTTGTTTTTAAATTTTATAAGAAGGAAACTCACGACGCGGTGTTTGTTTTAAAATCAAACGGACTATTAAAGTGCAGTAGTTTGGTATAATTAAATTAAATTATACTTCAAGTTAAAGGGAATTTCATTCTGTTTGTACAACTGCACTTTTGTAATTGTGCGGCTGCTTAAAATAAAGTTGGACAGTTTTTACGTATCACCTCTAGTTTTTGAGTTCTAATGTATTTTAAATATAAAATTTAAATTCTTTTTTAAACAAATTATTTTCAATTTCTGCAATTGAACTACTGAAATCAGTATCATTAACTAAGTTAGTTTGCTTGGAGGGTTACAATTATAAAACTTCTTCGCCCCCCAGCGAATATTTTTATGTAAAATCAAAACTACTAAGAGATTTTTTAATAAATAAGAAATGAGTTATTTCTGTAGAATGCATTAAACTTTCAGTAAATGTAAGGCCGGTGTTTATTTACTCACAGGGTAAATTGTTACGTGAATAATAGAATGTATTTTTTCTTTGCAGGTCGTCCGGTAATTTTGGGAGCGCGGGGGCGCGTTCAGCACCGAGCACACCCCACAGTATCGTCCTCAGCCAACACCACCACCCCCTGCTACCTCAAGGAGGTAACCTCTCCGACACCAATTCCAACGTCAACATCAGCTGCAGCAGTAACGTCACGCCGCAGTCGCCGACTGGAGGAAGTGGTGGGGTCTCCACTCCTTGCAGTTTGCCGCGCAGTCCAAGCCACCACATCTTCAGTAAATACGACAAGTGAGTTTCAAGATATAAATATACTTACTTGCTATAGCTAAAAACTGTATTGAATTGTTAAATCAGGATTTAGAACACAGACATTAATTTAAATCGGTCAAAATCAAAAATTTAACTCACGAATCGTTGGGTATAGCATAATAGTACTTTTGTTTTAATTCTTACAAATATAACAAAACAAGCTATTAAATCTTATTAAAAACAGGAAATTAAAGAGAAAAAGAGCCAAAAATTTTTAATTAATATTATATTGTTTTTATTTTTTAAATTACTGTTTTTTTTTATTAAATAACGATTTTTATTTCTGAAATGTTTCGGCAACTAATTTTATATCTTTTTCAAGGAATTGTCTATTTTTAAAATTTCCTCCCGCCTCACGTAAGAAATTCTTCACTAAATTTCGGAAGATTTTAAGAAAAATATTGATTGTTAATTCTGGAAAATTTCAGAATCTTTATCTTTTCGAAAATTTCCAGAAATATTTATTGAAATTACGAGAATTTCCTTCGAGGGTTGTTAAATTTTCCACCAATTTCTTTTCGGGTTTGTAGAAGTTTCACAAATTGCTGGAAAATTCAACAATTTTCGAGGAAAAATTTCGCAATTTGAACAAAAATTTCTGGAAATAGTGGAAAATTCTCGAAATAGTTAAAAAAACGATTAAGTAGTATAATAATTTAAAAGAACTATTATTGTAAATTTCTAGATCTTTCCAAGAAAATTCCCGAAAGTAGAAAAATTGATAGGAATTTTAGATTCCTTAAAGAATTATCTAGAAATCTGGAAAAGATATTGCTGGAGAGTTTTAGAATCTTTGAAAAAAATTATCGGAATTTGGAATATAAATTGGTGTAAGGTTTTGATTAAAAAAAGAAGATTTTACGGAAAATTTGCGAAATAATTAATGAAAAAAATCTTGCTAAATTCTAGATTAATACTTAATGGATATTATAAAAAATTATTCTTATTTTTAAAGATTACTAGCTCTGTTTTATTTTTCAATCGTGATTCAGATTATGCAATTGTTGCGAAAACTTATTTTATTGTTTTTCAAGATTTTTTTATTATTAAAGTTTTCATACGTCTTACGTAAGGATTTTTTACTAAATTTTAAATGATTTTAAGAAGGATATTGAATTGAATTGATTGTTGAAAATTCCTAAAAGCACCCAATTCTGAATTTTTCTTTAATTGCTGGAACATTTTAGAATCCTCAACATTTACAAACCTGGGAAAGAGATTGCTACAACCCTTAAGCAAAGTTCTTGTAATATTAACGAGAAGGATATTGATTGTTGGAAATTTCTAGAAAAATTGCTGGAATATTTCAGCATAAAGAAATCGAGAAAGAATTTTTAAGGAAAATTATTACCATTTGGTAAAGAAATCAGTGGAAGCAAAAGTTGACGAAAAATTTGCAAAATATTTAAAGAAAAAGTCTTGTAAAATTTTAGATAAATACTTAATTGGATATTATATTATACTCATTTTAGAGGTTTCTGACCCTGTTTTTTTAATAATGATTCAGATTATTCAATTGTTGCGGAAACTAATTTTATAGTTTTTCAAAGAATTTTTAATTATCAAAAACTTTACATTTTTTAAGGAACATGTTACTGAATTTTAAGTGATTTTATGGAAATTAATTGTTTAAAATTTCTAGAATCCTCGGGGTCTGCAATAAAAAATTAGAATCCCCAAAGAAACATTTACAAATTTGGGAAAGAAATTGCTGAAATATTCTACAACCCTTAGGCAAAATTCTTGTGATATGGACTAAAAGGATATTGATTGTTGTAAATTTCTAGAACCCTCTCGAAGAAAATTTACTGAAATATTTCAGCATCCTTTAATTTCCTAATGGATAGAAATTACTAGAAAATTCAATAGCCCTAGAAGAAAATTCTTATAATTTGGATGAGAAACTGCTAAAGCAAATTAAAGCAAGGAGTTGTTGTAAATTTTCGAAAACAGTAATAAAAAATTCTAGGTAGAAGAAATATTTTTGAAAATTTCCAGAACTTATCAAGAAAAAATTACGAAATAAGGAAGAAAAAAGGTTAGAACATTTTATATCCTTCAAAAAAACATTGAAATAATTGAAGAATCTTTGAAGAAATTTATTGCAATTTAGAATAATTGGTAGAAAGTTTAATAAGATGCATCAAGATTTGGCAAAAAAATGGGAAATAATTAAAGACAAAATCTTGAAAAAATTTTAGATAAATACTTATATTCTACTCATTTTAAAGGTTTTTGATTTCAATTGTTTCGCAACTTAATATTTGTTTTGTCATGGAATTGTCTGTTTTTAAATTATCATGCTATCATCATGTCGAAACTTTTAAAATTTTCTCACGCCTTACATAGGAAAATTATTACTAAGATTTTAAAAGGAATATTGTTTGTATGCAAACTTTGAAATCTGAAAAAAAAATTGCTGAGAATTTTTAGAGAAACTTTTACAAATCTAAAAAAATAATGACTGGAAAGATAAAAGAATAAAGAAAACACTTTTACTTTTTTATACCACTTTAAGTTTTATTTGCAGTGACTAGTTTCGACTACACAGTAATCATAATCGAAACTAGTCACTGCAAATAAAACTTAAAGTGGTATAAAAAAGTAAAAGTGTTTTCTTTATTCTTAATATTGAAATGTACCACCAAGTGAACGCCGTTAAGATCCAAGGAAAGATAAAAGATAAAACAAGAAAATGTGAAGTAATTCTTAAAATGAATTAAGCAAAAAATATTTTTGCAAATTTCTAAAATTTTTCAAGAAAGTTTACGGAAATTGTTAGAAACTATTAGGCTCCTCAGAATAACTTCGTTAAAGTTTTTATCAACACCATCTAATGATGACTTTTCTTTAGGCTGTATTTTTATATTATTTTCATTCTTAAATTGTTTATCACCATGGATTTCTACTTGGCTATGTTCGAAAGCTTCGCCTTCTTTAAACTTATATCTTTCACAACTATAGAACTTCCTTTATTAACAAATGATTTCTCATTCTAACCTTCCTTCAAATTTTTATCACCGCCAAGTGAAATTATATCTTCTTTGGGCTTGAATTTTAGATTGTTTGCATTTTTAAATGATTTATCATCACCTCGGTCGTGTTCGAAAGCTTCGACTTCTTCTAATTTATTATCACTTATATCTTCCGCAACTTCGATTTTAAAATTATCATTCTGGTCTTCCTTTAAGTTTTTGTTGACATGAAGTAAAGTTGTATCCTTCTTAATATTTTTATCATATTCTCGCGATCCAAAGTCTGTGATATCTCGATTATCCTCACCTTTCAAACAGTCAACTCTTTTAGTGTAGTTTTCTACTTCTACTGATTTGTTATCTATTTCTACATCTATAATTTGCTCATGTTGTGCCTCATCTTGTTCTAAATTTTCATCAACGTTTGTAACATCAGATTTTTTATTACCATCCGGTCTGGTAATACTTACTGCTTCATAAAGGATATAATCACTGATTACTCTAATAGAAAAGCTTTAATTTTTACCTTGATTAAAAATATTTGCACCTTCTACATCATTTTCTCCACATTTATCTTCATTGAAAACCTGTACAATCGTTGCTTCAATATTTTCATTGTTTACAGGTTTATTTTCAATTTCATTTAAAAATTTGTGTGTCATATTTTCTAAAGCTTCAGATGTAAAGCTACTATCTTCAAGAATATTAAAACTTTCTATGTTTACATTTTCGCCATTTCCATCACGTAACTTTTCATCTTCAACCTGATTAATTCTTTAATCATTGCCTTCTTGGCCATCAATCCCATCCTCAATAACACTTTCTATTACTACTTCATAACCTCCAATAAAGATTGTATCCTGAAGTCTCTTATCTTTTGTCCCAGATTCATAATCCTTGACTTGATTTTTATTAGAAATATTTTCTTGAGAAAAAGTTACCTTTTTAGTTGGATTACATTCTTCTTTACCAATTTTATCAGTTATTACCTTCGATTTCATTATGCTTATAGTTTTAATTCCATTCTCATTCGATATTTCGCTGGTTAAACTTAAATTTTCGGCCATTGAATGTAATGTTTCATCACTTATAACCTCTTCGGTTAATAAATTATATCCCTCATTAAATCGCAACACTTCTACAGCTTCGAATTCTTTATTGAAGGTCTTTTCTGCTTCTTGATTGCTATTAATAACACCACCAGTGGTTAGTACGCCTAAAGCGGATTGTACGAAATCACGCAATTCCGAACAAAAATAGACTCTGTGATGACTGCTAGTTCGTGATGGCTATCTTCTTTCAAATGCACCAGAGAAGTTGGATTATTGGCGTACACTTTAGATTTGAGAAAACCCTACAGGAAAATTTCCAAACGGGTTAATCAGAATGAAATTATGTTACCTCTCCTGAAGATAGTCTTTATTTCTATCTTAAATTACAATAAGTACAATAAGAAAGAAAGTGCGTCATAATAAAGAAAAAATACAAGGAAAATAAAATCATATGTATACATTACTAATCAAAATATTCTTCTAAACTATATAATTCTTTGCCACATAAGAACTTAAACAAATTTTCTTTAAACTTCTTGATAGTACTAATACACTTAAAAGTATCAGGCAGTTTATTAAATAGTAAGATCCCATTGTAACGTAAAGATTTTTCTGAAGCAGTTAATCTGTGTTTTGGAATATTAAAATTATTTTTAAAATTTGCCAGTGAAATATTCACTTTGACCGGGTTTAATTCTTGTACCAATTGAATTTTATTGAATTTTAGATCTTAGTGTAAAATACGGCGTAATGACCATCTAAGGACATTTAAAGCATTTCCGAATGGAAAGGTTTGGATCGTCATAAAGAGACTACCCAAATTCTCTGCGTTATTGATGATCTTCTCGACCCATTTTTGGTTTTACCAATATTGTAACGGTTTCTTCAAACTTCGCCTATTTTCGAATGCCTCCCGCCTCATTTAAGTGGCAAAGACCTAGAATATTCCAGAATCTTCTACGCGCTGCAGTTGCCGAATCACAAAATTTAAACGCTGATTGATATACCCATCAGATTCGTTGCGTTCCCGCAGCAAGCTAAAGGGCGGATTCTTTAACTTCCTGCAAAAAAACCCTTATAATAGGGTAGAGTCGGACTCCCTACCTAAAACCATTTCCGCGATCGCTGGTGTGACTAGTCCAAGACCAAAAAGTCTTTCCTAGTCGTATCTTAAGCGAAATAAAGCTATGATTTGAGGGAATCCGGTCGTCTTGTGTGTCCCTCTCCTCGAAAGCAGTAGCATCATCGATCAGCTACGATGGCTCTAGGCTTTGAGTACCAATTAGAATCATACGTGGTCTTCGATGTTTGCTGTCAGCAGTGACATCGTATTTCGGAAATGTTACTCCAGAGGACGGATTGTCGTATATTTCACTGTAAAAGGTTACAGCGAGCTCTTTGAAGCTAAAAAAATATAAACTTTCTTTTGGAACACCCTGTATATTAAACATGTAAACGACGATTAAAATTTGTATTTTCAACCAGCTTGTATTAGTTTATTACACATTACATGTAATTAATAAACTGTCTTATAATTATTGTGTGATTCACAAAGTACATCTCGTAAAATAAAAAGTCATTGCCGCACAAAAAAAATGTTTATAAATAGTGTGTGTTCAGGTAATAACAGAAACCTGTACTAATTTTCTACGTCATTTACGGCGCAATTATTTATACCGCCTCGGACGGACTATAATTTTTAATGTTTTCCTCAGTTTTGATGTCGTCGCTGTTGATGTTAGTTTAAATAAACGCGTGCGTGCTAACATCATGTCGAATCCATTTAGAGAAGAACGGACGTGATGGTGAAGTTTAAGAAATTGGCGAATAAGGGCTTAAAGTATTTCTGTTTTGGAATTATGTTGAAGGGGTAAATAATAATAATAATAAGTTTGCTATATAGTTTAATAAAATAATTTTAAAACGTAGGCGAATTAAATAAATTTGAATAAAACATTTCCAACTCTTTTCTACCAGTCTATTTTGTAAGTTATCCTCAAAACTAACAAAATAGACTGGTAGAAAAGAGTTAGAAATGATTTATTCAAATTTATTTGATTCGCTAATAAATATTGTGAAATTATCAATTAAATCTTTTAGAAAAACGTATGAAGTTTAATGTAATCCCATATTAAATTCGTACGAAGAAATAAATACAGGCGATTTAAAAACAAATAATAAAAGATTTATTAAATTTTCCAGATAATAATAATAAACACTAAACTAAAACACTTACTATGTTTATACCACTAAGTTATGTAATATATTTACATATAGTACAAAAGACACGACGGTTGAATATTAAAATAAAGTAATGTTCTTATGATAATAATAATAATAAATAAATGTTGGAAATTACTAATTTAATAAAAATATATTTATAACAAAATTACTTTACTTTTAATAGCTCAATATTAATGCACAAACTGGCGGTTTACTTATTACATCACTTTAATCAGACAATTACATTAATGACCGAACTTTACATTATTACACTAGTCGAGTAAATATAAATAATTAATGAAACAAATTGATCGTTAATTATTTATATAGGTTTTATTTAAAAAAATATGCACCTACTTATAAATTTTCTCCGTATCGCATCAAATATATATGTAAATATTAAGAATAATAAGCAGTTTTTTTAATAAATATAACAATAAATAATTCATTTAACTTAAACCTTAATTTATAATTGGTTCATTTTTTTTTCTTATCCAGACATGAATACATTAGCATTTTCATTTTATTTGCATTATTATCTCATCACATATACCTTTTACATTTCATTATTCACTTATTTTCACTACTTATTTATTCTGTACGAATCCGCTGAATTGAGCGCACAACTTTCGTGGTGTTTTTTTTTTGTGGTTAGGCGAAGATGACTGTCCAAAAGTGGGTTGTAATCAATGGTAAAATTATCCCCATCACTTGGAAGTTTATTCCAAAGTTCAGGTGATTATAATAATTATTATTGTCGTATTTCTCTACTAATTAATACATGATATCAACAATTAATTTAAAAACTTTATTTACCTTAAAACTTAATTTACCAGCAAACAAGAAAATTATATTAAGATTAAGTTTAAAATATTAAGTTAAAACAGTATAAACTGTGGAAGAAAGAATATAAAATTAAAAAATTGTATTTAATAATTTCTAAACTTGAGAAAACTAAACAAGTTCAGAAAAAATATGTCCAAGTAACAGATTTTTTGATCTTTACGTTAACAAAATAAATAATAAACCAATTGACTTCATAAACACCCCTATTCAAAACCATTCAACATTCTTTTAGCGGACCAATCCAGAAACAACGAAATCTCTTTAATAAAAACTGTAGCAATTAATATAATTGTTGATAATTAATTAAATAAGCACAATCTGCGTCAGATTAGTAAGTAGAGATCCACCATCAGCAAAATTAAAAAAAAATTGGGTCCGTTATACATTTAGGCAATTGCAGTCTACAACTTAAGAATATTTTAGAGAAACATTACAGAAGCCTACAGACCTAATTCTAAAATTAGAATAATTATGTTTAATCTAAAACTGACATTAAACCGTTAAAGAAATTTGGTTATAATCTTTGCCAAAAAACTGTTTCTTATCAATAAGATGTTTTGCAAATTTTAATTTGTCAATTTGGTTTAGCCGAAAAGAGCGCAAATGTATATTAGAGCAATATTAAACTCAAAGAATTTGAAAAACATCGTATTGATAAGAAACAGTTTTTTGGCAATAATGTACCTTCGATAATTCATTTCATCGAAATTTCTAATGATTCTAACAGATCCACTCTTAGAATCATTAGAAATTCCCAAAGCGCTAATCCTGGAAAACCCCTAATTAATGACGTATTTCCATTTTTTGTACGGCTGTACATTAAACTTATTTCGTATACATACCAGTAAATTAAGTTTAAAATCACATTAAGTTTTAATTATTGTTCCCTGTCAACAACAGCCACGAACCGGGTTGGATCTATTTTGGATATCATCATCGTAGCGCAGTTGGAGACAGGAAATCGAGATTTACTTTGGAGTATTTAATTCTCTGGTTTAACCATCGATTACGATATTACCATAAATTACAATTGAAGGCCTCTTTATGGTAATATCGTAATCGATATTAAGTTTTGATAATGGCAAGTTGATTTGCCGAAACTATAGTCAACAAGAAATAAACAATGTAACTAAGTGTTTTATTTTATATTTCAATAGAAAGTCATAATTCTACGAATAAATCTGTATGTTTATTCTCTGCGACCTTAACCTTTGTACATTACTGACCGTGCACTAAATAAACAATCTAATCTCTAATTATATTCACAAGTGTAAAACTCAAAAACTAAATATGCAGATAAGGATTTCTCCAGAGTAAGTTATTTTAGGAAATATTTATAGTATTTTAAAAATAAACTTACTGTTCCTTTTTCTTTATACTAATGGCCATATCTTATGTTTACCAAGATTAATTATTATGGATCAATATAAAACGAAGAAATGATCAATTCTCCAAATGATTGTTACAACTTTCATCAGAATGCCAAAAGCAATATTTTCTGCGAAGCTAGATTAAATCAATCTACTCCAAAAATTAATGTCTTTATCTTATTTATCTCCACATTCTCGATTATTATTTTTCATATATACTATAAAAATCGTATTTAAATGGAAAATATTGTGATGGTTATACATATTTTTTTATTTGGAATGATGTAAAGATCTAAAGTTGAATTAGAGAAGATCTTAGCTACTAAGCTACAATAAGGAAATCAACAAACTTTATATGTGTTTTTTTAAATCATATTTAATACCATTTTTTTAAAATATTTATATTTGTTTTCAACGACATTCTTATCTAAAGCTGATATCCTTAACGCGTCGTTTTATATTTACAAAAACTCAACTGAATTCACAATGTTGCGTGGACTACATGGACAATCTTGAAGAACTATCGACTAGTTGTAGTATGTTAATCGAAATTGTTTTTGTGAAGAGTTAATGTGCTCTTCTTGCATTTGAAGATGCTTCGCCAAAAAGCCTTTTGAATAAATATATAATAGGCAAATTTGACTCGCAGACGTAAACAAATAGAAGAACCAAATAATATTGGAAAATAAGTAATATTGTATACTCGTAGTCTCGTAACTTCGAAATTTTGGAAGAATTTAAATTACCCTTATTTGATACAAGAAAACTAACATAAACAAAATTTTAAATGTCAATGTAGAGGACGAAACCATGTGGTAATGTAGTTGCAAAGTAATAATAATCCTTGGAAAAGTCAGATATTTCTCTGTTATCCTATTAAGAACAGATTCCCAAAGGATTTTTCTTGAAAACAAAATTCAAGAAACATAGACAAGGGTGACAGCTTCAGAAATATCTAATGAAATTAAACATACAACATAAAAATGTCTATTTGTTCAATTAACTCATTAGAAAATCAGTGTAAAAAGATCAAAAACAATTCAAATGTTTAGATCAATCTTTGACTACTGTATATACGATAATGAGGGTTATAGTGACTTCGGTGTGAAGCCATAGAGCTTGTTGAACTAAAAAAAAAAGAAGGGCAAATATCTGATAACATGCCGGAGAGAAGGGGTACCAATTAAGCACATAATCATTTTAATATTTTTAGAAAGGAAGATTGATTGCCCTTGGTCTTGCACACTCTTAAATGTTGCAGGCAGAGTTTTAGGGGATGAATGAAGGTAGGTTCTCAACTATTCAATCCCTTGAATTCTAAAGATTGCAACAACTTGATGACTTAGAACACTCTGGTTGTTTCCTAGCAATGTATTTCTTCTTGACCACCATGACTTCTTCTTTAATTTCATAGATGCACACATGGTTCTTTTTTGGCATCAGCCTGTTTACGTGTTTTAATAAACTTCTCCACAAAAAGTGAACAAAGAATAATAATCATCGTACATGGATTTATTGTTTCTCAAAATATTCTCCATGTATATCAATACACTTTTGCATGCGCCTAAACCAATTTTCGAGGACTTTTTCCAATCAAAAAGATGCATTTTGAACACATCAACCGCTTCTTCAGGCGTCGAAATATGTTAACCTCGAAATTTATGTGCGGGAATAAAAAGAAGTCATCAATTCGACCTTTCAGTTCTCTAAAAGTCTTCTGTTTGCGCCGAGTGTGAGAGTTTTCATTTTCCTGATGGAGAATGATTCAACTTCGGCAATTCGTTTCCCCTATTTTCTGAAGACTTTTGACAAACAAATGGTTGTGCACCGTTCAGAATTAAATATATGCTATTGCACTAATAGTTTTTCCAAAGGAAGAAAAGCAGACGATGACTTACTTCGAAATTCATCGTATGCGTACAACTTTTGTTGGATTTGGCTCATCTTCTAAAACCTCATACAGTTAATTCCTGTTTTCTTTGGTCACCTGTTACGATATTATAGGCGTGTTTTGAATCGCCGCAATCGTATTTCTTAAGCATTTGTTTCGATCAATCGACAAGAGCCATATTTTGAGCGATTGTTAAATTATGTGAGATCCAACGCGAACATTTTTTTGACAGCCAAATATTGTTGTAAAAAATAATCGCACAGAAAAGTTGGTACGATTTCTTGGCCAAAATCTTTTTTTATATCACTATAAAAAACACAAATTCTGCATGAAAATCAAATTATTCTGAATAACTCTACTGATAGAAAATTGAACTTTACGTTAGGGTCATTGGTTGTCAGATTACAATACGCCAGACTAGAGTAAAAAGTTGTTAGTTCATCTTACTTCGATGATGAAGATAACATAGTTAAGATTATCTGATTTAAATCAAACATACGCCATTTTGATCAATACATTTTGTCCATTTTGAAGGCAGTTTTATAATTTCGCGTTTGAAGAAGTTCTCGTTCCTATTGGCCAACTCATTTTACTAAGGTCTCTTAAAACCAGTTTTGTACTATCAAGAAAATTTTGCAAATACTTGTGTCAGGTCTGGACCATACTGCGGGTGCTATATCTAAGCTCTTGAAGCTTTTGGCATGTTCCGAATGATGTGTGTTCAGACTGGAGTTATGAATATATATTCAAAGGTCTTTAAAATTGTTAACAATAAAGATATAGACATTACGACGATCAACTTCCTTAAAAATACCACTTTTGCTAGTTTCCAAGACATAAAATATTGAAATATTGAATATGTAAGTTTGAATAGAAAACGACAAATCTTTACCCTGTTGTATTTCTAATATGATATCTAACCATTACTTCCAAGGATAAAGCACCAGATAATGTATAAAATGTATAAAATTAAAATTGCAGCAATCAACTCCACGGTATAAACGTTTCTATTGTTTAGTAAGATAATAAGCAATCTATTATGTTCAGATTCAGCAAAAACCCACAACGACAAAGAAATAAAAATAAATGTAAAAGTGATATGTCTTCGGTTCATACAATACAATACCCCCATTTAAATAAGTATTTTACATCAGAAGTTTGGCAGTCTTCAAAACCTTTTTTTCTTTTTGATGATGATCATAGTTTTTCTGTATTTTAAGCATTATAAAATTAATTGTAATAAATATTGTAAACATAATAGAGGCTGAAAGCCGTTGAACAGAAAACATGATAATTTATTTTATTTATTAGATGTATTATATTTTTTTTATAAATCAAAATGTTTAGTAATATAAAGAAAATCAGCATTTTCAACTTTAATAAATTATAGGCTTTAACCAAAATACTCCTGACCTAGGTCAGTATGCAGTTTATTGAGGTAGGTCAGAAATACGATACGTCATTATATTAATAATTGTGATAGGTCAAGAGTACGCTACAACCAGTAATGTAAGTATTCTAAATTTATACGAATATATTAAATTAATATTCGGTTTATTATAGTTTCAAGTAACGGAACGCAGTTGAAATAGACAAAGCGCCAAATCGATTAAATGACACAACAGAAAGTAATTGAAATTACTCGAATGAAAAAATAATAATCGGTACAAGCATGACGAATGAAAAGAATTGAATATTATTGAAATAAATTATTAAAGAGGTCTAAATAATTGATTAATCACTTAAGAAAATTATACAAGTAAGAAACGAATGAAAGACAGAACAGTTGAATATCACTGCAAAAAACTATTAAATATATAAGAAAAATGGATGTAGCCATCATAATACGGTCCCTATTATTTACTTTCCCTATATAGAATATATAAAAAATTAAAAAATATTATATAACTTTTCAAACAAAAGTTAAAAGGAATGAGAAACTGAACAAGTTTTATTGAAACATGTTTCTAATAAAGTCCTTAACTTGCGAGAAAAAAATTAAAAATATAATTTTTTGATATATTTTGCCTACGCCTAATAAACTATAGGAGTGAAATGAGATTTATATAACAAGTGATTGTAAAAAAGTCAAAATTGAGCAAATTATTAAGAATAGCTTTATTGCCTAAACCTCATAGTTTTCGAGAAAAATATAGGGAAAGCATTATGATCACCATTTTTTTTTTGAAAACTGAGTCGCGTCATGAAGAAATCTGTAACTACAGACACAATCCAACAAACGGACGGGCTTTTCACCAATTGAAGTTATATAAACAAGCCTGTAAGAATTAAACGACCCTGATAGGAAGAGATATATGTGACGACAGTAAAATTAAAACAAACAAATTAAGTTTAACGGATAATACATTTAATGCAGGACGCGAGTAGTCAAGTCTCTAAAGCTTCACTTGATTGCTGGAATCTGTAATCTCGGTTCTATTCTGAAATATTTTATTATTCAATTAGTTAAAAAAACTCTCTTACTTTAGAAAACAATTGAAATTGTTGGAATTTTATAAAAATCGGTTATACATATAATTAGTTGTATGCAGTAGCGTACCTAGGGGGCGGCGGTGGGTGCGGTCCTCACCGGGCGGCAGATACTTTGGAGCGGCATTTTTTATATTTAGTTTTAGTTTCGACCTTTGGTCAATCTCCATGAGACTAGGATGAAACGAATAAAAGAAAGCGGGACGTCATTTAGAAAGTAAAAGAAGGCAAGGGAGGAAATACATAATAAAAATACTGGAGCACTACTCAAACACATCTCCCGTGAAACAACTTCTAGTTCTTTTAATTTTGTTCTTCCACTTGTGTTGAAGAGGAAAGACCTGCCTCACATACTGGCGAAGAAGTAAAAAGTTCAAGTTCTGATGAAGAGTTTACTACTCAAATTAATCCATCTATTTCTAGAATAGATGTTGGAGTATGGCGTAACAAGATTGGCGATAATACAAGAGAATTCCTGTTATGTCAAGGTTCGTTTTTAATTCAAAATTTAGAAGTAGATTTCAGTAAAGGAAGGCAAAACAAGAAAGCTTAATCGCGACTGTTTTTTTTTCAAATTTTGCCTAATGGTGAAAAGCTATTAATATCGTGGATGGTGTATTCACCATCGAAGAAAAGAATACATTGTTTTTGCTGCAAACTGTTTGATTTTCATTGCTAATCAAGTTTTAACACGAGTTGAGCCCATTGCACATTCGATCATTTTCCTAATGGAAGAAATTAAAAATAAGACTTGGACATGGCGCAACTTTTGATAAATTACAACAACAGAATACTGAAAAGGAAATAAAAAAATGGAAGGAAATTTTTACAAGAATATCTAATATAATTAGATAGTTATCAGAATAAAATTTTGCGTTTCCAGGTCATCGTGAAGAAATCAATTCAATTGAAAATAGAGGAAATTTTCTAGAACTTGTTGGCTAAGTACGACCCAGTATTATGTGAACGTGTTGTAAAAATTAAGATGGGTAATAAATATAGTATCTCCTAATTGTCGCTTAAAATGCAGAATGAATTCATAGAGCTATTGGAAGGAGCAGTGAGAAAAAACAATTATGGATCAAATAACGCAAGCTAAATGCTTTTGTATGATATTTGACAGCACTCCAGATTTTATTTATTTATGGCAGTGAGTTCAAGTTGTAGAATCGTTTATTGACTTCGTAGAAACTAAAGTAAAATCTGCTAAGGAAATCACAAATATGATTTAAACAAAATTAGAAAATGACGGATTAGATATAAAAAATTGCAGAAGACAGGCTTACGATAATGCTGCAGTCATGGCAGAAAAGTACAGCGGTGTTCAAACTCGCATTAAATTAATAAATCCCAATGCAGAATTTGTACCATGTACAAATCTTTAAACCTGGCATGTTTGTACGCTGCTTCTACTGCTATCGATTCCATAACATTTTTTGGAACTATCGAGCAGTTGTTTTCACTGTTTTCTTCTTCTACTCGTCGATGGGATGTTTAACTTTCTGTCACTGGTCAAGGTATTAAACGTAGCGTAGTAACTCGCTTGAGCGCTAGAGCAAAAGCAGTAAATGAGATCAGATGCTGGAATAGTTCTCAATTCAATGCAATCTTTTAATTTTCTGTTATCTTAATTTGTGGGAATCCGTCCGAAATTAATGACGCGCAAAAATCCCTGAAAATAAAAGGGTTAAATGCCAATGCCATACAAAACTAAATTCTTTGCAAATCCATTTCATGGAATAAAGAGATGCGCTAATACAAAACGCTGTTATAGCAGCCAAAACAATTTGTGAAGAGTTGGAGATAACGACTGAACGTCGAGTTAGGGAAAAATATGAGTGGAGAAAATTCACGAGACCTAGGGCTATCCTTAGAACAAGAAGTACGAAGACATGTTTTTATCTATGGATAGGATTATAAAGGAAATAAAAAAAGCTTTGATCAGTTACATGTACTTGCAAGAAAATATTCGTTTATAATACCATGTAACCTACTAAATGAAGAATTTGAATGTCAAATAAATGAGTTTATTGATTTATTTTACTTTTCACTTGATAATGACATTAAACCGTCGAAACTTAAGTCGTGTGTTTTTGTAATATATTTATATATATATTACATAATTTTTTAGTGGTTAAAACATAGTAAGTGCGTTAGTTAAGTGTTTGAATTGCCACGTAGTAACGGTCGCCACAATCCTTATGAGTTTATTGACAATGATAAAGAACAGTTCCATATTGAAAAGAAAAGGATCCAGGTTTTTTATGGCTGTAACTGCACTACAAGAACAGGCAAAACGTTGGAAAGGCGAAGACGAAGGCTCTCTTGATTTACTCAAATTTATTTAACACTATAGATTGGAAAATTCTGTACCCAATATTGTAATTTTGCCAATATTTTTTAAACAATTGCTATTAGCGTCGATAGTTGTCTCTAAATTAAAGTTGATAAAAAATTATCTTCCTTCCACAAATAGTGATTTGAGACTGCAACATCTTGCAATATTGTCCATAGAACAAGAAATTACAAATAACATAAATTTTGAGAGGATTATACACGATTTTTCTACTATGAAAGTTAGAAAAGTAAATATTTAAATATGGTTACATACGCATTTGTGTACAATTTGTTTGTTTATCCTGATCATTTATAAATATAAAATAAAAAATATTTAATAGTATTTTTTTACCTGCGACCTCCTTAAGTTTCTTTTGGCCTTTAAAAGATATCTTGTATTTTTATAAAAGTTGCATTTATATGTATATTAACTCCTCCTTTGTTACTGCCTAATTTAAATATGGCATCCAATCGTAAAAAAGTTCCCCACTTATAGTTTGTCTCAATTACAATTATTTATTTATGAACTATAAACTGTTAATTAAAACTTGGTATTGTTTCACCAATTTTAAAAAAATCAGTGAAACAATACCAAGTGTTTTAATTCATAGTTTATAGATCAAAATGTTTCACCACGGGAGAAATTAATTTAATATATTTATTTATGTTTACTTAGAAAGGGCGGCAATTTGGAGACGCCACTGGTTGTTTGTTATAATAAATATGTCTAACGAAAATATGTATTTAAAAATCATTGAAATAGTTAATTGAAAAAAATGTGTTTGTCTAAATCAGGAGTCTCCAAACTTTCCAGCCTTAGGGCAATACTGTTTACTGGGATTTATTTATGAACAATTGAACCTTATTTTAATAAGTTATTGAATTTAAAAAAATCATTGAATTATCATTTAAATTATTAGAAATTTGTAACAGCATAATTGACAGTCGATAAACGTAGTTAAAATATTTAAAAAAATTAGAAAAAAATATATTCAAATTACTCAAAACGTAATTAAATACCGTCACAATAGTCACAATAACATTTAAGGCCATTATAAATTTAAAAAAAAACAATTTGAACAATTGAATGTCACCCAGAAAAAGAAAATTAAATTGTAGAAATTTGCAAAAAAAGCGATTGACAATAGATAAAAGCAAAAAAAAACTAATTATTCGCTAATGAGTGTAAATATATGTAAATTATAAATTATCATTTATTTATTGTATTATTATTAAACTGCCAATAGTAAATTATTTAAACTAACAATAGCAAATTGTATTCAAAATATTAGCACTTTCTTCACAAACGTGTTTTTATTAACTAAATATACATTTAAACTAACAATATTGAAAGCTGTAGATATTTAGTAAAACACATTCAATTTAGAAATTTTTCAACCCTTCTGAGTATCCAAGAGTTAATATTATTGATGTTAATTATTAGTTCATTAAAACCCTCGAATATTTCTAAAGATTAATAATTACCCACCTTTATTAAAAGATAATTTTATATTAGGGATAATTCATTAACCGATCAATCAAAAAGAGAGGTTTTAAAGGAATTTAGTGCTTTAATATTTTATGAAATATGAATAATCAATCTTATCAGAATAACTAGTTAATTATTTAGTTGATCTCACGTAGATGTTTTCTAATTGGAGGGTGGGATAATGGACACCCACCCACCCTACGTATACATTTTAAATCCAGTCACGAAAATTGTTTTAGTTTTCAGAAATAGGAGTATAGTACAAGATGCGCCAGAGAAACTTACTTATTTGAAAAGACAATAAAAATAAAAGTACTTCAGTTATTGTTTTAATTCTTTTTTTATTTGAGAATACAATATCCCAAGTTTTTTTTCATACAGTTTTGAAAATTACATCGGTTAAATGGCGACCCCATTGTGCATGCACTGATTAAGTCGATTTTTAAAGTTCATCTCCACTCTTCGCAGCATATCAATCGGTATGTTGGCAATGGCGTCGCGAATGTTGTTCTTGAGGTGAGCTATATGACATAAACCAGGGATTTCAAATAACCCCATAAATAAAAGTCGCATGGGGCCAAATCTGGAGAGCGTGCCGGCCATGGGAGATCGGGGAAATGTCGTAACAAATCCATTGAGCTTCGTGCTGTATGTGCTGTGGCTCCATCTTGCTGAAACCATACGTCTCTAACGTTCATTTCTTCGAGGCTTGGCAGAAAAAATTCCTCCATCATGTTCCTGTAACGAGCTGCATTCACGGTAACTGCGCGTTCGTTTTCTTCAAAAAAATAAGGACCAATTATACCCATTACCGATATCGCACACCAGACAGTAACTCGTTCATAATGAAGTGGCTTCTGGTGAAGTTCACGCTGATTTTCACCACTCCAGTAACGATTGATTTAACCGATGTAATTTTCAAAACTGTATGTAAGTAATAAGAGTGATAATTTAATTTAAACCATCATCAGCATTATCTAACTTAAAGTTAAAATATATATGTAGGGTGGGTGGGTGCCCTTTATCCCAACCACCAATTAGTAAAACATCTACACATCTACGTAGGATTGAGTTAATAATTAATTGGTGATTCCAATTAGATTGATAATTAAATTAATGAAATTAAGGTCACTATTTGATTTTTGTTTTGTTTTGAATATGGTAATTTTTTAATAATAAAATAACTTATATGATAATTTTTAAAAGTCCTTACGTCCGCAATGAATTAATTATCTGATTAGAACCAGTACACTAATCAAAACCAGAAACGATAAACACTGGTAATTAAAAAAAAATATCGATGACAATCAGAAAGTGTGAGATACCGCTATTTAAGTCCGCCCGTAATCTAAATTATGCAACACTAATTAAAATCCGCATGCATAACTAATCCACTATTTTCACTGTTGTTACCGCGCTACCAACGAACTACCAGTACCACCTCCACAGTAGTCGCCACACCACCCACTTACTTTTCCCCAATCTGACTTACAATATAACTGATAGCTTATCACCGAACAGTGTTTGCCCGCATGTATACGTACCAGGTGATAAAGGCGCTTATCTGAAAACGGCTACGTTTTCTGTTGTTCATTTGGCTGGCCTGGTGCGAGCGGTACGCTGATCACTGGAGCGGAGATAATTTGGGTGGAAAAAATTGGATTTCGTTTCTTGTGGTGTAGCCTCGCGATGTTGGTTTTGGTTTAAGTACGTACGGTTCGCTCAGTTCCGTTCGCGTCGCTCGGAATTCTGCACGCGTTTCCATCTTCTAGTTTCGCTTAATTTGGGTTTTGTTTGTGAATCCGAATTAAGATGACAGTTAAAGACATGGAGGATTCCAGTAGTTACACGTCGAGTTGTAGTTCCGGTTCCGGATCCAGTTATGAGTGAGTACAGTTTTCATCTAAAAAAATTGATGTTTATCTTTCTTCTCGTGATGATCAAAATTATTCCAAAAAAGATTATTATTGAGGACGTATGTTTTTGGGTTATGCGATACAATCAATTACGTGTATTATATTGAATACATTTTTATTTTGATTATGTTGAAAGAAACATACTGTAAATTTAATATTTATAAACATTATCTTACCCCAAAGTTTGGCGGGAGTCATCTAGTCCACCCTCCAATTAGTTTTTCTTTAAATCTATTTCTTATGTTTTATTGACAATGTGAAGAATTTTCGAATTCACAAAATTATCAAACTGATAAGAAATAATATATAATAATAAATATACAAAAAAAAATTGTTGAATTTGGTTCTCGTTTATCACGTGGTGAAATATTTTAAATATTAAGGGTTGTTTACATGAGGCACTTGGTTGGTTTCGCAATGTTTTTTTTTTGTGAAACCAACCAAGTGCCTCATTGTAAACAACCCTTAAGATGCAAAAACATGTTTATATTAAACACTTTATTCTTTTCTTAGCGACTATAGTTTCAATACAACTCAGCTACTCATTATCAAATTTTGATAGCTTTTATGTAAGGATTTGTGAAAACATTTAAAAAATAATAATTTAAAACTACGAAACATTAATAAATCTTATTAAGACTACAAAAAATCACTTTTGAAACAACTATCATACTTCTTGAGATATTGAATTATACAACACTAATTTTCGGTGTGTGAATTTAAAATACTTGCAATTTTAATAAAAGACTCTAATAAAGGACTCATACCCTCTCCACATATTCATTCATCACGCAATCCAAAAGAACGCTGACTCTCAATTTTCATTCAAGGAAAGTCATAATTACCAACCGCCATCTGTCGCTCTCAAATCGGTTTGAGATTACATGTTTAAGTGTTTATAATCAAATTAAAACTGGTAGAAAATCACTCCACTTTTGTACCTGTATATATGTAAACTTTTCACTAATTTTTTCGCTTGATAATGACCTTCAAAAGTCGAAACTTAAGTCGTGTTTTTGTAGTATATATTACAATAAATTTTAGTGGTAAAAAAACATAGTAAGTGTTTTATTTAAGTGTTTATATAATGAATTACCACGTAGTAACAATAGCAACCATCATCATGATTAAATTAAAACTGAGTTTATTCCTTACTTCATTTATTTTATTAAGTAGATTAAAACTATTAAAACATTTTATATCGTACTTTACTTATTAAAATACTTTCAATAAGAATAACAAATTGATTTTAATTTGATCATAATTTTATGTAAGTAAATAAACAATTACGAGTGTTGTTTAATTTATGTAAAAATATGTAGGAGTATTAATATTTGCAATGATAACCAATTCTACTTTACTGCGCACATCGCGTATATATATAAATACAATATTCCTTTCTATTTGTGTGATGAGTAGAAAATCTAACATTGACCTTAAGCCGATGATGCTACCAAAATATAGCATGTAATTTTTTAGCACGAATTATTAGCGCTGGATGGAAATTTATGCATACTCATTACACAGGAAATTGTGGTCAATTATGGTGATAGTTTATTATTATGATTAATTCGGTATTAATTCATTTTTTACTATCCCTATATAGAAAAATGGTGATGTGGCCATCATAATATATATAAACATCTTTATTGACAAATATGTACATTGAAATAATAAATAATGGATGAGGTGTTCGTATGTTAGTCTATCAAAAGGCTATCGACCAGAGGTCTAACTACTTGCCATCATAATACTTTCCTTGAATGTTTTTCTCACTTCATTTTATTCCTATAGTTTATTACTAATAGGCAAACAAAACTAATTTTTATTTTTTTTATTGTATATCTTTATAATCCTTTCTAATAAAATGTAAAAAAAGTAAATAAAAAATTTGAAAAAATTTCTTAAAATTTTAGCCGAAAGGAGAACGGGCAGAGTTCACTTTTTCAAATGATCTTCCACTCAAACCCACTTCACTAATACTACTTCTGTTATTAAGTAAAGAACTTAATAAAAAACATGTTATGATAAAACTTGTTCAGTGTTTCTTTCTCTTTAACTTATGTTTGAAAAGTTATGTCCTATTTTTCAACATTTCTTAAATTTCAAAATTTGTTTGAATAAATCTATTAAATTTTGTAACAATGTTATGTTTATTTATGTTTTACAACTTTTAAACTCTCGCTTATGTTTTATTGATTGGAGGGTGAATTAGAGGCCACCCACCCACCCTACATATACAAATTAACTTTAATTACTGGTCGCCTCCCGGTTTGCAATGACTTTAATTAAAAATTTTGAATAAAAGAAAATTGACAAAGTAAAAATTTATAGTGTGTAAATTAAAGAAAATTATATACTAGATTCGTGTAAAGGCTTTAAATCATCAAGCTTAAATAAGATTAGCTATAGAAGGTCATTTATATATAAACTTTAGAATATGCTTTTTTTTATCACGAGCAAGGTTTTATTGTTTTGTAAACAGCAAAATCAGCAACAATTAGTATTTAAAGTTATTATGTATATGTATTGGCCTCTAACCCACCCTCCAATCAGTAAAACATGAGGGTTTTTATTAAAAGTTGTAAGACGTAAATAAACATAATATTATTGCAAAATTTAATAAATAATTTTTGATGATGTTTTACTGATTGGAGGGTGGGATAGAGGCCACCCACCCACCCTACATATACACATAAACTATAATTCCTTACCGTCTCAATGTATCCAATGAAAATAATTACTTTTTTTTTAATAAAAAAGAAATTAAAAACGTAAAATTTTTGAGTGAGTAAATTAGTACAAATTTGATGCATGATGGGTTGACAGACTTTAAATCTAATTTAGATAAGATTAGCTATAGAAGTCATTTATATTAAAACTTAGAGAGAGAGATAAATTTATTTACAAATTTACAATAATTTACATAATGTATAATTAATTTACAAACATATAAATGTATTGCACTTTTCTTCCCTTCGTCCTCACCTCGAGGTTAGTGGGCATTTATTCCCGTCTCGGCCTATCGGTATTAAGGGATGTTGTGGTTTTCCTAACGTTGTCTTGTGTTATTCTATTTGAGTTTGTTGTTTAAATTTTGATTTTGTTTTATTTTTTATTACATAAAGGGTTTGACTGTTTTTAGCAGCAATATCATCAACGATTAGCAATTAACGTTATCATATATATGTAGGGTGGGTGGGTGGCCTCTATCCCACCCTCCAAACAGTAAAACATAAGCCAGGGTTTTAGTTAAAAGTTGTAAAATGTAAACAAACACAAAATAATTGCATTTTTTTAATTGATGTATTCATACAAATATTTCAAATAATTTTTGTTGATGTTTTACTGACTGGAGGGTGGGATAGAGGCCACCCACCCACCCTACATATACATATTAGCTTCAATTAGTTATCGCCTCGTGGTTTGCAATAACTTTAATTACGAAAATTGAATAAAAGAAATTGATAAAGTAAAATTTGTGAGTGTGTAAATGAATAAAAATAATATATGTATGATACGTAGAAAGGCTTTAAATCAAGCTTAGGTAAGAGTAGCTAAAGAAGGTCAGTTATATTTAAACCTACATTTGGATTATGCGTTAATTTTTATTACATACAAGGCTTTATTGTTGTTTAAGGAGCAAAATCATCAACGATTAGTATTTAAAGTTATCATGTATATGTAGGAAGGGTGGGTGGCCACTAACTATCCCACCCTCCAATCAGTAAAACATAAGCGAGGATTTTAGTTAAAAGTTGTAAAATACAGGGTGAGTTTTTTTCGATGTTCTCTATGGGGATCTCGGAAACTATAAGAGATAGAGAAAGAAGTGTAGATTTACGAGACGAATAAAATTCCACTTTCAAAGTTTTCAAAAAATCAAGGGTAACTAGATATTTTGAAAAAAGTAAAAAGTGTCAATTTTTTCAAATCAATATATCTCGGTTATTATAACAGATAGACAAAAACTGTAAAGGACAAAGTTTTAGATAATTTTATGTAGATTAATAAAAAATAATCAGAAAATTTTTATCACCATTATTTTCCGAGATATGATGCAAACTTACATTTTTTTAAATGGAAACCATAGTTGGCTATGACCTCATTCAAAAGGTAATTTTTTTTCTCTTTAATCCAATATGACACATGACATAGTTATTTCTAAAAATAAGTGAGTTATAGTCATTTTGTATTTTATTATTGTAAATAAAAAATGGGTAGCCATGAAAAAGATGAAAGTAAAACAATTGCAGTTCTTTATAATAATAGCAATATTGTAATTATTAGTTCTACAAAATTAAATAAAAATGAAAAACCAGCATAAGAATAATAATTTTGTAATTATCAAATGGCCTTCTGTATGTGGTATAAACCCATTTGTCAAGAGGATAATACGTTTCTTACCAAAATATTATGAACAGATGAATCGCGACTCACTAATTGTGGTATTTTTAATCGCCACAATGAACATAGATGAACTTAAGAGAATCCACGAGAAGTTTCACAGAGAAAACTACAAATTAAATTTGGGTTTAATCCCAGGTGTGTTTGGATTAATAATTCTCGGTCCATATATTTTTGAAAGCTCACTCAGTGAAACTATTACTTTCATTTTCTTCAGAAAACATTTGAAGATACGCTCGATTGTTTAAATTTATCATTACAAGCAAGATTAAAATGGTTTCAATATGACGGTGCTCCACCTCATAACATGTTGGCTTTACAAATTATTTAAATGATGCTTTTCCTAACTCATAAGTGGGAAGAAATAAACTAATCCCAGGGCCACCTAGATCTCCCGATCTGCGCGTTTTAGAATTTTTTCTGTGGGGTTATGTAAAAAACAAAGTATATGAAAAATCATACCAATCTGTGGAGGATCATAAACTAGTTGTTATTGAAACATTTAATTCAATTTACATGAGAATAGTCAAAAAGCCATAAATTCAATTATAAGAAGATATAATTTATGTCATAATAGTATTAATAGTGGACTCTTTGACCATATTTTTTTAATATTAAAATTTCTCTCCCATTGATATATTGATAATTACAGAATTACTTTATGCAGTTGTTTTATTTTGGTTTATCTCTGTAAAACTAATAATTACAATATTGCTAATATTATAAACTACTGCAATTGTTTTACTTTCAGCTTTTTCATGGCTACCCATTTTTTTATTTATAATAAAATTTAAAATGACTATAATTCACTCATTTTTAGAAATAACTATGTCGTATGCCATATTGGATTAAAGAGAAAAAAAATACCTTTTGAATGAGGTCACAGCCAACTATGGTTTCCATTTAAAAAAATGTAAGTTTGCGTCATATCTCGGAAAATAATGGCGATAAAAATTTTCTGATTATTTTTTATTAATCTGCATAAAATTATCTAAAACTTTGTCCTTTACAGTTTTTTTCTATCTGTTATAATAACCGAGATATATTGATTTGAAAAAAATGACACTTTTTACTTTTTTCAAAATATCTAGTTACCCTTGACTTTTTTGAAAACTTTGAAAGTGGAATTTTATTCGTCTCGTAAATCTACACTTCTTTCCCCATTTAACCGTTTCTCTATCTCTTATACTTTCCGAGATCCCCATAGAGAACATCGAAAAAAACTCACCCTGTATAAATAACACAAAATAATTGCAATTTTTAGAGATTTATTCATACAAATTTTTCAAATAATTTTTGATGATGTTTTACTAATTGGAGGTTGGGAAAGAATACATATAAATTTCAATTACTGATCGTCTCGCCGTTTGGAGTAAAATTAATTGAAAAACCTTTTGAATAAAACTTTAAATCTAAATTAGATAAGATTAGCTATAGAAGGTCATTTATATTTAGATTTAAATTTAGATTATGCTTTTTTTATTACATATAAGTTTTATTGTTTTTTGCAGCAAAATCATCAACGATTAGTATTTGAAGTTTTTTAATAATAACACTTTATTTATAGTAGGGCAAATAAATGGCATACATAATAATTAGTATTAACTACAATTAAATACACTCACAATTAACCGCTAAATGAATACGTCAAAAAAGGCTACAATACTCTAATTTATGTATTCCGAAAGGATGAAAAATCCTTGATCTATTAAGAAATTTCTTAATTCATCCTCTTTTAGTAATACACTTTAAGTAGTTTGGCAGTTTATTGAACAACCTCAATGCGCAATACAAGGGTGAAATTTCATATTTATCGGTGAATCGAGTGTTGTATGTTTTGGAACGAATGAAAGGACTTTTTGCTTATTTTTGAAATTGAAAACTAAGATTTCGTAGAAATATATAAACTGTAGAGTGTAAGTAAGCTCGCTCTCCTAAATATTCCTCTACAACTGTCTCTTTGATTTAGGTTAAAAATTATCCTAAATGTTCTTTTTTGAAATATGAATATATATTTAGCTGATTTTGAGTAACCGTAATGTATTAAACAGTATCTTATAATACTTTGCCTTGTAAGTTATTATTAATGTCTTAATATTTAGTACTTGCTTTAATATTTGCAGTGTAAATTAAATACGGCGTGCTAGTATTTAATTTTGAGCATAAGTGATCGCAATGATTTGCCCAGTTTAAATTACTATCGATTACCATTTCTAGGAAGTTGCATTTACTTCGAACACTAAAGGGTTTCTGGCTTAATTGTATGTCGCTCGGAATATTTTGTTTGTTTTTTGTACTGAAAATAATGACGTTTGTTTTATTCGTAATTATAATCAATTTATTTATATTCATCCAGTTTTGTACTGTATTAAATAATTGATCAGCTTTTCGTTCCAATTCCTCGGCATTAGAGGAGGACATTAACAAGCTGGTATCATTGGCATATGTTTTTATGAAAGCACTTTGACTCTTAATATGCTTAGGTAGATCATTAGTATAAATAATGAACAAAATAGGGCCTAAAATGCTACCTAGCGGTATCCAATATTGGTAATTTTTGACTCAGAAAGTTTGTTGTTGATTTTTACCCTTTGAATTCTATATACCAGATATGAGCGGATGAATGAGTGACTTACCCCTAACACTGTAATATTCCAGTTTCTCCAGCAAGATTTTATGATTTGCCGTATCGAAGGCCTTGGACAAATCGATAAAAATATCTAAGGGCATTTCTGATTTCTCCAATGAGCTCATGTTATGTAATCAAATATAGCAGAATTTGTGGACCTCCCTTTAATAAATCCATTTTCTGAATTGTCGAATAAATCATTGATTATAAAATAATTAATTATTCTTGTAGCTTATTTTTCCTATTATTTTAGAGATTAGTGACAAGAGAGTGATTAGCCTATAATTATTGAAGTCATTCGGATCACCTTTCTAATACACTGGTTTTATGATACCTTCCTTTAAACATTGTGGGAATACACCCTTTTCTAGGCTAACATTAATTAAATAGGTAAGTGGACCAACAAGTTCATTAATAGCAGCTTTAAATATTTTGGTCGGAATTTGATCATACCCACTTGATGATTTATTTTTTAGTGAACATATAATATTAAATTTCTGCTTACAGTTGAAATCACTTGGTATGATTTCACTTGTTATTTATTTTATATATCTAATTTAGTTTCATTTTCGTTTTCATTGTTGTACGTACTTGGTATTAATTGCGATTTATCATGTATATTAAATGTAGGGTGGGTGGGTGTATTCTATCCCACCCTTCAATCAGTAAATCATAAGCGAGGGTTTTTAATTAAAAGTTCTAAAATGTAAAGAATCATAAAGAAATATGATGTGGCCGTCATATTTACATTTTACAACTTTTAACTAAAACCCTCGCTTATGGATTACTGATTGGAGGGTGAATATAGGCCACCCACCCACCCTACATATACATGATAACTTTAATACTAATCGTTGATGATTTTGCAGCTAAAAACAATCAAACCCTTTATGCAATAGAAAATAAACAAAATCAAAATTTAAGTTTAAATTGAAATGACTTTCTATAGCTTATCTGATCTAATTTAAATTTAATTTCCCACCCCTCGTGCATCAAATCTTTACTAATTTCACTCAAAAATTTTACTTTTTTAAGTTCATTTTTATTGAAAAAGTTGTGTAATTAATTTTATTGGAAACCACGAGACGTTAAGGAATTAAAGTTTATATGTATATGTACGGTCTATCCCACCCTCCAATCAGTAAAACATTATCAAAATTTATTTGAAAAATTTGTTAATCTATTAAAATTTGCAATACAGTTGTTTATTTACGTTTTACAACTTCTAATTAAAACCGTCGCTAATATTTTTCTGATTGGAGGGTGGGTTAAAGGCCACCCACCCTATATATATACGTGATAACTTTAATTACTAATTGTTGATGGATTCTACATTTTTTACTTTCCCTATCTAGAATTTGAAAAATATTACATTTCATTTGCCTTTTTAATGAGAAACTGAACAAATTTTATTAAAACATATTTTTCATAAAGTTGTTCACTTCTTATTGTTATTAAACTGTAGGAGCTACATGAAATTTATATAACAAGACATTGTAAAGAATCTAATATTGAGCTAATTATTAACAATATCTATTTCGCGTAACCTCATAGTTTTCGAGAAAAGTATTTGTTTAATAATATTTTTATTTCAGTGTTTTGGTTTTCTCAGACCATTATCAAGACCGAAACACGTATCACACAACTGAAGATAATAACATTATTGAACAGAACTAGTGTTATTCTTCACCTAATATTAATATCTGTTTCCATCAAGAGTGTAACGCCACAAGCATCAACTAATGAAAAAATTAAATTTCAATTAAAATCCAAAATATTAAATAGGTATTGTACATATATTTACGTTATTTTCAACTAAAACTGTTCGTTTAATCCTAATGATCCTCAATATGCATTTTTCACCTATCTTACCTACTTCGTTACATAAGTTTAATACGACATAATTAAACTGTGTTGTAATGAGATGGTACAATGTTGCAATGCGTGCAAGTAATTGCAGTTTCGAATATTTACAGAGAAACAATCATTACGCCGAATGAACTCATCCAATAAGTAAATTGATTAATAAATCAGTTTTAACTTTAAGAAATATCTTTAAAGATCGAAACACGTGTCAGGTGACTGAACATAAAATTATGGATTCTAACAAGTGTTTTACCTTACCCAATTTGATTAATAAATAGTTTCTATATAGACACAAGAAATTATAATTGTAACTATTCACGTGAAAAGTTTGTAATTAAACAAGAATTTTTCATTTGTAGTACCACCCTAGCTCTGGTAATTTGTGATTTTAATAATTAATTTAAACCATAAATCAATCAACAGCAAGAATTTTGTACACGTTGTATATTATTATTTTTTCCGCAGAATTAATAGTTCTTAATAAAGTGTGAACAAGACTTATTTTTTTCTAGTTCTAAAGTTTAGTAAATTTCTATTCGCATATAGAAGAAATAATTATTTCATTTGTGAAGACTCGTTACTCTTTCAGATATAAGATTTTAGGTACTATGCATTTATATGAAGACTTATTCAAGTCTGTACCAAGATCATTATTGCCTTTTTATGGTGTTTTATCGTTTAACTCTAAGACATCGTTGTTCAGCTTATGTTCGTTTCTTAGTTATTTTAAGAATTCCAAAAATTCTTAGTTGTACCTTTTCTAAAAAAAATTAAATATCCCGCGATTTCTCTAATTTTATCAGACAAAACAAAATTACGCAATTCTTTTCGTTATTCTCGTTATTTTTTTATCTAGTTTGCACATTTTGCTATTTCATAATTATCCTAGAATATTTTATCAGTGTAAATTTTTATACTACTATTTTTCAATAACTTGCGGCAAAAGTTTCAACTATACAATTTTGAACAAAGAAAAAATAAATTACGATCGAACACCTTTTATATTATTAGATCAACAGAAATGGATACATTGCGTCAACATAACCATTAAAGAGGGAACATTCTGTTTTAGTCATTGCTTTGTGATTTGCGAAATCCATCTTTAGGCATTTAATTGAATTACGGAAAGTACCGAGTGTTGGTTTTCTAATTTCAATTCAATTAATTATTTGTCAAGGTCGATATACATTGTTTTAACTTAAAGATCCTTTTCTGTTCCCAACGTCTCATCTTTAGTTAATACTTTTGTACTTAAGGTCTTATACACCGAGTAGTTAATTATAGCGGTATACAAATAGTTCCATCAAATTATTAAATTAAATATAATCAATATGCTCTACAAAGCAAATCGCTTTCAATATACAGTATATCAGAGATTCATTTTAATTTAACCTTGTCGTATTGTTCAATCTTTGACGTGGTTAGTTCAAGAATAAAATCCTATTATTAAAAGATTAAAAGTGTAGCACCAAGAAGGGTATTAGATTATGCAAACAATAAAAATATATAGAGAACAAGCCCTAATAATCAATTTCAATATAATTAGATTAGGTGAGATTAGACGTGGTCGTTTGATTATAGACAGCCTTACAACACTGCGGCCTGGTTAGATCTTTTGTACTAATACCATACAACAAGTATGTTCCCAGGATCTCAATTTCCTTGGTAAGGACAGTTAACTTTCTAGGAGGCCATGCTTTGATCTGTTCTGGAGTTATCGCCATTTCTCCGGTCTGGTGGTAGCCAGTACACACACACACATAGGGTGTGCTCGGCCATTTCCTCTGCCAATCCACATAGTCTACAAGTGGTGTTGTTCATTTTACTTATCTTGTGAAGATAGTACTTCACTGGGTAATGTCCTGTAAGGAGACCCGTGACCAGTCTTATCTCGCTTTTAGTAAGGCGCAAAAGCTATTTAGCTCTGTTTGTCGATAGGTCAATAAACATTTTGGATTGCCTTTGACCTGGTGTGTTTATCCAGTATCCAGTTTTGCACTTTTTCCAGTCTTGTACCATGCCCTTCATACAGATTTGTGTTTTAGCTTTTTGATTCGATTCAGGCTGCCTTAGCGACTGTCAATAATCACTTCAAAGTGCGTTACGAAATCAAATTTGGTCGGCAATACGTCCGAAGATGTTTGTAGTAACTCTGGTTTTATCGTCTTCAGAATTTTTGATTGCCCGAATTTATGTCTTGTACCATGTCAGTCTCATCTCACTCATTAGACCTTCTTTTCTGATTTGTTCGTGCAGCGGAAGTAGAACTAGTAAAACATCATTGCTACATAGGGGTGATGTGCATAGCCCCGTGATACCAAGACAGGCCATTCTCTAAAGGGTTTGATGTTTCTTTTGTGCCGTTACTTTCTTAATCTTGACCCACCATACTAGTGAGTTACCATAATGTACAGCCAATGCATCTGAATACCAGAATACTGAGTTATCTTTTAATTTTTTGATTCGATTCAGTCTTGGTGACTATTAATAATTACTTCAAAGTGCGATAAGAAATCAAATTTATTCGGCATTACGTCTGGCGGTGTTTGTAGGAACTTTGGTTTTATCAGGTTCAGAATTTTTGATTGCCCAAGTTTTCTCTGATTTGTTCGTGAAGTGGAAGTAGAACTAGCAAAGCATCCATTGCTACAGAGGGGGTGGTGTGCATACCAAGCCGTTACTTGCTCAGTCTTGACCCACCATTCTAGTGAGCTACCATAATGTACAGCCAATGTATCATTTAGAGTTTCAGTTTAGTTCCCATGAGAGCTTGCGGCATATCTATAATGCTCCTAACCAGTGTTAGATATTTCATTTGATCGGACAGCCCAATGTCTTGTCCTCTTACTTTGCAAGCTTTGATATTCAGCTTCCTACGATTAGTGAACGCCACCACCACAGTTTTATCAGGATTGATATTAAAGCTTTCCCCCAGACCCCATTTTACTATGGTATTGGAAGAATATGAGGCTAGGGACGATATGATGTTGTCTTATTTACCCCTTATGACAATTGCTATGCCGTTGACATAATAAAATGTTTTATAACAATAAAGGTATTTTATTAATTTCTTGGGGTGACTACATCTTTGTCAGAATGTTAGTTTTATTCCAATATTCAACCCTTATTAGTAAGAAATATAATAAACACTAAATTTAAATTTCCATTACATTAATTAAAAGATTAATAAATGTTTTTCTTTATTTATACCAACGTATTTACTTTCTGTTTCTCTGCAAACTAAAAGATGATCAGTTATTGAGAATAATATGCATATGTAGGGTGGGTGGGTGGCCTCTATCCTACCCTCCAATCAATAAAACATAAGCCTGGGTTGTTTGTAAATTTTTTAAACATACCAAGAAAGTAATTAATTTGATAATTTGTACTTAAAACTTGACATAACCCTGCAATCAATAACCCTTGTCGACCAAGGTCAACAGGAGGTCATCCACCACGATATCCCATAGCAAGGAACATAGAACCCTGCCTTGCGGGCACCCTTTTGCTGTGGTCACCGTTTCTTATTCACCTATACCTGCGGTGTTTTTACGGTTTTCGAGTATAACCTTGATCCATTTTATTGTGGATATATGGATACCTTTCTTAATAGCCTCTTTTTCCACGGTTTTGAAGAGTGTGTTGTCAAAAGTACCTTCAATATCCACGAAAATACCTAATGTGTTGTAGTGAAGCTTCTATGCCTGTTGTGAGGTTGTTGGAGCGCTGTCCCATCCCCCGGCGAACCATCGGGCGCTTTTGGGTACGCCCGCACCACCATCTTTATTGTAAATAGAACGTAGCTGCAAATTAGTCTTAAACTAGCACCAGTAGAATAAACACCTTTAAAATCAACTGCAGTATTATTAACGACGAAACCATCCGATAAGATTAAACTGGCATCACATCCAGTCCACACAAAACAGAGGTTATGAAGTGCATACGTAGTATATTTGCAAACTGCTGCATATTATGCGGATTTACCTTTAGGCCACTGGACTTTGTGGAACCTGGCGGTTGGGGTTGTATCAATAACTCCTCCTCAGAACGTTCTCTATGTTTCCTTTTCAAGTTTCTCAACTCCTTATTACAGTATGACAGTGTCTGTCTATAGACATCCCAGTTGCCTGTTTTCTTTACACTGGTGAAAGTTGTCTTGGCTTGCGTCTTAAGCCGACCTAAATCCTTATTTCACCAGTTCACGTCTCTTTAGCGGTAAACTGGATTTATACATCTTTAGAATCCTATTTCTGAGCAGAGCCGCTGCTGTGTTTAGCACTTCTGTGGTCTGCATGTTCAGGTAGAGATCATCGGTTCCCACACTTAAGCACTTTTTATAGAGGCTTAAGTCTGTGTTCTCCGAATTTCTACTCTCCATTACGTCTTCGTTTGTGGACTCTATGCCAATATGTCGAACTCAATCTGCTGATGGTCTGATAAAGAGGGCTCTTTTACAACATGCCAATTTGGAATTTTACTTGCTGTGAAGGCATCAGCTAGAGTGATGTTATGTATGTATATAAATATTTAGACCATTTTTGTTAGTACATTGAATAAAGTTAATAAACATTAAACATTAACATTAAACACCTTCTGCCTGATTGCATTCACAAAGGTAATATATATAAAATATCTAAATTGTTAGAGATAATGAATTCAAGAAGTTCCTTACCTCTATTATTGGTGTCCGTGCTGCCCCATACCATGTTGTGGGCGTAGGCATCATAGCCCAGAAGGAAATGTTTATTACCTCTTCTGCACCACTCCACGAATCTACTTACCTCTTCTAATGGTGGTTTCCTTTGATCTTCTAGAAAGTAGGCAGAGGCCATGACAACCTGCTTCTTGTTTTTCTTTGTGGGGACTTCTATTAAGCTCTTTGATGAATCCTGAAATGAATGTATAAGTAATGTCATTCCTAAGCATTAGAACTGTCATTGGATTAATGCAGTCTGTTTTATACACCAAACTATAATTGTCTGGAGGTTAGCTCCTTACCTGTACCTTATTCATCCCAAACTCTTGTAGGAATACTATTTTAAATTTCGCTTTTTTGAATATCCAAAAAAGGACACTTGATGCTGCTTTAAAGTGATAAAGATTCAACTGAATACACCGTATGCCCTCTATTAGTGTGGTTTATATCCCAGTGGCACTAGCCCTTAAAATTAGTATTTTAGGGCTTACCTTCTATCTGTTTCTATCGATCCAGCAGAGCCATTTATAACCCTTGTCGTCGTTGATGACGGATTATCCTTCCTTGGTTTTCTTGGGATGGCTGGACCTGGATGAGGCTTTTTTGGTAGCCCTACATAGCTTTACTCCCACCTACACTTAGATCATATCTCAACCTGAAAAAGTCGGTAGCTCATTTTATGGCCTAACTTCTCCACCTTGTCAGCGAAATCCACCGACAAGGTGTCCTCTAACTTGGATCCTTTCGGATTTCTCCCTTGTACCCTCCAGTTGGAGGTCTTCAGGCCTCAATCAGTGAGATTCGCTTCTCGTTCGTGTATCCTTCGCTTTTGGGAAAGTAGCCAATCAGGACTTTATGGTGAGGTATGTCTGCATCTTCCGGTATCCTTATCCTGGCTCCCCGTACAGCTTGAGATGGGATGGGCTTCACTGTTCCCTTCTCTACATCCTCATTTATTTTATCCACAATGGCGTCACTTACGCTTTCAATTTTTTCTGTGGTTAAAAGGAATTTTGAAAAATCTTCTAACATTATACCAACTTTTTTACCTTTTCAGCCGTAACTGTATCTGGTGTACTTCTAATTATCCGAGGTCTTTTAAAAGCTTCTCTAAGTGTTCTCTTGAAGTACATTAATGCCTTTACACGAGTTTCCCCTGGCACAAGGCAGCTCTTGCTGAGGAACTTCATCGTCTTCATTCTAGCAATTAAATAGTAGATAAATAATTAAAGAATCTTTATTTGACATCAATATTATATATAAAAAATGAATCCCATGTTGCTGTAAGCTGTAAGTTTGATGGCCGACATAAATTCTTTGTTTGTAAAAAATAAGTCTTATCTTTATTATCAAGATATGAATAAATATTAATTTTGATAACACACCTCTGAAGGTAAACTGCATAAGCAATATATAATTGCGACTGTTTGTCTCAAATATTTATTTCTTTCTTACGTCAAATAATCTTGATTTTATTTACAAAATAACAAACTAATTTTTTGACATAGAAATCCAACCCAAATTATATTATCATAAGTTAACTCATTTAAATAATTGGTATTTAGAATTTTTGTTATTAATTAAACTAGTTTTAAGTATGTTTATGTAAAATATACTCACTAAGTTTAATACTAAGAATAATAATTCAAATTTTATCCGTGAAAAAACCAATAATTTAAATATCGAGTGAAAAATATTTCAATTGAAAAACAATATAAATTGATAATTTCAAACCTTTTTTTAAAACTTTTATTCTGCAGTATTTCTAAGAATTATATTTATTTAATGATTGTTATGATTAAGTCTTCAATAGTGTGTTTTTTTCGAACTTTTGATAACAATTAACTAGAGTATAAGGTAAATAAAACACTTGGTTTTTAGTTTATTAGTGTTTTATTTACCTAATATATTATGGAATTTCACGTTCAATAATTATCTAGAGGTAATAATCAGTTTTTAATTTTAAATTACTTTGTGTTCATATTAATAACATATTTTAATAACATAATTAATTGCAAAACAGAAGACGGTTGCGCAAAAAATTTCTCCACTCTCAGCGCATTTTGTGTAACATAACGTAATCACGTTGTGATTAGTCTGCTCTATTATTATAATTGGTTTCAAATTACTTAACTCTCGGAATTTTTGTAAAATGCATCGCTTGAGTAAAGTCTGCACATTTAAGTACTTATCGCGTCGTCTCGCTGACTTGATTTTTTGGCGACGACTACGTTATCACTAGCCCTTTTGTAAATAACCAATAAGTTAGTTAAATAAGGATATGTATGCAATACGCATAATTAGGGATACAAATTTATCTATTGTGCTAAATTAGGTTTCAATGAATGAATAAGACAAATTTTCGTTTTCTAATCTTATCTACTCATTATTTAGCCCTATAGTTATATGATTCTTATTGATAATTAATATTAGCAATTATTTACATAAAAAGTGGAATGGAAAAACTTTTTTTTTTTTTTATTTTTATTAATTATTTTTATTTGCAAGATGGTAAGTTTTTTTTGGACGTCGAAACTTCTTTTGATTTACCTTTTTAGTATTTTCAAATGATTCAAATCTCATTATGTAAACCTTGTAGTCTCTGGGATGAACGTAATTGTCTTAATTACTAATTTCCACGATATGTAGTTGTTTGGTTAAAATATTTCTTTAAAAAAATCGTTTCTATTTTCGTTTTATTTCCCATGGCAAAAATAAACAAATTGAACAATCTGCCCTTTGTTTTATTGGAACATTCTGCATTCCTTTAATAGCGTCGTTATCTTTTGCAACATTGCATACATTTCAATTGATTGCAGGGAAATAACGTTTGCTCAACAATTTCGCAGGAAATTGCAGGTCACCGACACTAACCGCAAATGGAAATTATTACTACGTTCACACACATAATCTGAAATTGGAAGTATTTGTGGTATTCTTGGTAATCTTGATTGCGGCGTATTTTATTTCTTAAAAATATCTAATTTCGATAAAAAAAAAATATTAACGCCAATGGTGTTGCAGCCGAACTAGTGATAACAATAATTTAAGTCAACAATTGGATGGTTAACCCATTTACCATTGGGATACTACAAATCCAACAATTCTTAGTGAAACACTTTTTAATCATCATTTAAAATTTAAAAAAAAAACGAATGTTTTCCTTTTTAATATTTTTATTTTCTCTTCAACTAGTTTAAAGCGTTAGTTATTCTAACTGTAGATATCTCATGAGAATGACCAACGACGAAGCTAGTCGAAGATAAGATAAAAACAGTGAAACAATTGTTTTAATTATTGAAGAAAACTTTTATCAATGAATTTCATTTATTGTCTCAATTTTCAAAAATGTACCCCAAAGTAATGGCTTCAAGCATCAACTATTTTATCAATACATTTAGTTTAATGTCCAATAAATATTGCATAATTGTATAATGTCAAAAAAATTATCATAATTCAAATTTATATGATCATTTTTTAGAATTAATTTTATTTATTTTATCGTTTCAGAGGGAACATAAAGCAATTGTCTTGTTCTGCGCCGATCATGACTGCGCAGGCGCAAAGTCCCGAACCACCTAGCCCCAAAGCACCCTCTAAAGATGGCGGAAAGCATCCCACCACCTCGAAGGCCAGGCAGAAAAAATTCAACAGGCACTTTCCCGCGGCTTTCAACGACATCGTTCTGAATTGTAAGTAAATGCTTTGATCGAATAATTTTACTACAAAATCAGGTCTATACTTGTTTTTTTTTTTTAATTCAGAAAGCTTATAAACAATCTTCATGATTAATTCATAAATTATAGTCTTAGTTTTAACAATGCAAATATTTTATTTATGTGATTGATTGCATTCGCAATTAAAATAAAATTAATAGTACTTTATTCTTAATAACAACGTATAAAGTTAAATATGATAAAAGAACCTCATATCAATAATTATTTATGATATATATCATTTAGTGTTTATTCTAAAAATATTGTGCGAGATGGAAACAAAAAAATGTTGATTATCTACTTGTTTAGTTTGGCCACCAAACCTCAAATATATAAACGACTCCAAATCACATTTTTTTGCTAGCCTGTGTAACAAATCAATACAACTACTACTAATTGGAGGTTTTTTGCTCTATTACAAAATAAGCAATATACACAAACAGTGTTGACAATGACATGATTTTTACTTTAAAAATTAACCTCGTACATTATAAGCTTCTTGTAGGTAAACTGTAAACAATAAATTGTTAAACCTGTCGTCACATTCTTCGTCGGCAATGAGAGACGATATTCAATTTATTACAATCATTTTTCTTCTATAACTAAATAATTTATAATCTAAAAATTACTTTTTTGTTAAATTTTCATTTAAAGAAATAAACAATTGAAGTGGGAAAAGCCACAGTACCTTATTTTAATTTTTTTTCAGTCAATTGTTTTTTTAATTTCAACTCTTTTATTGGAAAATTTGGATCACATTTGGTAAAATTTTAGTTATTTCTTTAACATTAATTGTCTCTTCTTTAAATAATTTCACAGTAACTTATTTTAGGTGTTTTTCCTGTCAGTTGTTTTTTTTTAACTTAATTTTCCAATAATAATCAACTTTGGCAAAATTTAATTATTAATTGCCTCTTTTGTAATTAATTTAATTTATTTGTACTTAATGTTTAATGCTTCTTCTTTAAATAATTTAATTAGTTTATATTTTTTCTAATCAATTGTTTCTCATTTGATAAAGAAGAAAAAATATTTGGAAGAAAAAAGTTGACGACTTTCTAAAAAAGGTAAATTTCAAGTATTTTAAAACAAATTTAACTTGTTAAGAAAGTTTTCAATTTTTTTGCCTGAAAAATTCAGTATTTTTGACTGTTTTAACAAATTTCAATTATTTCTTGGAAAATTACTGCTGCTGTTTTAATTGTTTCTTCCTTCTGGAATGTTTCAACTATTTTTTAAACTGTTTTTAATCATTTTTTTCTGCTTTGATAAATTTTCCTGGATTCTATATTCAATTATTTATTTTTGTTGTAAAGTTTGTTTGTATTTTTATATACAAATTTATTATAGGATGTTTTCAATTTTTATTCAACCGTTTTTATTTAGTTTCGACGTGTTTTGCCTTGCAAATTTTCCCGTTGTTTTTAAAGTAATATTTATTTATTTAAAGCAAATTATTAATTGTTTTCGTAAAAAAAAATTTAAAAGTTGCGTAAAATTATAAATTAAGTAATTAACTTGTTAATACAGGGGCTTTTATGAAAGTAATGCGCATGATTTTATTTTCAGTATTTTTTGCATATTTTCAACTGTTTTGTTGAGAAATTTCAATTATTTCTTCTAAAATTTTATTTGTTTTAATTGTTTTTTTCTTTCTGAAATGTTTCAACTAATTTTTAAATAATTTTATTGAGTTTTTAACTGTTTATAATCAATTGTTTCTGCTTAGATACATTTTTCTCGATTCTATTTTTTTAAATTTATTTTTTTGGCAAAATTAAGACACCATCACTTTATAGTGGTAAAAAAAAGTCACCGTGTCTTCTACTTCATTACATTCAAGTAAAAGCATCCACAATTTAAAAAATGTATCCTTTAACGTTAGTAGCACGTTCTTCAATACACCTAAACAAGAATGTCTAAAAACTATGTTTGTATTTATATATAAATTTAAAATTTCATTCATCTGTTTTTTTTTGCATTTCGTCGTTTTTTTTTTGGCTTGCAAATTTTCTAATGTTTTTAAGGTAATATGTATTTATTTTAAGCAAATTATTAATTGTTTTTATCTCGTAAATTTTTAAAAAGTTGTGTAAAATTATAAATATGAAAATAATAAGTTAAATTAAGTTATTAATACAGGGTCTATTATGAAAGTAGTGCGCATGATTTTATTTTCAGTATGTTTTGCGAATTTTCAACTGTTTTGTCGACAAATTTGAATTAGTTCTTGTAAAATTTTCAGTTGTTTAATTATTATTTTAATTGTTCATTCTTTTTGAAATGTTTTAAATATGAACTTATAATGAAAAACACGATCGTTTTGAGTTTAGCTTTATTTTGTAGATACTGCTACAATTGTTTCACCAGTCAGATGAATAATATCTACAAATTAAAGCTAAACTCAAAACGATCGAATTTTTCATTATAAGTTCATAGTGGAGTTTCGCCAAATAACAGCCTTATGAATCAAATATTTTTTAAATAACTTTATTGTGTTTTTACTGTTTTTAATCAATTGTTTCTGTTTGATAATTTTTCCTGGATTCTGTTTTTTTTTAATTTATTGTTTATGATAAAATTTGTTTATATTTACGTGTGTAATTTCAAATTTTATAGATTTTAGTATTTAATTTTTATTCAGCTGTTTTTTTGTTTCGGCGTTTTTTTGCCTTGCAAATTTTTCCAATGTTTTTAGGTAATATTTATTTGTTTTAAGCAAATTTGTATTAATAATTAGAAAAACACGATTAGTTAATGTTCTAAAACGTAAACAACATTTTATTATTAAATTTTTAATTATTTTTTGGTATTTTTTTAACTGTTCTTTTTTACATTTATTATTTACCATTTTTAAAAAGGTACGTAAAATTATAAATACAATAATAATTTTAAAGTTGCATTAAGTTATTAATACAGGGGAAGTATTACAGGGTCTATTATGAAAATAATGCGCATGATTTTATTGTGACGCGAATATCCATCCTAGCGAGATAAAACGGGTCGGGAAATATGGTAAAGGGTCATTTCCATAAGACCGGTCGCCAGTTTGCTTCGAGGTGTCTAAGTGGAAAAACTAGCCTCCGCGTGATTTGAACAGCGATACGCAATCAAGTTTGTTTATTGGCTTGGAAAGAATGCGACCGAAATATTCTATATACTTCAAGAGGCCTTCAAGGATGACTGCATTTCAAGGCCACAGTCCGGGAGATGTCCCAAATGTGTTCTGGACGCTCAACAACGGCTTTTTTGACGTCCATTTTGAATTTGTACCGCAGGGAGAAACTGTCAACTCGGCCTTTTTCCTGCAGGTGCTGAAGAGATTGAAAAACTTGGTGGCGCGCGTGTCAAAGACACTATCAGGCTGCACCATAATCCCCCAGTCCCCTTACGATTCCGACTTGGCTCCGTGCGACACGTTTCTTTCCCCGGAAGAAGAGAGAGCTGAAAGGAAAGCATTGGGAGTCGGTGGAAAACAACCAAAAGCCCATTAGAACGTTATTTTTAATAATAATGTTAATATCAATATCAAATTAACATAATTAATGTAAAACGAGCAAAGATTGGGTTTTAGTGACCTATAATATTTGGACTCGACCTCCTACGACGGATCAGTGAGGAAGAGGATCAGCGTAGATCGTTCGTATGAGTGAACTCCGCCCTTCTACATGCAGTCAAAATTATTTGTATATATTATATTTTTTACATTGTTAGTACAATTATATATTTATTTACGTAATGCATGTTAGATAAAGATTAAATACAATACAATACATTCCATTCGAGGAGTTTAGAGTGCCTTCCAGGCATGACAGATACGTTTCCGCAAGTGCATTGATGCTGGGGTAGTGTATTTTGAAGAATACGATCAATAAATATATTGTTACCAAAAAATATACACTACTTTTATAATGGACCCTGTATAATAACCATTTTTAATAAAATGTATTAAAATCCTTTAGTTCGTTATTGAAAATTAAATACTAACCATTTTTAAATCTCAATGTGATTTTTTATTACATAGTTTATTTAAAATATCATCAAAAAGTATAATATAGGAAAATATCTCATCTAGTCTAAGTCATAATTTTGAAAATTATATATGGTTGGCCTAATAGAAGCACTATCCATTGATAGTAGTAGTAGTGGAGGGTGGGATAGAGGCCACCCACCCACCCTACATATACATATAAACTTTAATTCCTTATCGCTTCATTGTATCCAATGAAATTACAAATTTTTTTGAATATTTCTAGATGATTTACATCAATAAAATACTTATAGACTAGAATGGATGGTTTATCATCAATGAGATTGTAAAAATAATATTCATAAAGTTATTCCATTAGGAGAATTGTATAGGTAGGTATTGAATTATGGGAATGTCCAATTTTGGAAAAAAAGAAAATTTGACGCAAACAAATATTAAACTAAAAATATAAGCTTTTAAAAATACATATAACCCTCACCGACATCTGTACAAGAAACTGTAGTGTGTATAAAAGAGGGTTATTATTATCTAGATATTTGCTGAACTAAAATCTATAGATAATATTTTAAATTTTTGAGAAGATAAAATAAGTTAACCAAGAATTATGTAAATCATGTACATCAACAAAATACTGCTTGCGCAGTTGTGGATGTTTGTGGTTAAGAATATATATTGACTTAAATTATCTACAAAATACTGCTTGCGCAGTGATGTATGCTTGCATAGAAGAAGTACTGCGCGAGCAGTATTTTCTAGATGATTTACATCAATAAGATACTGGTGGAATAGAAATTCATCACTTAGCAAGCAGTATTTTGTGAATGGTTTATCATCAATGCGATTCTAAAAATAATATTCTAAAACCTATTCAGTTGTGAGGATTTTATAGGCAGTATGAAATTATTTGGATGTCAAATTTGGAAACAAATGACTGGAAAATTTGATGCAAAGAGATATTAAATTAGGAAAAATAAGTTTTTAAAGATACATAAAACCATCATTGACCTCTGTTGAAGAATATGTAGAAGAAACTGTAGTGTGTATAATAGAGGGTTGTTGGAACAATTATCTAGATACTTGCTAGTTTTAAAACTAGAAGTGACACTATATTTTTAAATTCTTGAGAAGATAAAATAAGTTTACCACTAATAATTATTTAAATCATGTAAATCAACAAAATACTGCTTGCGCAGTCCTGGATTATTATGTATATGTAGAGTGGGTGGGTGGCATCAAACCCACCCTCCAATCAGAAAAACAAGCAACGTAAATCAATGATTTAAATTTTTTTTTAGAAGATTTTGACATTTTGAAGATATTGATACCTAAGAAAACTCATGGGTCCAAAAGTAAAATCTTAAAGAACATTTCAAGAATCTTTAAGAAAACTTTATTTTTATTAGAAAAAAAATCATATTAAATATTATAAAGAAACCGTTAAAGCTTTATCTAAACAAGAGATAATTGAATTTTTAAACAATTGTAAAATAAAAAACATTTGATCACTCGAAAAAACAACAATTTTTAAATTAACTTAAATAATTATTTTCGTAGCAGTAGTAGTTGTCACAGCTGAAGGACCACGTGGTCGATAGCCAAGACCACGTGGTCCTTTAGCCGTGTTATTTGTGTATTCGTGTTTGTGTTTAAATAAGCTACACTTATTTTATTTTACCAAAGAAACATTAAAAAACTACTTTTAATGTTTTTACGTAATTGGAAATATAAGATCTTTTTTTGTATATAATACTAGAAAAAACAATTAACAAATAGCTCGAATTTAGCTTTTAAAAATTTAATCAAATAGAAAATTTTCTAATCTAATCTAAAACTTTTCAAACAGTTAAAAGACAACTTAATTAATCTTATTTATTCAAACTAATAAAATAAATGTAATAAAATCCTTTGGTAGTTTTTTTTAATTATTATTAGTTAAAATAAATAAACTTTCCTGAAGTTATAACAGCAAGTTACTTTTTACTTTTATTATTTTATTGCAAAATAAAACAAAATCGAATAAACAGAAACAATCGATTTTTTAAACGGTTAACTCTTTATAAGAATCACTTTATTTTAATTTAAAAACTTTTTATAAGTGATTAAGATCATTCGAAATTAAAAAATTTAAAAAAATATATTTAGTTTTCAAGAGATTCCAATTTCCAATTTCTTCTCAACATTTCTAAATAGTTTGTTATTTTGGTCTTAAAACTGTATTAAACTTTTTGGATGTCCTAAAATTTAAAAAGCTTTTTCATTAAAGTTTTTCTAGAATATTTGTTCTGATCAATTAAATTTTTTAGAGAAATCTCTATATTTTGCAATTTCTTTTAATTATTTTTAGATATTTTACCACAGTTCAAAAACTGTACAAAATCTACTTTTTGAGTAGTATTTTCGAGATATTTTTTCCCAAGGTTTTCTAAAAGTTTTGCCATTTCCTTTGCAAAACTTCTCTTTATAAAACTTTAAAAACTTTCTTCTCGAGATCTTTTTTTTAATAATTTAAAATTACGAAAACATTTCGTGAATCTACAACAATGAGTCTTACTAAGACTACAAAACAAATTAATTTGAAACAACTACTTCCCTAGCTATTACTTCGACAGACATTGAATGATACAAATTAATTTGCGTGTTACGAATAGTACAACTATCAAAGCAACACTAATTTGAATGAAATTATTTCTGTTGAATAAACTAATTTTTTTTTAATTTTTTTTTTTCAAGATTTTCTTGAAATTACTATTTAAGGTTTTTATGTTTTTAGTCGAGTAATTTTTCTTAAAGCTATATATTTTTTCGATTATTTTTGTTTTAATAAATTTTTATAGATTTGAATTATATAGAATTTTATAAAAAAACCTTTTCTCGAAATTACAAATTTTTATTTTTTATTTTTTTAGTTATCATTACCTTTTCTTTTGACTTCTTCTTTCTTGTGGTTTCTAGATTTAGTTTAGTTATTTTCTTCTTAAAACTGTAGATTTCTTTTCTTTTTAACATTTGAATAATAATAATTTCCTTGAATTTTATTTATATAAATTTTTAGAATTATTCTTCAAAAATTATTTTTCGATATTTTAATTAATACAATTAACTTACATCTATATTTTGTTAGATTTTTTTCTTCTTCTTTACTTCCATCATGAAGTTGAACTACAAAATTATTGTAAAATTTAATAAATTTATTCAAACAGATTTCTCAAATAATTTTTGATGGTATTTTCCTGATTGGAGGGTGGACCACCCACTTACCCTACATAAACATATAATCTTTAATTCCTTATCGTCTCATTGTATCCAATGAAATAAATTACAAATCTTTTTAAATAAAAATGAAATTAAAATGGAAGCATTTTTGAGTGAGTAAATTAGTAAAATATGATGAATGATGAGTGGACAGACTTTAAATATAAGTTAGATAAGATTTGCTATAGAAAATTAATTATATTTAAAATTACATTTTGATTTTGTTTCCTTTTTTATTACTTAAAGGGTTTGAAAGTTTTTAGCAGCAAAATCATCAACGGTTAGCAATTAAAGTTATCATATATATGTAGGGTGGGTGGGTGGTCTCTATCTTACCCTCCAATCAGCAAAACATAAGGGAGAATTGTAACAAAAAGTTGTAAAATATAAATAAACACAAAATAATTGCATTTTTTGAGATTTATTTATACAAATTTTTCAAATAATTTTTGATGATGTTTTACTGATTGGAGGGTGGGATAGAGGCCACCCACCCACCCTACATATACATATAAATTTCAATTACTGATCGTCTCATGGTTTGGAGTAAATAAATTTTACAGAACTTTTTGAATTAAAAAAAATTCAAAAAGTAAAATTTTTGATGAAGAAATTAATACAATATTTAAGAAGGATGGGTAGACAGATTTCAAATCTAAAATAGATAGTATTAGCTATATAAGGACATTTATATTTAAACGTAAATTTGGATTATGCTTTATTTTTTATTAGATATAAGATTTTATTGGTTTTTGCAGCAAAATCATCAACAATTAATATTTGAGGTTATCATGTATATGAAGGGTGGGTGGGTGGCCTCTATTCGACTTTCCAATCAGTAAATCATAAGCGAGGGTTTTAATTAAAAATTGTAAAATGTAAAAAAATATAAAATTTGTGATATTAATTATAATAATTTCCTTACAATTTCTCCAAAACTATGAGGTTTACGCAAAAGGCTGTTGTTAATAATTGACTTAATTTTGGATTCTTTACAATTACTTGTTATAAAATAGTGATGTGGCCATCATAGTAATTTCCCTATATTTTTCTACAATTATTTGTTATAGAAGTTTTATGTAAGTATGTATGTATGTTAATAGTTTATTAGCAAATAGCAAAAAATGTCAAAATTTTCAATTTTTATTATTTTTCTCAAAAGTTAAGAATTTTATGAAAAATCTGTTTTTATAAAACTTGTTCAGTTTTTTATTCCCTTTAACTTTGTTTGAACCGGTTTTTAAAATGTTTCATATTTAGAAAAATATCACGAAAAAACAAAATAACGCCTCGAGTAAACAACCACTTCCGGTTTAGGAATGTTTACCAAAAGCTCTAATTTTTAATGGTAAAACATTAAGTTTAAAGTTTCATCTCAAACGGATTTTTTCCTTTTTGAGATAGAGCGCCCACAGACATTTTTATGCACGAGAACAATACTTCCCCTATATATACTATATAGGGAAAGTAATATTCTCTATACAGGATCAAGCAAGAAAATCCTTATGATGTGATTTAGTAAATTTTTCTTGTGCTCTTTTTACAATTTTATGATCTACTATAATTCTCTGTATTCTCTGTTCTTCAGTAATTAGTCTTGTATCCAATAACTTAGCTATTGTTCATAGACAGATACAATGTATAATTATTTGCACTGCAACCATGGCAATTGCATTGTATTTATATAATGACTTATATTGTAATACGAGGTTTCTCTGATATGTTTCCGGAATCGACAAGAAAATTGATGTGGTTTTCTATTTTTTTTTTTGATCTAGTTGAAGATCAATACACTGTTTCAAACGGTGCTCCAGTCTCTTCAAACCGTCGGAAAAGTAGGATGTTTCGAGGTCTGCAAAATAACCATCTATATCGGTGATGACCTCCTCATTTGAGGCAAATCACTTTCCAGACTGGGATTTTTTCAGGTTTTCGAATAGAAAAAAGTCGCTGGGGGCTAGATCCAGTGAATATGAAGGATGAAAGAACTCGTAGCGCAACTCATTCAATTTGGACACGACGATGCCGGATGAATGAACGAGTGCATTATCGTGGTGAAAAATCATTGTTTTTCTGCTGCTAACGAGGCCATCTCCTCATCTCCTTCATCGAATCGGGTCAATAAATCACTATAGTATTTCCCCGTGACCATGCTTCCCTTCTGTAGATAGTCGATGAGGATCACACATTGGGAATCCCAGAAAATGGTCGCCATGAACTTTCCGGCCGATGGAACGGTCATGTCAACTTTACGGTTACGAAACGCATGAAGAAATTCTTTGGATTACGTTGAATCCTGGTCCGAAACGATAACCTGTTTTTGTTTTTTCTTCGATGTGAGCAAACGCGGTACCCATCGTGGCAAAAGTTTTTTCATTCCCAAAATTTCGTGTAGGATATGACAAACGCGTTCTTCTGAGATCCCTGTTATCTCTGCTATCTCTTTCAGCTTCAATCAACGATCGGCTAACACATCATGAATCTTGATTTCATCGTAGCGGTTTTTGGGCGTCCACTGCGTGGTTCGTCACTTATGCTTGTACGACCACAGTGCAGAAGCTGACGGTCTAAAATGATGAAGTAGATCCGCCAAGAACTTCTAGCAAAATATTTCGAATTTCCGTGGCCGTTTTCCCAGTCTTACAGAAATGTTTTATCACTGCACGAATTTTTGCGAAACCACCTGACTTGCTGTACAAAACACACTCTTAAACAACAACTATTAACAGTAGACTTTTTAAATTTGACAGTTGCTGTAAAAAGTGTTACCCTTGCTGCCGACCATTGAATCCACTTCAATAATCGTGCGCCATCTCTTGCCGATTCCGGAAACATTTCAGGTCGCACTCGTACAATGTATTTGATGAAAAAGGTACACCATTTACTTATTTATTTATATCATAACCAATATATTAAATCTCTAAAAGTTTTTTGGATTTTTTAACACTTACATCAGTTCACTCTTCATCTTCGGTAGAGAAATTGTAATATAAACTAGTCCTTTTTTCTTAATCCAACTTCGTACCACATCTGATTTTTAATTGGTCTTCTGTGCTCAGGTAGATCCAACAATTCAGTTTTCTAATTTCTTCTCTTTCGATGTTAATAAACGCAGGTTGTTAAATATAATCAAATCTTAAAACAAGGGAAAAAGATTCGTGCATAAATTTTACAGTCAGCATCACCCAGACATGGATCATTTAATTTCGTGGATATCAAAAGTTGTATATAAATGTAAAAACCAAGTTTACTTCCAGTTTTCTACTGATATTTCTAGCTAGTTTTCTACTAAATTGTCCAAAACTGTGATTCGTATTTAAATTTAACACATCTTAGAAAAAACCGCTAAGTACGTCAATGTATTTACCTGATTCTACCTTATCGTTTTTTTATGAATTATCCTTTTTAGGCATATACTAGAGTTATTATTTAAGTTATTTAACCTTTTGCTAAATTTCGAATATTGAAACGGCACATTATCCAAAAGTAGCATCCTGTAAGTCCTCTTAACTATTTATCTTGTATAGATTAATTCTTAGAAGAGATATTTGATTATTTGTATAACATCACTAGCTGAAAGTCAATCAAGAATTTAATTGCATTAATCAATCGCAGAAATATGTATTACAGTTTTCTTTACTTCATTGGACTCCCTTTTCAATTAGGAATGCTTGAAAGCACTTCTAATTGATATGAATATCAGTGATTGTATTTTCTGGTTATCATCTAAAAAATTAAGCTTTTATCTTAAATTTAAATAATAATACGTTAAATTAATTAATTTGATAATTATTATTGATTAGAACATAAGTATCATATTATAAAACTTTTTAATTTTTCTACAAAACATTTCCCAAAAAATCATCATTTACAACTATTACATTACAATAACATGACAAATAATTAAATCTACTATGTGTATCTTTATGAAATAATTCAACTCTTATTATGCAAATACTTTAGTTGGTATATACACTTTCAATGGCTTTTTACGTTATTGGAAATTTAAACACATTTCTTGATTTAAATAAATTTAGTAATTATAACATTATAATTTTGTTTCAGATTATTCTTGTGCTCTGATAGGAGACATTCTGCTGCAAGGGCATCTCTACATTACTAGAAATTACTTTGCTTTTTACTCAAATGTCTTTGGATACGTTACAAAGGTAAGTAACGAAATTTTCTCCAGTGATATTATTAAGATGGCCAATATATTTTAAACTTTAGGAATTATATAAATGCATCAAATTCGTTGTATACATCGATGTCTTGCAGGCTCAGATCTTTTTAGCTTAATTGTAATTGATTAAGAATATTGGATGTATAAATAGAAAATATGATGGGACCAAGAACTGAACCCTGCGGAACACCTTTCTTAATACTTAGGAAGCTTGATCTTTGTTTTATAAAGTCCAACTAGATAGTTACTTACTAGTACGGTAGCTGAATCGTTGAGACCTGCATGTTTTAATATTTGGATTAGAGTGTCATGGTTAACAATATTGAAGGCTTTACTGAATTAGAAAGAAGTACAAGAGTACTAATATTGTTAACTGATCTGTATCTATAGCTGACCATACTTTGACCCAAGCGAGAGGCAACATCATGAATCAATAAATCTACATCTCGTAGGCCAATTATTCTGCCAACATGTTTACTTAAAATGCTTAATATTTAACTAATATGAAATTGAAATTAATATTGAAAAGTTTGTTGTTTCATTTAAATACATTAGCATTTGATGGTTATTAATTTATTTCTAGCAGCCAATAGTGTTTTTTTTGCGATTTATTAGGATCAAATCTAATATTTTTAAAAACAAAGGCCACAGATAAATCAAGTAAAAAAATAGACATGTCGCTCCTACTGCATTAAAGCTGCATTCTTCTCTTCCAAACACTTCCTAAAACCCTCCCTCATATCATTTAAAAAATCTTACTATCTATCTTCTTGATGTACTGATATTAAGAAATTATCAGATTAGAAAACGTTTCATAAGTATTGATGTTTTAAAACATAATGGTTAATTAAATTCATCATTTACAAGTGTGAAAATGTACAATATTAGATTTTGATAATGTGTGATAAAACGTTGCGTAAGCGCGCATAGAAAAATAATTTTATATCTTGGCTTGATAATAAACAAAAAAAATATATACAGTTTAGTGTTTACATACAGATATACATACAAATACATATGTCGGATGTATGTTATCTGCATCTAGATAATTGCGTGAACACCTGTTCATAATTTATCCACGTAGATATAAGTGTTTGGTTGTTGTTAATGTTTCATTAAAAAATATAATGTTTTTATGATTAACCCTCGTAGGTAAATCATTCTTTTATATTTCGAACATAGAGAACAAAATAAAAGAAATGATCAAATTAAAATCCCACTAGTTCCTCCTCAACAAATTCCCACTTTCACTTATAATTTTAATAAATGCAACACAGACAGAGTCCAAGCAGAAGTTTCAGAATACATTACCGCTAATCCTTCCATTAATCCTAATTCTATCACCCACTTCAATGAATTCCTTTCTTCTTCCATTATACAAAACACACCCCAAATAGCAAAACAATTTTATAAATATCCCCTCCCAAAATACATCCTTCGACTTATCAAATTTAAAAGACAATTGTACAGAGACATACAACTGACGAACACAACTGAACTTAGACAAAAATTTAACAAACTTAACAAAGACATTAAAACACTTATAAACGAATTCAAGACGGACGTTTGGATAAACACTTGTGGCAGAATTAACGACTCTAAAGGGAAAAAATTCTGGTCGGAGATTAAAAAACTCAGTAAATACAAAAAAACAGACACTTTACAGAAAATCTTCGACCCGACCACTAACGAGACCTTTACAGACCCTGACGTAATTGCCCAAAAATTTGCTGACAATTTTAACTTGACCTATTCAATGACAGAGGACCCCAACTTTGACCGGACTAATTTTAAAAAAGTTAATGACTGGTACCTTAAATATTTTAAAGAAAACAACTGTTCAGAACCGACTGACATTTTTACACACGACGAGTACTTTAGTATTTTAAAGAAAGGGAAAAATACAGCGACTGGACATGACCACATACATAGACTCATCCTAAAATCCTTTCCATTCCACATCCATGATTACATCCTTAACAACATCAATTTTCTATATAAAAATCAATATTTCCCGAACGTTTGGAAAATAGGAATTGTAATCTGTATCCCCAAACGCGACCAACCCTCTACCTTATTATCCAGCTACCGCCCTATTACCCTTCTACCTGTTATTGGAAAGATCTACGAGTCCCTTCTCAAAAACAAAATCCTCTCACTAATTTCCAATCAAATCCCTAAATACCAATTTGGTTTTCTTCCCCACAGATCAACTTCCTTGCCACTCACTATCCTAGTATCAAACTTTCAAACATCCCACCTCGAAGGCAAAGCGTCAGCAGCTCTATTTTTGGATGTCCAGAAAGCTTTTGACTCTGTCTGGCATCAAGGCTTACTATACAAGTGCCACCTTCTAAATATCCCTCCTCATATCATTTTCATTATTAAACAATTAATAGATCCCTAAAAGTCAAAATCCATAATTCATTCTCCTCTCCATTTACTCCCGAAAAAGGACTCCCTCAAGGCTCTCCTCTCTCACCTCTGTTATATAACATTTTTTGTGCTGATATCTACAACCCTGATCCTCTCTACTTTAATCCATCCAAATACCTCCTGCAATTTGCAGATGACACTGCCCTAGTCACACATGCTCCCACACTGCCAAAAGCCCTCCAATTCCTCCAAGAGCTTATTGACTCCCTTCAACGATGGTTTGCAAAATGGCGCATTAAAATCAATCCTCACAAATCACAGCTCCTAATCCCTTATCACCGCAGCAATAATTCACCTCACAAAGTCCATATTTCCCAAACTGCGATCCCTCCCTCAGTTTCCATTAAGTACTTGGGCATAACCATAGATCAAAAAATTAATTTTAAAAAACATACAGCCATAACAAAAAGCAAAATTACTTCTAGGGCAAAATGCTTTAGAAGTTTAACTTACAAAAACAATGGTATTAATACCACAACTGCCGTAAAAATTTACAAGATGATCTGCCGCCCACTACTTGACTATGGTTGTGCCCTCTATCCCAACACCAGCAATCCAACCTCCCGTAATATTGAAGTTAGCGAGCGAGCATCCCTTCGTACCCTAACAAAACTCCGTCATCCTCTTAATCCTCTACACAATCCCTCCAATCAGCTCCTCTATGATACTACTTTAGTTATCCCCATCCTAGAACGTCTTCGATTCCTATCAGAAAAATTCGCCAAAAATCCTTTTAACTTTCACATTTTATCCCTATACTGTCTTCCTAGAAACCCACACATAATCCCTAAATTTAAAAACCCACATTCTACCATTTTTGATTTCATTTCATCACTTCATGCATCTACTCACTAACGACTGACGCCATATGACTGGACAAGACAAGGCAGAAAGACCTCTGGTCGATAGCCTTTTGACAGATTAATACACTAACACATCATTCATTATTTATCATTTTAATGTAAATATGTACAAAATTTGTCAATAAATATATGTTACTACTAAAAGAAATGAATAATCGTACATGGGTACAGATGAGCTATTACGATCGAAGGTCCTCTTTAGATCCAAAAACGATTAGTTAAGTTAGATACAAGAGTAAACACCCGCAACATCCATTAAAAGTGATATGCCGAAAATTTATGACACTTCTTTAAGTACGATGCCTTCCTTAGATATTTGTGTATCATTTTATTTGGAATAAAACTTACATTTTCTTCTAATTATGAACGTAATAAGTTGTTTGTATCAAAGATGTTTATTATTAACATCTGACTTACATAGAATATCTGGCAAAATATAACTTATAACATCTATTTTTCGTTTTAATCTGTTAAATGTTCAAAATGTATTACGAAGTAAAAACCTTCATAATTACTTACCTATATAAACTCCAATGCTATTCACTAGTTCTAAAGAGGTTTTCAAGAAAAAAAATTTCTTGGATTACCTTGGAAGTTAAATTAGTCCATAATTTTACTATTAATGAAGTGAATTGTTTTGAAATACATGATTATATTTGTATTTTTGTTCTAGCTATTAATTCCAATGATTTCCGTGAAGAAGATCAGTAAAGAGAAGACCGCTCGAATAATACCGAACGCCGTCGGCATCACGACGTTTGAAGACAAACACGTCTTCGGCAGTCTGATGTCGAGGGATAGCACATACAGGTTCATGACTGAGGTGTGGGAAACGGCCAAAGAACATATACACAGTTGCGGTGAACCTCCAGTACCATCGATATTAGTACGTATGCAATATAATTATTATAAAAATTAGATGAAGAAAAACGTTATGTTCCATAGACGTCAGATAACTTTTAAAAAAGACCAAACTATAGAACATAACAAGTGTTTTTCTTCACCTAATTTGCATATCTGATTCCATCAAGAACAAACAAGTATCAAACAACTATGATGATTGAAAAAAAAGTAGGAATGGTAACAGTAATATAGTCTGTTTGTTGGATCTTTCGTCGTACGTCACAAATTATCGCTTCGAGAAACGACGCAAAAACATTCAGTCTGATAAAGTAAACCAAATGCGTTAGAAAAAGAACGCACTATAAAACTTTCGTCGTTTTTTGAAGCGATAGTTTGTGACGTACGACGAAAGATCCAACGAACAGACTATACATAATATAATAAATCCAAGAGAGTTTTTATAAATTCATTCATTTTATGAACAAATTAATACCGTAATTCTCTTGTATTTAAAAATAATATAAAATATTTGCTGGGGTACATATCTGTATGGATATATTATTTGTAGGGCCCTTCGGATTTAAGCGACAGCAGCGAGACACGAGAGGAAAGTGGAAGGGAGTCTGTGGCGTCGGATGTAGCTTCCAAATTCCAAAAGTGCGTCAAACCACCAGAAGGTTTTTCACCGAGCGGGAAGTTCATCAATGGCGACAGTAAGTGAATATTTGTAGGTAGAGAGTTTTGTTTTTACAGACCAACTGGTGTGTTAGGGGATAATACAAACATCCTATCGAAATTGCCATCTATTATCAAAATATTCAATGATTGATGAGACTGACGTCACTAAAAGGAAGATTGACACTGAGGGCATTAGAATTATAATCTTATAATCTCTATTTTGACTATAACCCTGGAAATATCCTCACCCATTGATCAACACACAAGCTGTATGTATTAATCTAGTCTACACTACAACTTCTATCGCAATAAAATATATGATATTGACTTATAGTTGGAGAAAAAATAATAGATATCCTAAATCTAACTAGACTTAATATACTTCTTAAAGTTTTCTTGCAATTACAATTTGTTATTTTGAAGTAATACACGTTTTAAAGTTCATTTGAAACTTTTTAGAGAGAAACCCCAATTTTTTGTCAATATTTCAAAAACCTTATCATCAGAAGCTTAGAAATATTATTTTGTATATCTTGGCTAAATAATGGAAAGTTAATTGCTGTGCTATTATATAAACATTCTATCAAAGAGATTATGTGAATTCAGCTTTTTTTGATAGATTTTTACAGAATAGGACAATTTCCTTCACACTTACTTTCAAATGTAAATGAAAGTTAGTTATCACTTCAACATCAACAATTACTTTTAAATGTAAATGAAAGTTAGTTATCACTTCAGCATCAACACATTCAAAAAATAAGTAATTATTTTTAGTTTTAAACTTTCGCTGTATTTGGTTATCATATGCTAATTTAAAAATTTAATTACGAGAATTATGCAAAATATCAAAGCCCATGTCTAAGGGGATATAATCACAACCCAATCGTTACAATATTTTCAATACATGTAAATATTTTCTATTGTTCTTACCGTCTTTTTATTTTATTTTTACTTTTTTATTTTCAGGCAAATCTGAGAAGAGTTCTGCGAACAACAGCAACATCTTCAAAGAGAGTTACTACAAACTGGCGACGGCTTCGAAACAGAGCGTTCTCCTTTTTACCACGACGTTCATTTTGATATTACTGTTCCTATCGGCCGCTGTTTTACTTTACAGAATAGGAAAAGTACAAAATAGGTACACACAAGCATTACAAGTAAGTGTTTTGTTTCTGGCTTTTAGAAATGCTCCTATTTAAACTTTTGTTTATTTTTCTTCAGGATAATTTCGTGTTGTCCGAAAGTGACGACGTGTACGGAGAACTACTGCAGTGGCAGACACATTTACATTCCAAATCCGCTGGAGCTGTCCACAGTTTTTTGGACACAAATTTAGATCAAATTGCCAAGGTAATTTCAATTTTTTTTCATAATAATAATTGCACATTTTTTTTAATAAATCACTTTATAACTAAACTTTTTCTCAATCTGCTTCCATACAATCTTTAATGATTCTATTATTATCCATAAATGTTTAGCCAAGACTGATCAAAAATTTGGTTGTTATTAAACCAAAGTTTTGTCCGTTTTTACTTTCTTCTCCAACTGTATGGTTTTGATTTTACGTGAAGTGATTAATTACAACAAATAAAAACACTGTTACTTCTTACTTCACTTTATTTATAACTATAAATAAGTAAGTAACAGTGTTTTTATTTTTCATTGATACCAATGTAGTTTTAAGTGTATTTTTAATTAATTGATTTACCTTATCATTAAATTGAACAAAATGTTCGTAATAAAATATATAAGTCCTTACGTTGTAGAAAATTCACTAATAATTAGAAAAAACACGAAAATATTTCATAAAATCTACAACAAATGAGTCTTATTAAGACTACAAGAAACAAATCACTTTTGAAACAACTACTTCTCTAGCTAATACTTCGAATGACATTGAATGATATATTGTATCATTAATAAGACTCATTTGTTGTAGATTTTACGAAATATTTTCATGTTTTTTCTAATTATTAGTGAAAATGTTCGTAGTTTAATTATTTATTCTTGTTTTAGGTGCGGCAATCTTTAGAAGCCCTCTCGACCCTTCTGATACCCAGCGGCCATCGTTCCGCTCAAACCGGCGCCAAACCAATCGAAAACCCCGAAAACAGTTAATCAAAACAAGAGAAACAATCGAAAAAAACTGAGAAACTGAAAAGAAAACACGTTGCCAAATAATGATTGAACACAATGAAGTACACACACACACGTACACACAGACACATATATACACGGACATATAATAAAAGAAAAGTAAGAGGATAGATAACCAAAAGAAAAAAAAAAGGTTACAAAAAGTAAAATCAAATTTCATACATTTAGATGGAGATTAATATATAAAAAGAGCAAGTTTATACATTAATTATGGATAATTAGCGCAGATTTTTTGGGAATGAGTATATTTCCACCGACAGCCTAAATAATTAGTGTTCCTCTCCGTACACACAAACACATTGTACACAAGAAAAATGATACCAAATGTAACCAATTGTGTGGATGTTTTGTTGTGGATAACGATCGATTGTTTATTGGGAGTGTGAGAAAGTAGATTTAATGTGTAGATAACTTATTATTATCATCATCATCATTGTCATCGTTATTATCGTTCGAAGCGTGGGTTGAAAATGAGGGAGGTGAGATTTTTTTTCTAATATATAGGGTTATGTGATAATATTTTTTCAAATAACGAAGGGCGTGGTGCGAGTATTGGTAGCGAGGCCGTAGGGACAATTTGGGAAAAATATAGGGCCACAGGGAATACACCGAATTTAATGCGAAGGGCGACCACGATCGTAAAACAACAATTAAAACTGAATTGTAGATTTATTACGAAAAAAAATAACAAACTACAATACTGAAACTTATTAATATATAATAATTCAGTTCGTCTATAACAATTTACAATTATAGAAACTATTATGGTGAATATTTTTCAATTCAGTTTTATTTAGTTTGTTTGTAAGAGTAAAGAAAGGATCGTCGTTAAAGGCTCAATTTAGAAAATAATTAATCTTCAATGACACGAACTTAAAAAAAATTATTAAAGAAATAACCGTAAACAACATTCGGCAATTTTAAATTTAAATTTACTTTTTTATTAACGAAAGTATAACATTGCAATGAAAAATTCTAATATTAATAAAACCCGATTGCTTTAACTTCATTATACATTTGTATAAAACAATATTACAAATTCCGTTGAAAATAAGGCAGCTCTGATTTTATATTCAATAGTAATAATATTTACTTTCAAATGTGTACTATATTTCAAGTAAGAAATATATTATCATATTTTTATTAGCAACATACATTTACAATTTTATATAACTTGTTGTTTGAATTAGAATTCCAAAAATTCTATTACATTATTTTTTAAAACAGTTCTTGTCAAAAATTATTTAATTCAGAATGATTATTCTTTAAACTGCAGATCTGCAGATTTAAAATAAGGCAGCTCTAATTTTAAACATAATATTCAATAAGAATTTTTCATTGCAATTTGATTTTTACATAGTAAAAATTTTAAAATAGCAATTTTAAAATACAGTTAGATAAAAAAATATAAATAAAATTTTCCTTATTTACGTTAATATTACTGTACAGGAAACTAGTGGCTTTTAATGAACTTTTTTTTATTTTCAAATCAATCAATCATCATCTGACTGTGCAGATCTGATCAGGCCTAAGGGCCCATGTGAAAGATTGACGATTTTTAAAAATCTTTATGTTAATCACTGTTGATAAATATAATAACGTTGTTATTATCCGGTGGATCACAGGTGTCAGAGCGTCCTTGTTTCGAGTCACATTTTAGACCCCTTGCCCCCGGTATATTCCCTTTCTTTTCAACTAAATCTAGTCATGTAAATGTATAATTTAATATTTTCCATTTCGTTTCTTTTTAACACGTCTGCAGAATGGTTACGACCCGATACTGCAGGGTTATTTATAAATAAACTGAATTCAAATAATTGTTTACTTATATGGTAATTTACATTTACCATTTTGATATTTTTTTATAGAATATAAATTCTTAAAAGGCAAATAACATTCTTCAGCCTTAATTCGATGTTTCACGAAGTGTTGGATGAGCATAATGTTCGTAATTTGAATTCAGTTTATTTATAGATTAAATACTTGCCATTTTTTGTACTGTTAATATATTTATATTTATTATTATTAAGATAATTTGTTGGTAATTGTTGATTACTTTGTAGTTGTGTATATTTGAGGTTAATCGTTAGATTGGTTAATTTTTTTTTTTTGTATAAAGAGAAGAGAATGAGGCGGACCTGTGATATCTAATGTTTTGTTTACTTCTTTTTGTGCTTTCTTTTTCAAATAAATCGCTGTAAATAATTATGGTGTTATTTAATTAATAATACTGCTAGCCATTTCTGTAATCGAAAGCAGAGCCTGTCGCTATTGAATCCAGGTGAGGTAAGTAATATTTCAAAATTGAAACACAGTTTTTACTTTATTTAGCATTAATTGCGATGGAGGTTTTGAATTATGTTTAATTTGTGAATAATGATGTAGGTATAACGAAGTGGATGCCTCCATCATGAACGACTTAAGTCATATTTTTTCAATAGGTAGTTCAATACAATTTTACTTCTAGTTTTGTGTTTCAACAATTTAAATCAAGTTTGAGCATTGATTGAAATATTACAATATTTCAATCAACAGTTTGAGTTTAGAGCAGAAATGGAATCATTAACAATTGAGAAATTTTAGTTATTGAAAATTATACATCTTTTAAGGTAACAAGCTCATTTGCACACATACATAAATATACAAATAGCCCAACACTACTACCACTACTTACGTGCATGTAATTGTAAACCTTTTGTACAAATGTTAACAGCGGTTGGAAACTTGATCAGTAAATATAATACTTATAATTAAAATATCCACAAAGTTAAACAAATCAGCACTTATCTTTACGTTTATTAATAATTACCATTCTGTTCTCACCATCTTTACAATTTATTGTAATCTATCTAGAAAGTAAACATAATATCTAACAATTAATTATATTTTTTAACCATTATTAAATAATATACTAATTTATATAAATGCTGCACTAATTACAATGTCACATATTATAATTAATTATTACATTGGTAATACTTCAAGTTTAAAATTTTATAAATAGAACTGTTATATAACATATAAATAGAACTGTTATATAACATTGTTGAAATTAAATTTTGGTTGTGGTTTAGAAATTACTAAACCGTTTTTTAATTGCTGTTTGTCATTTAATATTGAAAATGACATGGTTTTATATATCTTCGGGTAAAAACACACTAATATAAACTATAGGTACATCATACAGTTATTCATGTAGATTTTAAAATATTTATTTTTGCTTTGAAAACATTTGTAGAAAGATGTTAATAGCAATTACCTAAATCGCAGATTTTAATAAATTTAAAGCAGCAAATAACTGACCAAAATAAAGGAATATTTTGAAAATAACAGGAAGCATCAAAAGTGAAAATATCTTCAACGGTAAGAATGAAATAAGAATAAATATTTTTGATGATATTATCGATATATATATATAGAAAAATAGAAAAATAACTCCGAATTTAAAAAAAAAACTGTAGAAAAAAGTATGTTATTTCGTATATCCTTATAAATATCTTTAGCTTTATTATATCTTTGCATTCCTTTCTAATAAAATATAACAAAACATATATTACAAAATAATGAGAAACATTTGCTTTAAATTCGTTATTGTAGTAAAAGGATTTAATAAAAAATATTAAAAATTTATTTAGAAATATTTGTTTGATTATCATATTTACCCAAAATATAATTTATTTAAAATTTAAAAATATCTGTATGTTGTGTTGCATAAGGTTTCCACCTTACAGCTGTTCAATGTTTTGAAGAATCAAATCTCTGGTTTTGTGAATATAATGAGTTTTTTTAAATAATACAGTATGTAAGTTATTTACCAATCTATTTTAGGTTAATAATGACGTGATTTTACACTTTTGTAAACAATGTATAATTATAAAATTAATAAATTTCCCAAGTTTAATATTTAACCTAAAAATTATATTCGAAACAAAACTAATAAATTGTTTTCAAATATGAGAACTTGGGTTGTAGCAACCGTAAAGACAGGCCGTGTTGTACATTTGTATTACTTTTCTTACACACGTGAGGTTTCTTTGTACATTTAATCAGATTTAACTAGATTCACAAACGTAAACAAACGTTTACGACTATAACTTTTTATGATTGTTTCATTTTCATATCATATATTTTAATTATCAGTGTTAATTTTGGGTCAGGTGCTTAGATGTCCTTATAAACCCATTGTGAAAAGCAAAACTTCAATGACTATGCCGCATAATTCGTGTTATCTTGTCAAAACTATCATTTCCTCTTCCATTACTATTCGTGTTTTTCCATAAATAAATAGTTTATGATCTTCTCTATCAGTTTGGATTAAGAATCACCACCAATTTGGGCAGAATTAGAGTTTGTGCTCAGTTTAATAATTATCTAAAGGCTAATAGATTACTGTAGGATCATTTAATACAAGAGGAACATTCTCTGAAAGTCTTCATTAATTTCTAATTCATCAGTGTCAATACATTATGTTGATTCTTAATTCAATGATAAGTGAAAACTTTAAACAATTTAAATCAATTTAATTCATTCAAAACCACTATATTACTTTCCGCATAGTCTCTGTCTACATCAGTTAAATTTTTCTATACCAACAAGGCTCCAGAAATCTTTATCTTTCCTGTAACCAAATGCGACTAATGTCTGAGATATCGGAATACTAAAAACATATGTAACAGTACTACTTAAACGTATGTCCTTAGGTCACGATATAAAAGTATGCCAATTCAAAACTTGAAAATTGTATAATTGTCTTGGTTTCCTTTTCTCTAATAATTTAAAAATACGAAAACATTTCGCGAATCTACAACAATAAGTCTTTCTAAGACTACAAAACAAATTAATTTGAACTAATTTGAATGAAAAAATCAATCAAATCAAAAAGGAAGAGAAAAAAAAATTATGTATTTTAAAGTTTTAGAATTACTAGGGATTTGATTTAAGTGTATGTTTGTTAATGATAACTTATTTCAGGTGAAAAAGAGCAGAGTCATGAAATTGGATAAAATCTGTAGGGCCTGTCTGGTGGAGAAGTCCAATATGAAACCAATTTTTGGTGCATATATTCCAAATATGTTGATGACAATCGCTGCAGTACATGTGAGTAATCTTTCTTAATAAGTCAATCTATTTTCTCATTTATTTCATTACAGCAAAATACAATTCAAATATTATAAACTTATTATTTATAGGTTATGGAAGAGGACGGTCTACCAGCTCAGGTTTGCACACAGTGCTTCCAACAGATTAACAGGTTTTATAGTTTTAAACAGCAGTGTGAAAAGTCCGATGAAACATTGAGGCAACATTTAACACAAGTAGCATCACAAAATGCTTTTAATGAAACGAGGGGAACGAATATATTTACAAGCACAGATGCACTCCAGTCATCATTGTTCAGTGATATTTTCGATGATGCCGTCTCTCATTCTTATCAATTCAATTCTGGACATACAGGTAAATTATATTAAATGATTTAAAAGAAAAATAATAATAGTGAATTAGTTTAATTTAAGAAAAATTAAACATGATGACGAACACTGATATAGTTATGTTAAAATAACATACAGGGTGAGTTTTTTTCGATGTTCTCTATGGGGATCTCGGAAACTATAAGAGATAGGGAAACGGTTAAATGGGGAAAGAAGTGTAGATTAATGACACTAATAAAATTCCACTTTCAAAGTTTTCAAAAATGTGAAGGGTAACTAGATATTTTGAAAAAAGTAGAAAGTCAATTTTTTCAAATCAATATATCTCGTATTATAACAGATAGAAAAAAACTATAAAAGACAAAGTTTTAGATAATTTTATGCAGATTAATAAAAAATAATCAGAAAATTTTTATCGCCATTATTTTCCGAGATATGACACAAACTTACATTTTTTTAAATGGAAACCATAGTTGGCTATGGCCTAATTCAAAAGGTAATTTTTTTCTCTTTAATCCAATATGACATACGACATAGTTATTTCTAAAAATAAGTGAGTTATAGTCATTTTAAGTTTTATTATAAGTAAAAAATGGGTAGCCATGAAAAAGATGAAAGTAAAACAATTTCAGTTGTTTATAATAATAGCAATATTGTAATTATTAGTTTTACAAAGTTAAACAAAAATGAAAAAACAGCATAAGAATAACAATTTTGTAATGATCAAATGGCTTTTTGTATGTGGTATAAACACATTTGTCAAGAGGATAATACGTTTCTTACAAAAATATTATGAACAGATGAATCGCAATTCACTAATTGTGGTATTTTTAATTGCCACAATGAACATAGATGAACTCAAGAGAATCCACGAGAAGTTTCACAGAGAAAACTACAAATTAAATTTGGGTTTAATCCATGGTGTGTTTGGATTAATAATTCTCGGTCCATATATTTTTGTAAGCTCACTAGGTGAAAATAATTACTTTCATTTTCTTCAGAAAACATTTGAAGATACGCTCGATTGTTTAAATTTATCATTCCAAGCAAGATTGAAATGGTTCCAATATGACGGTGTTCCACCTCATAACATGTTGGCTTTACAAATTATTTAAATTATGCTTTTCCTAACTCATAAATGGGAATAAATAAACCAATTCCAGGGCCACCTAGATCTCCCGATCTGCGCGTTTTAGAATTTTTTCTGTGGGGTTATGTAAAAAACAAAGTATATGAAAAATCATATCAATCCGTGGATGATCATAAACTAGCTGTTATTGAAACATTTAATTCAATTTACATGAAAATAGTCAAAAAAGCCATAAATTCAATTTTAAAAAGATATAATTTATATCATAATAATATTAATAGTGGACTCTTTGACCATATTTTTTTAATATTAAAATTTCTCTCCCATTGATATATTGATAATTACAGAATTACTTTATGCTGTTGTTTTATTTTGGTTTATCTCTGTAAAACTAATAATTACAATATTGCTATTATTATAAACAACTGCAATTGTTTTATTTTCACCTTTTTCATGACTACCCATTTTTTATTTATAATAAAATTAAAAATGACTATAACTAACTTATTTTTAGAAATAACTATGCCGCATGTCATATTGGATTAAAGAGAAAAAAATTACCTTTTGAATGAGGTCATAGCCAACTATAGTTTCCATTTAAAAACATGTAAGTTTGCGTCATATCTCGGAAATTAATGGCGATAAAAATTTTCTGATTATTTTTTATTAATCTGCATAAAATTATCTAAAACTTTGTCTTTTACAGTTTTTTTCTATCTGTTATAATAACCGAGATATATTGATTTGAAAAAATTGACACTTTTTACTTTTTTTAAAATATCTAGTAACCCTTGACTTTTTTTAAAACTTTGAAAGTGGAATTTTATTTGTCTCGTAAATCTACACTTCTTTCCCCATTTAACCGTTTCTCTATCTCTTATAGTTTCCGAGATCCCCATAGAGAACATTGAAAAAAACTCACCCTGTATAAATATTTTATATTTATTTCAAATGTTCACTGGTAGATTTAGACAATTACTGCTCTTGCCTGAATTGATATACTTTTTATAGAATTTAAGCTTATAATTAAATATACACTCGTATAATGTTATCATTCATTATTTGTATTACTGAAATTATTATAGTCGTGCCTCTGAAAGCTGACTGTGACTCATCGCTCTATAATGGAGGAATTAGACACACAATCCGTCTTTCATTTCATTCTGTCCCGGTCATTCTAGGGTGATGATAGAACGAGATAGATATAAATTGCTATTTGGATCTTAATTCGAAAATGCATGAATATATATGACTATACTTTAGAATAGTTCATCAATATTTTTAATTTATATGTAAATGAACAATTCATATTAATTGATTAACAACAAATTTTTCAATTACTGGTTTGTTGTTTTTATAAATCATATTTTGTTTTTAAGTAATTTATCATAATCAATTAATTAAAAATACAAATATGTAAATAGCTATAATTTTGAGCTCCAGATGGCGCTGTATATTAAGGATGAGGACTGATGTTTCGACTACATTAAACATTTTAAAAAGATTTAGGAAAATTTAGGAAATTTGAATTTATTTCGTATTTAAATGTTATAAAAATGTACTTATTTCAGTGGATTCCCTTGCTGACACAATGCAAAGCTTACAAACAATAGCTGAACAATGTTTACCACCGACTTGGGAGAGAGAAGTCACATCAAATTTTAACCAAGATGCCGCCTGTGATGATTTTAGTTTGGATGAATTTTTCAAGTGCCAATTCTGCAACAATACATTCAAAGGTAAAAAATACATTAGATAATAAATAAATTTAAATAATACACTTTATAACTTTGTTTTATCACTATAGTTTTAAACTGTGACTATAATTTCGATAATACACTGATCATTTTTAAACAAAGTTATAAAGTGTCTTATTTAAATTTGTTATCAAAATGGTCCACCAAGTAAATGCCGCCACCATACAAGAATTACAAAATAAATATTTAATCAAGTGTTTTAGTAATAATATTAATAATAAGTGTAAAATTAATCATAAAACAAGTAAAAGTGTTTCTACTGTTTAAATTATGCCATAATTTGTTATTTTTAGATGATTGGAGTTTGGGGGAGCATTTAAAGGTGCACATGAGTAACACCATGTACTTTTGCAATACATGCGGAAAGAATTTTGCCAGCCCTAGTGCTCTGGCGGAACATTCTAAAGAACACTCCGTACAGCACGTACAGGAGCTGATGCAGAAAAATAGAATGAATGACAAAGCGTATTCTTGTAATGTAAGTTGAGTGTTAAGATATTAGTAATTTTTGTAATATTTTATCTCTAAACAGTTAGTGCAAAAATTATAAAACCTACCAGCTTGAATAAATTATTAATTTGTTCCATCTCCTACAGGTTTGTGGAAAAACATTTTCCGACAATAAGTATTTAACTCTTCACCAGAGAGTCCATTCGCAGCATAGTGACTTTCAGTTGAAAAGATTCGAATGCACCATTTGTGGGAAAAGGTAAGATTTTATGAAATTAAATTTATTTATCTCTTTTTTAATTACTCTTCCCTATTAAACAACAATTATGGACCAGTTTAACTCTATTTTGAATATTATGTGTAAACATAACTCCATTTTTATTTATTTTTTTCTTATTGTTATTTAAACAGTATACTCGTTTTCAAACGTCTTTAGTGATACACAGAAAAAACGGAGCGACATAGTTAACAGGACAAAAGTAACACCCCTCAATCATATACATGTAAAAAATATTATATTAATTAGTTAACTGTGTTGCTCCGTTTTGAAAGTGTGAATTTCTGTGTGTATACTCATCAAACTCAGTTAACTGGTTAAAACATAAATTATTGGTTGATTGAGTTACGTGAAGATCAAATTAATTTGCCGAATAAAGCACTAATAACCTTCCTTCACAATTTAAATTGTGAAGAAAGGTTATTAGTACTAGGTTAAAACATATTTTTGGTATGTGATATTATTTAAAATACCGAATGATATTTAATACTACTATGAACAATTGTTAATTCTGTAAATAAAATGCAATGTTTAGTATTATTATATTGGCTTTTTTTGCTTTTCCGTTAAGATTTTTATTAGTTTTATATGCTATAAATCATTTCACATTATAAAAACCTCGATCTTATTTGACTCGGCGATTTTCTATTTTTATGAAAATGTATTTATTGTAATTCTAGGTACACGCAGAATAAAATTTTAATGATGCACATCCGATCCCACACCGGGGAACGTCCGTTGAGTTGTGAGACGTGCGGAAAAACTTTTTCCCTCCCTAGTTCCTTACATAAACACAGATTAGTTCATAGTTCCTACAGGAAACACACATGTGGGATTTGCGGAAGGTCTTTCCGCCAGTCATCCAATTTCAATGTGCACATGAGAAGCCATACCGGTTTGTATATTTCTAAAAATGTTTTATACAGGGTATATTAATACAGCGGTTATAAACTTTCAGAAGAGATAGATAGATATGATATCCTTCTATCATATATATATTATTCCTTTGTCTGTGCGTTCATGAACTTTTCATCTCTGTAGGCAGGAACAATGAAGATTCATAGCAAGTGCAGCGAAAATACCGCGTATGCGCTTACACCGTCATTCGTTGTTGTAGCGACATCTATCGCTTACTCGTCAACTTCTTTATCTCTTAAAGTTTGTAACTGCTGTACTGATACACCCTGTACATTTATTATATTCAATATTGTTGTAATAATAATAAGAAATGTATATTTTAATTTCAGGTGAAAGACCACATATTTGTAATATTTGTGGTAAAGGTTTTATAACCACTGTTAACTTGGAGGTCCATATGAGGGTCCACACAGGTTTGAAACCGTACAAATGCAGGAGTTGTGATTCTGCGTTTACAAGTAAGTACTTTTAAGCAATTGTTTTTCTGCTAATAACCGACCAGGTGTGTATAAAAAGAAACCAAAGGAACATTTACGTTATAAAATAACATTAAAGAAATAATTGCAATGTTTCAGTTTTTCAATATTAATTCCATATGAAGTGTATGCTTTAATTAAGTGGTCTGTCATAATTTTTAATTTCACAAGCCAAAACTTAACCATAAAAAATGACAACTGAACTTTTTTCAAATAATTTTTAAAATTGATGATGCAACCAAAAACTTCATTGTTTGATAATGACAAGCCGAAGTTGTTGAAACTAAGTTACAAGTGTAATTAAAGAAATGATACCAACAAAGTTAATTGTTTTATTTATTTTGAAAGACTTTACAGTTATTCGTGCACATTTAGTTCTGATAGATTTTTCATTAATTTCTTTCTTTGTGCTATACATATTACATAAAAACCGAATGTGTCTTAAGTCTCCCTTGCTAAAACCATAGGCACAACATTTACTGAGCAGTATTCCAATTTTAAAGAGATAGAAGTTAAATAAGAATTACAGTGTAAATATAAATATTATTAACGTAATTATTACGACATTATATACCTTGTAACATTTACATTGTATTTATTATTTCTTTTGAATTATTATTTGATTGAGATTTTATAATGTTTTAGCAAGCAGTCAACTGAAGAAGCATAGTCTTAGACATACCGGAGCTCTACCTTACAAGTGCTGGCATTGTGGCAAGGGTTTTAGGCATAAAGAAAGTCGGGATTCACATATACGTTACCACACTGGTATTCGTCCATATGCTTGTTCAATCTGCCCCAAAAGATACATTGCTGCAAGTCATTTACGTGTAAGTAACAAAAACGTATTCAATAGAGTTAATATTAATATACAAATTCTTGAATGTTGTCGGCGTTTACTTGGTGGTACATTTTTGATTAAAATTAAATAAAACACTTTAAACTTTGTTTTACCACAATAGTTGTTATAAAACAAATTTAAAAGTGTTTTATTTAATTTTATTAATATACATTTTGCTACTCTCAGCATATGTCGAGTTTAGAGTTTTAATTAGGTACATTTGTTAATATGGGATGGGATGTGTTTGTAACTATAAATAAATTTTCTTTCTAATATAATTGGTATAAAAAGTCATAACTATAATTATGTATATGTTTTTATTTTTAGGTGCATATCAAAAGTCATAGAAATGAAAGGAAATACCAGTGTAACATTTGCGAGAGCAGCTTTTTGGATCCGAAAACGTTGAAATTTCACGTTCTCACGCACACTGGCGTCAAGCCGTACAGTTGTGCCACGTGCAATCAACAGTTCACACAGTCGAGCACTTTAAATAATCACATAAAAAAATGTCACTTGCTGCAACAAATGTAGTTTAAAATTATAAAAAACATTAAAAATCAAATTTTATTAATAACCAGCATTACATTTATTTCTCTGATGAAAGATGAAACAATTTAAATCACAAAAGTCTGTAATGTCTTTGTTACAGATATGGAAAAAAACTTAAGCCTGTGAAAAATACATCACAGATTTATTTAAGCGAAATGGATTTTATAACTTCTACAAATATACTGATTACTCTGTAACAAAGGATTGTGGATGTTATTGTATTTGACAATTGCTTAAATAACTCTAAGAAAGTAACCAGAAGACCCAGAGAAAATTAGAGGGCAATGAAAAATAGTTTTTTTAAGAAAAATTAAGATATGGGCTCTAGAAAAAACAAACATATTCTCAAAGTGTATGGTGAGCAAAACAAGATTGAGAAACTATAACCTAGATGAAATGACCAGAAATTACTGGTGTACGCGATAGATGTCACCACGTAGCAGATGACAGTTTATGCTGTAATAAGAATAATGAACAAATTTTCTCCTCTATTTTGAATCGTCACTACCGTACCAAGAAAGTTTGTTACACCATGCATTGTATTGTAATTTTCCATCGCCTAGATTTACTTTATTTTTGAAACTTTATAATAGTTATTCTGATACACTCTGTATAGGGAACTGAAGGTTTGAGGCAGGCTGTAAGAGAAAATGAGACAATAAGAAGGGGTTGCATTAAAGAAATGGTTTATAAAAGAAGTAACACTAAACTTTCACCAAAAAAAACATCTTCTGTTGAATTGAAAATAATTTTTATTTTAGATGTTATGAATGTTAGGTTCTAAGAAAAGGTAAAAGAAATCATAGTATACTAAAACAATAAAAAAAATATCTTCCTACATATAAACTTATAACAAAAAAAAATACTTAAAATTTAGCATGGTATATGGGCATATTTTGATAAAGAATAGAATTTTAAACATATTCGTACTCCGAAATGATTTCGTCAATTTAAAAATTATATATTTTGGTTTGTAGCAGATATTAAACATCGGAACATTCAATATAGGGATTGCAACAAATTTTACACTGGATAGTCGAACAGTCGCAGATTATCCGAATGGAGCACATTCCAAAACAAAAGGACATTTCGATAAGACCACTTTATCTGAGAATATAAATATGATATTCTGTCTCATTTAAGAGACAGAGGTGCAAATAATCTTCGGGTTTGTCATGATGGAAAATTATACAACAAATAGCAAGCAAAGGAACCCCAAATGTTATCCCAGGTACATAAACATAGAAACCTGGAATGTCAGAACATTATTGGAAACAGGGAATCTGTGAAGCGATGTGGACTGATAGCAGAAAGTACGATTTTTAAAATGGATCATTCTTGTAGTCTTAATAAGACCAATTGTTGTAGAATCACGAAATGTTTTCGTATTAATAAATTATGGATTATTCTATTACTCTGGAAGCGACAAGAAGCGTAAATAAATGGAGTTGGCGTACTATTACCAACGGAGCTAAATAACAATAAATCTAAATATCATACAAGTGTATGCCCCTACAGCGAAAAAAAATGATGAAAAGGTGGAACTTCTCAATGAGAACATTAATATACTAATGAGGTCAACCAAGAAGGACGACCTGAACATTATAATGGGAGACTTCAATACCAAAATTGGAAAAATTCCAGGATATTGTGGGCAAACTCTCACTGTGTCAACGATACGAGCAAGGAGGCGATCGCCTGATACAATTCTGTATAGAGGACTTGGACGTCACAAATACCTGGTACAAACTCCCGCGAAGAAGACTCTACACCTGGATGTCTCCCTAGGACAACTCAGAAAATATACTAAGGAGCCAGATCGACTTATTTTTAGTTATCAAAAGATTTCGTAACAGTGTCCGGAGCGTTCGCACATATCCAGGTGCAGACCTAGGAAGCGATCATAATCCTGTAGCAAACATTAGATTAAAATTAACAAAGAACGAAATACGCCACAAAGGGATGAATATGCAGTTGCTAAAAGACCAATCCACAAAATTGCTGGTAGAAAGCGAGCTAATCAATGGTCTGAAAAATATAAAACTAGAAACTCCGAATATACCACATCCTTCAATCACCCTTACTCAGTAATGGAGAATGTATCATTATTTTGTTTGTTAAAAACATAAAACTAATCCACTTCCTAATGTTCCGGAGTCACGAGATTTTTTGCTTCCAATGCCTCTCCTTCCCCCTATCTTGGATTATTAGACGTTAGTAGTTCGTAGCCGTGCCTCATTACATGACCAAGGTAAGTTTTTTTTCGCTTTTTGGTATTGAGTAGGAGTTCTCGCTCAAAGCCCAATCTTCGAAGGACTTCTTCGTCGATACATGTTCGGTCCATGATATTTTTTTGCATTCGATACAACATCCACACTTCGAAGGCCTCTATCTTGTTTATAGTATATGTTTTAAGCAGCAAGGGTCATATGTAGCTTTTTGCCATTCGATTAACAGTTTTCTTAAAGCTTTCTCTTGAAATCTTGATTTTATTTTTTAGTTCATTTTTGGGATCTCGTTTAGCTAACAACCTAAATATTAGGACTTTGCTACTTGCATATTCCAATATTACGTTTATTGGAAGAAGTTGTTTTTTGTGTTATTACCATTTTCTTTGTTTTTCCACGTTGATTTTAATACCAATAGATGTAGCTTCAATGTTCACTTTATTCAATAGGTTGTGGATGTCCTCTTCACTGGTTATTTACTAATACTCAATTGACGCTTTGTGTAAGATTTATTCTGAGTATATATTAAATAATAGCGGAGAGTGTACACATCTCTGCCTAACACCTTTATATATTTTAAATTAGCCACTCTCTCTCTTATAGATGTTGAATAATCTCTTCTATTTGTTTTCAACAGAGTCCAAGAAGTTCTTAGCTAGAACTTTTAGTTCAGACAATATATCTCTGATACAAAACCATTTCGAAAAACAAATTGTGTTGCTTCTATATCCACTTCACATTTTCTTTTTTTAACAAGCCTTTCTTGTTTTTGATCTTATTCGACTCGAAGTTGATTTTTGGTTGCTCGACTCTGTTGTTCCAATTTATATCTACTTTCGTAAAATAATTCTTGAACGTAGCTTTCCCATACTTGCTGGCTCTCTTCTGGTTGAAGCATGAAATGTCCCTGTCGGTTTTGCTTGACTATGTTTTGAGATCTTCTCAACGTACGCGTTACTTCTTTTTTTGAGTGTATAAAATATGTCGTCTTTTTGCTGTAAGCTCTCGATTCCGACATATTGTTCTCGCATCCAGTCTTCTTTTGCTCTCCTTAGCACCTTCCGAATTATCGTATTCGTGCGCCTATAACCTTCCGGTGATTTCTGTTTTTCGAGCCTTATTCTTTTCGTTGTTCTCTTTACTTGTAAATATTCCTCAGTCGATTTATTAACTATTTTCTTTATTGATATCCAGGTTGCTTTTATACTTTCATCGTGTGCATAACAACCAAGAATTCCGGCGGGCTCGTCGAACCTCCCTCATCATGTAGGTGGCGCCAGCGTCGAAGAATGAAAATTTATATAACTTTAAATATTTATATACTCCATCCAATTGAGTGATTCGTTACCACAAAAGGATAAACAATCATATATCTGGCTTTCGTCGTTGATAAAATCACATCCTTCTGGATTTGGCTGGACCAGGTGACTGACAATAGGAAAACGTAACCCGACGTGGGACGGCGGGTATCGGCGAGGTCATTTCCAAAGTCTCAATTGGAGTATCCCACAACTTCCGACATCTCTGTATCTCTGCGATACTCTATTCCATTTCACGAAATGTTTTTGTATTTTTAAATTATTACTCTATTCCAAGGTTTTCTGTACCCTTCAAGTACTTTAGGATGCGCTTGACTGCGTTCCAGAGAGTTCGGTCATTGTTCAATGTGCACCTACTAACCTGATTCGTGGCGAGCGAGAATCGCTGCAAACATTAACGAACCCGCAGCTTTCTAGTATGGATAAGCTTCCTCTCTACCTTCGTGGTAGTCCGGCTTTTTCAGTTTCACTTGCGGATCCGGTGGTGTGCTGACCGCTGCTGCATCTTGCACGTGAGACTTCTCGATCACCCTGTGATTGTAACTGAACAATCGTTAGCTTCATCTGTCTCGTCCAGGACCTCCATCTTGATAAAATGTCCAGGTTCCGAAACTGCTCCCTCGACCCTCGACTTGTTCACGTATCTGCAGAGCAACGCTTCATCCGAGGACATGACATGTACTCGCCATCATCGACGTAGAGAATAACGATAATTATCGAGTCAGTGTCACTCCTCCTGTAGACGCACTTATCTGCTTCTTCTTGTTGGCATCCTGAGTCGAGCATAAATTGGTTCATCTTTTCGTTCCAGCACGATGCCTGCTTCAATTCGTATATGAACCTTTTTAGTTAGCATACTTCATTCCCGTTGACATTATCTCCCTCTGGTGGGTCTATATAGATCGTTTCGTGTAGATCTCCAAACAAGAATGCCGTTAGTACTGTAAAGTGATGCTGTTGTTAGACGCTATGTAACTTATGGAGGAAGGCGCGTCATGGAGACACTGTTTCTTCTAACAACCTAAATATTGGAACTGTGCGACTTGCTGGTTTCTAGCATATTCCAATATTACGTTTGTTGGAAGAAGTTGTTTTTTTGTTATTACCATTATCTTTGTTTTTTCCACGTTGATTTTAATATCAATAGATGTATCTTCACTGTTCACTTTATTCAATAGGTTCTGGATGTCCTCTTCACTGGTCGCTACTAGTACTAAGTCGTCGGCGAAGCAAACGTTATTTACTAATACTCAATTGACGCTTTGCGAAAGATGTATTCTGAGTATATATTAAATAATAGCGGAGAGAGTACACATCCCTGCCCAACACCTTTATATATTCTAAATCCGCCACTCTTTATTTCTAGGTGTTAAATTATCTCTTCTATGTTGTTAAATGTAACTTATGGAGGAGGGCTCAACATGGAGACACTGTTTCTTCTAACTACGTTTATTCACTAATCTCGTATATCGGCTTAAGACTACTTAAGACTAACTTAACATAAAACACAATCGTTCACGCATTTATGCTCTTGTAATATTGTTGTCACAGCAATTCCGGACTGACACACATTCTATTTCCCAATCAGCAAACTCATGCATTCAATTACATACTATTTCTCAATATACATTGCACATTATTAATTATTAATTACAACGTCGACAATTGTGTAATTTTTTCCATCACAGTACATCGAACTGCAAGATCTTGTAATCATTTCTGACAGCTGTGACCAACAGGATTTTCATCGAATCGAACCTTCTAGTAGACGAGAAGATCTCATCGTAGTCGACTCCCTTTTCTTGAGAAAATCCCTTGGTACAGAGCCTAGCCTTAAATTTTGACTTGTTCGATGTTGGATCTTTGATGGTAAAAACCCTATTTCGACTTTTATGTTGCTAGTTTTCCACGGAGGTCATAAGACTCACTAAAATTAAATGAACCATCAGCAGGTTCCAAGCGTACAAGTCCGTGGGACCGGATGGTATTACAAATGGGCATAGATGAACTGGAAAGCCTGCCTGGCATGGAGATATATACCAAAATCATGGCAAAGCGTAAGGGTAATCTACCTGCCCAAGGTAGGCAGAATAGCTGATCTAACACCAAAGTCATTCAGACCTATCTGCCTATCTTCATTCTTACTAAAAACAATGAAAAGATTGATAGATAGGCACATAAGGGACGAGATACTGGGGAAAGATCCCCTCAACAACAGGCAATATGCATATCAGCCGGGTAAGTCAACGGACTCGGCGCTGGACAACCTAAACAGGCTCATCACAAAGTCAATGAAAGACAACGATATAGCCATGGCCATATTTCTGGATATAGAAGGGGCGTTTAACAACGTCACCACAACCTCTTTCGTGGAGCACAAGGAAGGAAAGGAGTCCCGCCAAGCCTTTGCCAATGGATCAAAGGCAGCCTAGAGAAAATGACAATCATATCCAGTTTGGGGGGTCATAGCATTAAAGCTAAGGCAAGGGGAGGCTGCCCGCAAGGAGGAGCGCTGTCTCCACTGTTATGGGCAACACTAGTAGATGACCTTCTAGGAAAACTGTCCAAAGAGGATATCCACTGCCTAGGGTACGCGGATGACCTAGCCATTGTCATCAGGGGCCGGGTTCGCGGGAGAGTCTCGGAGCGAGCACAAAGAGCCCTAAACATAGTAAACAATTGGTGCAAACTGGAGCGATTGGCAATCAATCCACAAAAAACACAAATTGTCCTCTTCACAAAAAGACGAACACTGCAAGGCCTAAAGCCACTGAAGCTCGGGGGTATGAAAATCCCCTTCGTAGGAGAGGCAAAGTCCCTGGGAGTAATCTTTGATGCCAAAATGACGTGGAGATCATACGTCACAAAAGTCACCAAAAAAGCAGAGGCGATAGCTCTTCACTACTGCACAAGAGAAATAGCAAGACAAACACCAAAAGTAGGTCAATTGCTATATTCTCCGACAGTGGAGATACAGGCCCATACCTAGTAGACGAACTCACCAGGACAGAAACAGGTGAAACAGTTCCTTAAGAAACAATCGGAAAAATTCACGACCGAACATCTGAACCAAGACAGGAAAATGGTCAATCCTATGCCACTGCGAGAGTCTAGCAAGGATTACATATCAAACGCTGGGCACTACATACCCAAGCGCGGAGACTTATACCCAAGTCCCTCTGACAGGGCTAATAGGACTAATCAAAGAGGCAAAGCTAGAGCTGGTCATCTGAGATAAACAAGGATCCATATATATCTGAAAAGGTCAGGTGGAACGGGCGCTGGTGCCACCCATATAACATCTAACATCTCTAACATCTATATTGCTAGTTCTCTTTACAAGTTGCCACGTATTGTTCCTGTTCAGGGTGTTGAGCTCCTCTGTGATCGCCTTTAACAATTCTCTTGACTCGCTGTCGTCCATAGCCTCGGAGTAGGTTTTAGGTTTGCGATTTCTTCACCATTTGCCGTGTACATCGCTGGATACCGCAAGTCCTTCTTTCTCAAACTGAAGTCTCTGGCGTTATCGGCGACCGCTCCATCTTCTTGAATGGCTTCGACGTTTCTCAGTTTTGCGTCGACTCGCTCTTGAATATCCAGGTCCCGTTGAGGTTCGGCCATCTCTGCTGCAGTATTCTTTACCTCCGGTCGCTGGATCTCGAGAGCTGCCCGGTTGAGCACTACTCGTCGGTCGGCAGCTTGTTCTGGATCTCCAGGGTACTCTTCAGTGTCGTCATCTGCAGTCTTCACTGGTGTGATGCTAATCTGGGCCGTCCTTTTCTTCGATCGTAGTGTGTTCGTCAAAAATCACGTTCCTCGAAACCTTCACCTTCTTGTTCACTGGATCAAACAGTCGGTAGTTGTCGGAATTTCCTTCGTATCCGTTCTGCTGCAGCGTGTAAGGTGAAATGTTCTCCAGGATGATACCTTCCTTCTTTAAGTAGATCTGCAAATCTTCATTTATGTACTCGCGACCGTTGTCACAGTGCAAAACCTTGACCTTGCAACCGTGCTACTTCTCCACCATCTGCACATACTCTTTCAGGCGAGCCAGGCCATTAGATTTGTGCTTCATGGTGCTGACAGTGAGCTTCGATGTCGCACTGTTCTTGAACAATACAAAGTATCTCATGGCCAAATCTGTCATGCCACGCGTTCAAGCTATTTTTTACAATTCGGAAGGCTAGGTGAGATACAGCCATCTCATTTGATAGACATTATTGTCATCAAGAGTTGCGCTTGCAATAAGTTTTGCGCCATCTAGGATCTCAACCTTTTCCCCCTTCTTTATGATTGACCAACCCTTCTTGATTACGACGGCGTTTAAGTAGTACCTGTGTCATGCTTCCGAAACAGGTCCTTGATTTTAGTTCGGATCCAGACTCAACCTTTTAATGTTTTTTTTAGCTGTAACAAATGTTGATTAGAGGGTAATTTCTTTTATCAAAGTAATGGGCTACTCATGGGATCTGTTGAAGGATGGCCTAGATATTGAAGGAAAAAAAATAAAACACGTCTTGCTCGTTTCAAGGCTAAACAGGAACTATATAATATGTTAGGTTATACAAAAGTAATACAGGGATGCTTCCGCCTAGAGGGCGCAAGCTTAGGGCGCGAAATACGAAATTACATTTTCACACTCCTCCTTAATTTCGTATTTTTAAGCCTAAACTAAAAACTAGTTTTTTATGCTTTGGTGAAGCCAAAGCCTTCGTTAATATATCCGCGATCATTTCTTCCGTAGGCATGTATTTTAAAGAAATGTCACCGCTTGCACTTTACTGCGTTTTGACCATTTGTTAGGTCTACTGCACTCCACGCACTGTTATCTTGAAAACTTTGCAACTCACTTTCCATCGCAGCTTTCCATTGGGCACTGTGCGGGCCTTCTAGCGCTTCCTCGACTGTAGTAGGGTCTTCGACGTCTCTCACTGAATTTGTAGACTCTTCTATGGCAAGATATGTTACGTAGTCATCATATGTTTTCGGTTTCCTTGCTCTCTCTGATTTTCTTATGGGTCCTTCGGGAAGTTCCATCGAATCAGCTGGAATATATTCTTCATCTGACGTATCGGTGACCTGAGACGTTGACGTAGCATCTAAAAAAGTATCATTTTCATTATTTTCAATGTCATGATTGGTTTCTTGTTCAAAAAAATATTCTTGAACATTTTTAGAATTTGGTTTTTCCATTATTCTTACGTCCCTACTGACTATAACATCATTTGTTTCAGGGTTATACAGTCTATACCCTTTTGCCACTTCTGAAAAACCAACCAATTTAAGTTGAATGGATTTCTTGTCCCATTTTCTTCTTTTTTCTTTTGGTATATGGGTCATAGCTACGCTTCCAAATGTTCTTACGTGTTTTAAATTTGGTTTTCGTCCGTAAAACATTTCATAAGGTGTCTTTGGTAGATTTGTGACTGCAGACCTATTTCGCAAATAACAAGCTGTGTTGACAGCTTCAGCCCAAAAACTTTTTTCCATTTCCGCTTCGAATAACAAACACCTGGCCTTCTCCACTAACGATCTATTTAATCGTTCTGAACGTCCATTTTGCTCTGGAGTATACGAGGTAGATCTTTGATGCAAAATACCTTCTTTTTTCAGATAACTTTCAAACTTGGAGTTTATATACTCTTTGCCGTTGTCTGACCTTATAGATTTGATGGATTTTTCTGTTTGTTTTTCAACAAAATTCTTAAATTCTACAAACTTGTTGAACGCTTCGTCCTTGTGTTTTAAAAAATACACAAATGAGATTTTGCTGAAGTCGTCCTGGAACTCTATGTAGTATCTTGAGCCACCAATTGAAGGTGTTTCCATTGGCCCTGCCAAATCGGTGTGTATAAGTTCTAAAATTTCTGTCGCTCTGCTTTGCGACCTGCCAAATTTCATACGACACTGTTTTCCTTCACAGCATACCTTGCAGTTTGTCAAATTAATGTTTGCTGTACCCTTATAGTTGATGCCATCCACCAGTGAATTTTTCATTAATTCTAAGGCACTAGAATTTATATGGCCTAGTCTTCGATGCCATAACTCTGCATCACACGACGACGTTGTTTGGCTAGCAACGAAACATTTTTCGGATTTCACTAATTTGTAAACACCATCTTTTAAACATGCTTTGGCAATACATGTTCCTTTTCCATTGTAAATAAAGCAATTCAGTCCTTCGAACACAACTTTATTTCCTTTGCTTACTAGTTTGCTGACTGATAGCAAATTCGTTGTCAATCCTGGAACGTACTGTACATCTTTAACTTCCACTTCATAGTTACCATTAACTTGAGTTACGATTTTGACATCACCACCACATTCCACATGTAATTGTTCGTTGTTAGCTGCGGTAATATTATTCACAGTTGGTTTTCTTTTCTTTTCGAGCCAGTTATCATTGCATGTTAGATGTATGCTGGCCCCCGAGTCCACATACCACTCGCCTTTGTTGAAAACACCACTGGAAAACACTGCACTAAATGCATTTCCTTTTCCCACACTCTGACTGTTTTTTAAATTGCACTTTGAAGCAAAATGGCCCGGTTTTTTACATATAAAGCATTTGAGTTGTTTTTTTGATTTGGTGCCATTTTGAGGCTTTGCCTGACTATAACGCCCCTTCTGCCGACAATTGGTACTAAAAAATGCTCCACTGGCGCCATTTTCCGGTAGATTTTCCAACTGCATGTCGAGGAGCTTTGTCTTCACAAGATCTGTAGATATTTGTGTGTTGGAATGTTCTAAAGCCATTAACATTGGCTCGAAACGTTTCGGCAACCCCGCCAGCAACATAGAACCTGCCAACTCATCGTCGATATTTAGGCCAATTTTTTGTAGCTTTTGTAACTTCTCCATCATTGTGTTGACGTAGACCTCCATTTTGTCAAAATGCTCAAGTTTCATGCTCATGACTGTTCGCAACAGCCCCAACTTTCTAGTAGATCCTTCACTGTCGAATGCCTTTTTCAGGTTTTCCCAAACCTCCTTCGCTGTAGACGCATTCTTTACGTGCACATATACACTCGGATCTATGGTTAAGACAAGCTTTGTCTTGGCTTTTCTTAATTTTTCTAGGTTTATTTCGGTGCCCTCTATGCACCCTGTCAAATCTTCATGTTCGAGAAAATTCTTGACGGCAAACGCCCAGTCTTCATAATTTTCTCTGCCAACTAAACGGGGCAAGTTTGACAAATAATTAATTGCCATTTTTGTGTTTTCTGTTACAGCCTTTGCCACGTGGTACCACTATCACTTTTTACAATTTCGCCGGGAAACACTTTCACAATCGCGAATATACACCTCGCGCACTACTGAACAGTCTATTCACTTCAATTCTAGGGTACTGGGCCCATAACCTGTTGAAGGATGGCCTAGATATTGAAGGAAAAAAAATAAAACACGTCTTGCTCGTTTCAAGGCTAAACAGGAACTATATAATATGTTAGGTTATACAAAAGTAGTACAGGGATGCTTCCGCCTAGAGGGCGCAAGCTTAGGGCGCGAAATACGAAATTACATTTTCACAGGATCTTCTTTGAAACCCTTGTTAGCAAATACTTTCATGTCGAGTATAGGAGAAATAGATAAAGAAAAATCTTGAATTCTGTTTTCTATTAATGACACAGCAGTATCCAAAACATTCACCAAATAAATCATTTCACTGTACTGAAAGAAAACGAAAACATAATTAATTATTTCTGTCCTTAAAATATTCAATTTCAGTTTGATGTTTGAGAAAATTTACTAATGTTTCCATAAATTATCGACCATTCAACAATATACAGAGTTATGTTGAAATTAAGTGTTTTGAAATACATTTTCAATGTCAAAATTGTTTGTTCATTTTAAATGGCTTTACACATTTTGCTTTTATGTAGCATTTGTTTATCTTTTTGAAATACATTGCCTCAACTTCTTGACTGTTTAGAAGTAGCAAATTTATACCAATTACGTTAGTTCCACAAAAATTACAATTACTTCTGAAGTGTATGTGAAATTGGAGCTATCAATATCGTTTGGTAAGTTCTAATAATTGATTTCGAAGGCCTTAAACATAACTATAATATTAATTTTTCAGCACTTTTCAACAAATCATCGCGTGTCATGAAAAGCCATTGTAAAAACATTAATATCTCATATGTAATCAGTGTTTATAACAGGTGTCCTATCACACGACATTTAAATATTTGCAGTGTATTTCTTTCTTAAAACGTCTTCATGTCAAAACAAATCATCATTCATCGTAAACGGGCGAATTAGATTAAAATTCCTAGAAAAGACCTACCACTTTCCGAAATTACTTGCACACGTCCAATCTCTCTAATGGAAACGGCACCTCTCCTTCAATTATCAATTTTCCAATCGAAGGAAAATATGTTTCCCACCCGCTTATCCCGCAAGAAATTAAAGTAATTACATAACAACCTCCCCCGTTTCTAACGGCGCCGTGGGGAAATTGAATCCGTCCGAGCGATTCCGCGTCGAGCCACAATAATGAAAATAATTTGTATCGCCGTGTTGTGGCAGGGCGCAAGTCCACCCTAATAACAACAATAAAAACGCCACCCGCTTGTGTCGGCGTTTATGTGTCGGCATTAGAGAGCGCAGGTCAAGCGTGCTGTGCGAGGGCTGAGGGAAAATACAAAAAGATCAATGGATTAAACCAAAAACTACATCCAGTTCGAAATAGTGCACCAACGCGCCAACAACATTCACCCGATAAAGATAGGAAAAAAATACGCGCACAAATATTTTATAGTGAAATGAAATTTTAAGTTAATACAAATATATAATTTAAGAAAAAAGTGATAGAAATTAATATCTAAAAATTTACAAATTGATTTAATAAGTAATAAACTTTAAATAACTCTCAGTGAATTAACATTTTTTATATACCGACAAGTGATATAATAAAATCTTATGGTTTCTAAAAATATTTCATTAAGAAATAATAATAAAAATTGAAAATGTATGTTTTTAACTGTCTGCAAACATATAAGTAGATTTTAAGTAAAGTGAATAATATAATTAAGTTATATTTTAACATTCAGTAATAACTGTTGTGTTTAAAAAATTACCGAAATTAAACATTCAACTAAGTAACAAGTGTGTTTCAAAAATTACCGAACATAAAAATAACAGTTAATTGTTAAAAGTCTTAACAAATGGATACATTCAAATTGATATTATAAAAGAATGTTAAACCAATTATTTCGACGTTATAACGGTTGGGGAGAATAAATTAAATGCAATATTAATTTCTAAAAATCAAATCTAGGATAAAGTAATATAATAATAATAAAGTAAATTAAGTGTAAAAACTGTGATTCTGCAATATATAAACATTATGTGCAATATTTGGGATTCTGTAATTTGAAGAAATAAATTAGAATATTGTTATGAATTTCAAAAAAAATAGAGAAATTGAGACATAATTCCTGAAAAATTAGAAATAGAAGAGAAATATAAATAATACCAGTAATGAGATAATCAAAATTAATTTTTATAGGAAGAAAAAAATATATTAAACATTTTGAACTTGAAAATAGAACAAACAAAATATTTTAAAAGGTTATAGTGAAAAAAATAATTTATAATATATATTTTAATAAGGGGTGGTACACACAAAATTTTAAATCTCATACATTTTTTAATGTGCAGTGTTAATTTATATAGATCACATTATTTATAAAAGAAGTGAATGATTATAAAAGTAGTACAATCGATTAAAATCTGCATTAAATTATAATAATTAAAACGTGAGTATAATTATTATTATATTAAATTCATTGTATAATTATTTTAAAATATAACTCATTTCTAATTCAGTTTTTCTTTAAAGTGCAATAAACGTATTAACTTTATTATAACAAAAAATCGCGTGTGTAATTAAAATGACGTAACTGATTCCTTAAAGGATAACGAAGCAGTGTAAATAATTTAAATTTATTCGTATTATTTAGAGTATGATGAACTAAGTTGATTAAATACCAAATCTTACAAAATTTTATTTAGATTTATACATTAACATTTATATATATTTTCCTTTGGTTACAAAAGACAAATTAGATATAAGATAAAAATTTCTTAAAACCTTAGTGAGCAATTAAAATTTATTTCAATTCGGAGGGGTTAATTATTTAAAATATACCAAAAAGTGTTTAAATAACTATCAAAGAACAAAGTTATTTAAAATCCAAAACTATAAAGCATCTAATTAACATTTGTTTAACTTTAGTTAGAAGGTTTAAATTAACTGTAAAATAATATATTTTTTTAAATCCTATGTAATAATTTAAATTTATTTCAATTGAAGGGACTTAATTATTCAACCAAAAAGTGTTTAAATAATTAATAATCTCTTAATAATCGCTTAAATAAATTGATTACACGCTAGAAATTTCTAATTTTTACTTTAAATACCGTTTACATGTATTATAAATTACAAATACCGATCATGTTGATAAAAAGACGCTGTAAAAATATTGGAATAATTAAACTAAAATATACGTGTTTCGAATAATTTAACAACCATCAGTACAATGCCTGGATTTTGGGATTTCTTCTCGCGTTCCTCGCACTCTTCGCCAAAGCACAGGAACCTGCAGGACGGACTCTTTCAAATCGTCTCGCAAACTTGCAGTCTTTTGGTGCAAGTGAACAACACTAATAATATCACCTTCGGGGATAATGCGACGAACATTGACTGTAGTAACATCCACAACAACATACTGCCTTTGGACGTTTCGCAAATTAACAGCACCAACACGACGACGACCACCACGATTCGAAAAGGCGGCGTTAACGGTTTGCAGCAGCAGGATTCTGAACAGTTGGTGGTGTTGCTACCTCCCAGTGGGAAGAGTTCGAAGTACCGAAACTCGGGAACGTTGAGGAAGCCCAGATTATCGGTGAGTGTTACATTGAGTAGTTTAAACTGTATTAATTAAATAATATATACTAAAATGATCTGAAGGAAAGTTATGGAAAGTGGAAATATGTAACCTTAACATATAATAAAGTTTTTGGTCATAAGAGTTAATAGTTTATCCACGAAATTGTTGAGTCACAAATTATTATCAAATGTAATATTAATTGTATCAACTTTGTTCAATCCTTCCCAACAGAACACACACCTTTAAATGTGACCCTTAAATAAAACAATGATTGACATAAAAAACATTTCGCTGTGTCTAAAGATAGGCTCTTATGACTTGAAGAATATATATTTTGAGAGAACAAAACCGGAAACAATAAAAACAATAAGAGAGCGTGATTTCGGTAACCAGTTGTTCCATCCCATCCAATTTACATGCCTCGAAAATTGTTCACCAACCATTTTCCCCACTTCTCTCTCGCAATACTCCACACTTCCCTTTTTTCCTTGCACCCATTTTACAAGTTCCACGTCCTATTCTTTACGTTCAAAAATAAATCCTAAATACTTGTATGTTTTTACCCTTTCAATTACCTCACCTTTCAATTTTCATTCTTTCATTGTTCCCTTCTTTTCTGTATTCCTAAACCTCATATACCCCGTTTTCCCTACCGTAAGACATATTTCTCCTATATCCATCTTTCCGCTCTCTTAAATATGTCTTTAATTCCTCCCCAATATCTCTATCATCTGTCGCTTAACGTCCCTGCACTGCGGTCTCCTTGGTCCTTTTGTGTGCCTCCGAATGTTTTACTCCCTGTGTACTCCTATGTCTTCTATGAGTTTCTGTCAGGGGATGCTCTTGAGCTGTTCTACTGGAAGCACAGGATTTCCAAATTTCTTAGTGCGTGGTCGTTTGTATGCTTTGCATGTAGGTTTTGGAGAGTTTCCTCTTCTTCCAGACTCCCACGGCATAGGGGGCTTTTTCGTCTCTTTTCGTCCTGCTTCACTTCTATAATTTCTTAATTCTTCACTCGTTCTTTCAAGAGCCCGTAAAAAAAGTATTTCTTCCACATACACTATTATACTTATTTCTAGCTGCCATCACGTGCTTCTCTTCCTATCCGCTTCGTAGGCATTCCCTACCTGCCCTTTCACTACTCTCTTTACATGTTTACATTCGTGATCGAACCAAGTACACATTTTCCTATGTTTGTGCTTTAATTTTCTTCCACATCATCCTCTAACTCTTCCATTGACCTAACTTCCCACGGAATCTTCTCTAACCTGGTCTTCATATCCCTCGGGGCATTTACACCACCCTACAATTTCTCACATACTTGTTTTTGCTCCGTTTCTTCATTTTCATCAGTATCTCTACTTTTAATGGTAAATCGTCCGATTCAATTACCTCTACTTCTTCCATTCCTCTCACTTCTTTCCTTAAAAAGCCCCTGATGACTATGTATCCCTGTGGCCTAATGTATGCATTGAATAAATCGTCTATTTTACTCAACTCAACGTTTATTTAACCGTTTTGCATAAACAAAGGACAGACGCGTACACGGCGGAATTGTCGTATCTCATGCCTCATGTAGGTGACGTCAGCGTCAAAACATGAAAATTCAAATGACTTAATACTCCATTCAATTAAGTGCTTCGTTGTCATGAAAGGATAAACAATCAAATATCTGGCTTTCAATGAAATGATGAATAAAAATTATATTTATATCAAAAACATATTTTAATCCAGATCGAAAACGAATTCATGAAAGTGGTCTCTTGGAGTCGGCTTGGTGAAACCGTCGGCTAGTTCGAGGTCTGAAGGCACATAGCTGACACTGATGATACCCACTTTTAGCTTCTCACGGATGTGATGATATTTTATGAAATACTGGAATTTTCACAAGACAAAGCGCTCATTGGTTGTCCATTTTCAAGGTTGTTGGTTCCCGGACTGGTTTTTCGATGTCATCAAGGAACTGACAAAGGCAGATTGCTATTTGATTGCTTCTGAGGCGGCGACGTATTCGGCTTCCGTCGTTGATAAGGTCATAGTCTTCTGGATTTAGCTGGACCAGGTTAGGAAAACGTAACCCGAAGTGGAACGGCGGATGTCCAGGTCATTTCCAAAGTCTGAGTCGGAGTATCCCACGACTTCCAGCATCTCTGTATCTCTGCGATACACTATTACAAGGTTTTCTGTACCCTTCAAGTACTTTAGGATGCGCTAGACTGCTTCCAGAAAGTTCGATCATTGTACGAAGTGTACCTACTAATCTGATTTGTGGCGAGCTTTATGTCTGGACGTGTCACGATCGCTGCAAACATGAACGATCCCACAGCTTCCCGGTATGATAGATAGATAATTTTATGCACAAAACACAGATCGTGCAATACTCTTCTTTCGTGAAGTTGGCGTAAATTGACTTCACACATCATTTGAGGACGACTGCATGGCACTCGTGGATATCCAAGTCTATGTGAAGCATACTCTAAAAATTTGGCCCTCTCAAATTTAGCAAGTGCAAAATGTCCAGGTTCCGAAACTGTTGTTTCGAACTGCCTCATGACGAGTCCATCATCGACGTAGAGAATAACAATGATTATCGAGTCAGTGTCACTCATCCTGTTCTGCTTCTCCTCTCCGTTAGAATCCTTGGTCGAGCATAAACTGGTTGAACTTTTCTCTCCAGCGCCGTGATGTCTGTTTAAACCCGTATATCGGCCTTTGTAGTCTACATACTTCATCCCCGTTTACATTAGCTCCCTTAGGTGATGATTCAATCGCACATGGATGATGAAAACGAAGATTCACAAAGTATCTCATGAATCTCATCCTCGTCACTCAGGTTTATGTCACGCCTTCAAGCTATTTTCTGCAATTCGGTAGGCTAGATGAGATACAGCCATCCTAAACAGCATTCGATAGACATTATTATCATCAAGAGTTGCGCTTGCAATAAGTTTCGGGCCATCTAGGATCTCGTCCTTTTTCCCCTTCTTGACGATTGACCAACCCTTCTTCGTTACGACTGCTTCAGAGAATGGTTTCCCTTTTAATCTGGAGCGAATAGGACGTTCGTGATGTCTCCTTTTCCAATAACAGGTATTGATACGTTGTTTCCTATCACGACAGTAGTCCCCCGAGCAACGTCAGACATGTTGGAAAACAGCTCGGCCCTGTGCAACATATGGACAGATGCTCCGCTGTCCATGATCCATGTATCTTCCGTGTTGTCACCATGTCCAGGAAATTCGACGATGAATGAAGAAAACTCCTTGTCTTGATTTAGTGACCTCTGCTTACGCGATGTAGCCTCTCTTCCTATATTGGTAGCACATAACGTTGGGTGCGTCCCCGGAAGATGCTGTAAGTTCTTCTGCCCAAAATGTTCCATACATACTCAATAGGTAGGAAAAGATCAGAAGACTGGGGTGGCTATGACAAGGTATTGTTGTGCTCCGTAAAACTCTGTCAATATGGGGGCGGGCATTGTCTTGCTGGAAAAATGGGTCTTCTAACTCCTGAATAAACCTTCCTTAGCAAACCATAGATAATCAAATCCCTCCTGCTGGTTTTGGTGGTCCGACTTCTGCCCGAGCGTCCCCCTGATGACGGTTCGTTTTGTGCGATTTTCCCAATGAATTTCTGCCCGAAGAGACTCCAAACGCCGTTTCAAATTGCTCAATCAGTGACAGGTTTACATCTTCGTCGACTAACCTAGATGACAAATGTTCCAGCGGTTGCCTGTCTTCACTGACAGGCAACCACGCCTGTCGAAAATTCCGGAACTTCGGCGGCCTGTACTAATAATCTTTGTCATTATCGCCGCAAGTCTTAATATCCTTCAATTTCTCCACATTCGCAATGTGTTAGGCAATGCTGTCATTATATTTTGTTCGTGTGCAATCTTTTTGCTCGACTCACACCGTTGCAGATAGATAAAATCGAGCTTTCTAATGATTTGATGAGATGACTCACAAGCATGAAAATTAAAATGACTTAATATATTTCCTTAACTTCCCACTCCTTCATCTTCCTAAACTCTTTGCTTTCTATAATAGACTATACAAATATATAGCTTCAGAAATCATCTGGAAATTATTTAAAACCTATCAATAAAAATTAAACGGATTGAAGATCTTGAAGTTTTAAAAGTAAAATTTGATGATTAACTAGCACTTACAAAGACTTTAAAGCCCTATGTAGATTAAAGTAAAGATTCTGGTATTAGTTTTAAGAAAACTCACGTAGGTGATAAGTTTAATTATACAAAGGTTCCCTTTTATATTTCGGGAATGGATGATCCAAATGCTGCTATCTGACAACTGATGTCTAATTAGAGTTACTCAGAACGGTTTGATGTCCATACTCCATGAAAAATAACTTTATATAGATTCTCCGATCCAAGACACACTCATTTTACAAAAATATCTGCAATTCTTCTTTTTACATTGTATATATTAACGAAACGTGGCTCAATTTTTAGCATATCTCAGCTACCAACAGAGCGACTAATGGCAATATTGAGTATGAACGTGTTGATGTGCAGTATATTTGACATATAGTGCCGCTAATAGATTGAATTACGTGTAAATGTAACTTTGACTCTTTTCTTTTTTATACACTAGTTATATACCTACATACCTCCTGATATACCCTGCGATATTCTTGAAATGCTCTTTGAGGCGCTTGAATTACTTATTCTAGATACTTGGAGATTTTAATATTACCTCCTTCGCTGACTCAGTTTGTGGAGACCCTAAGATCTCCTGCATCACGAACTTTATGAATATATTAAACCTTCGCCAAATGAATAATATTAAAAACTCCAACGATCGTTTACTGGACTTGATATTGTGTAATTTTAACTGTGAATTGATTCTTGAACGTGATAAATTGCCTTCAGTTGCTGACGATGGGCATCATCCTGCTATGTTAGCTTTATTACAAGTAAATCGTGATGCGGAACCAAAAAAAATTCCATCAAATTCATGTAATAGGAGGAACTTTAGGAATGCCGACCACCCCAATTTATACAATGACTTTCTCAATACTGATTGGTCATTCCTTGAATCGTGTAGTAATGCTGACAATGCAGTGGATAAATTCTACACCTTAGTTTATAACCGTCTGGATAAGTACGTCCCGCAAAAAACTATCAAAATATTAAGTTAAAGTTGCACTATCAAAGAAAATGGAAAGGACGTCATCTCAATTCTACTACGCGGAATTTCAACGATTGCGTGCATTAACTAAAACCTAAATATCCTCGGCTTATAATTCATACATGGCGAATGTGGAGCGTGACCTCAAAAGTAACCCCACTGACCTTTGAAAGTTTATCCGTTTCAAAAATGGGACTAGCCGGATTATTGAGGAAATGTATTGCGGTGATATTAAATATTCCCTGCCAAGTGATATTGTCAGCGTTTGCTGATACGTTTTCTCAATCTTTCCTACCTAAAAATACAACGCCAATTAGCGAATGTTATTCAAGTCTAGAAACTCTATTTATACCGACTATCACAGAATCTGACGTAATTGATAGGCTTAAGAACTCAATGACCGCGGGTGATGATTGTATTCCCAGTTTTTTGATTAAAGATTGCAAACTTTTATGGACTAAACCCTTACCTATCATATTCAATCTTGCTATCCGTACTGGATATTTTCGTGAACGCTAGAAGTGTGCAGTCATTTGTCCTATTTTTAAACATGGTAACATTGCATCAATAACAGATTATCGACTCATTGCAATCTTGCTTAATTTTGCCAAGGTGTTCGAACAGGTCGTGTATACCATCATGTACAGTCACGTTCATAAATATATAAGTACTCAACAACATGGATTTTTGTCGGGTCGCTCTACACTAATGAACTTGGCAGTATTTACACAAAAATTAAGCGAGTGTTTTGATGAACGTGGCCAGACCGATGTGGTATATACAGATTTTTCAAAAGCGTTCGACACCCTCGATCACAACATATTCATTAATAAACTCAGTTCTTTTGGTTTCACGGGACCTATTCTTAAACTTACATCTTCATATCTAGACCACAGAACGAACTATGTTTTTTATAATGGACTCAAATCGCAAAAGTTTATATATAACCCCGCCGTTCCTCAAGGTTCAAACTTAGGGCTGCTCCTATTTCTTATATTTATTAATGATCTTATCACTGCTATTTCTTGTTCTAGCCTAGGAAGATGATATGAAGATTTATAATTTTATTAATGATAATGATGATGCAGATGTTATTCAAAATAATCTAAATACACTAGCTCACTGCTATAATGTAAACAAGCTAACCTTGAATGTTAACAAGTATTCTATTCTCAGTTACAGTTGCAAGAGACATATTTAGTGCAGTATTTTTATTTAAATTGATTAATAGTATTATTGATTCTCCAGAGCTGCTCGCTAATATTAAGTACTACTGCCATAGATTGTCTTTCCGGCATTGTAATACATTTATTACTAGTACGCCGAAAAGTAATATCTTGCGTAAAGCCCCCTTATATCACATGAGTCGTAATGCTAATAAGTATTTTAACGATATATTTATTAATGATCACATTTAATTTATGGGTCTTATTCTAATTTCACTTGTTTGTTTGTTTGATTTTTATTTCCTAGTTGCTATTACTGTATTTCTTTACTAGAATTTTATAATATGTTATATATAGTATTAAGTGTAGTAACAGTATATTAGAAAATTTATTTTTGTCCCTAGTTTGGATCTTCCGTTGGGCAATAAAGTTATTATTATTATTCCATTATTTTGAAATATTGTTGCTTGACCCCTTCAATCTACATTCAGTCTTCTCATACTCTCTTCAAATACATTACCTTGTTACTTCTGATATCTCATCTTGTTTATCAATTAAAGTGTATCCATTTTTCTTTCTCTTCGCCTCTAAGTTCCCATTTAAAATCAACTAAAAGACTTAATGCGAGTATCTGGACCGTTGTTCCTTTTCTTAACCCTCATTAGCTGTAAGTATTTTTTCTTTGATTTCTATTATTTATGATTCTTTTTTTAGGACGATAAATAAAATTCACTTTGTTGTTATCACACACGGTTTTTATTATTAGTGACCTGTTCGCTCATTGTTCGAAGTGTACCTACTAATCTGATTAGTGACGAGCTTTATGTCTGGACGTGTCACGAACGCTGTAAACATGTACAAACCCACGGCGCGCCGCATCGTAGATAGATAATTTTATGTACAAAACACAGATCGTGCAATACTCTTCTTTCGTGAAGTTGGCGTAAAGTGACTTCGCATAACATTTGAGGACGACTGCATGGCACTCGTAGATATCCAAGCCTATGTGAAGCATACTCTAAAAATTTGTTCTGAACCCTCTCAAATTTAGCAATTGCGTTACCATAATATGGTGACCACACATTAGAAGCGTATTCTAAATAAGGTACAACCAACGCTGTATATAAATGCCTAACCGTTGATATACTAAAAATAACAGAAAATCTGAACCTGATTAAAAGCCTTGGAGAAATCAGTGTAAACATCAACTTGATTACCCTTCTTCAAGACATTCGATATATCTGACTGGAACGTGAGCAAATTCGTGACAGTTGATCTCCCAGTCATAAAACCATGCTGTTCAGGAATTATAAAATGTCTACAACACCAGGATAATTGAGCAGAAACAAGTTTATCCAACATTTTAGGTAATGTTGATTGTATTGCCACGCCTCTATAATTCTGTATTTTTATCATTATATATCATGATTCTTGGTTAAACATTAGTATCATGACATTGCCTCAATATGACCAAATTTTTTTTGGGTTTTGCCCTAAACTTTCCTCCATCTTACACACATAGTAGGAATATAATTTTTTTACTAAGAAAATAACACTCTGAGCGCAACTTCTTAAATTTAATGTAATCACTGATAGAACCACTATGCTGGTGTGCTGACCGTTGCTGCTACTTGCATGTAAAAGTTTTCGATCACCCTGTTTATTTAACAAGATTGGTGGATGAATATACGATGATCGTTAGCTTCATCTGTCTCATCCAGGATCTCCATTCCGACAAAATCTCCAGATTCCGAAACTGTTGTTTCGAACTGCCTCCTCAACTTGTCCACGAAACTGCGGAGCAACGCTGCATCCGAGGACATGGCGAGTCCATCATCTACGTAGAGAATAACAATTATTATCAAGTCAGTGTCACTTATCCTGTTTTGCTTCTCCTCGTTGTATCCTTCGTCGAGCATAAACTGGTTGAACTTTTCGTTCCAGCGTCGTAATGTCTGCTGCAACCCGTATATCGGCCGTTGTAGTCTGCATACTTCATCCTTGTTGACATTAGCTCCCTCAGGTGATGATTCAATCGCAATAGGGTCGCACATGGATGATGAAAATGAAGACTCATAAAATATCTCATGAATCTCATCTTCGTCACTCAGGTTTAGGTCACGCCTTCAAGCTATTTTCTGTAATTCGGTAGGCTAGATGAGATACAGCCATCCTAAACAGCATTCGATAGACATTATTGTCATCAAGAGTTGCGCTTGCAATAAGTTACGGGCCATCTAGGATCGCGGCCTTTTTCCCCTTCTTGACGATTGACGACGGCTTCAGAGAAAGGTTTCTCTTCTAATCTGGAACGAATAGGACGTTCGTGATGTCTCCTTTTCCAATAACAGGTATTTACACGGTGTTGCCTATCACGACAGTTGTCCCCCGAGCAACATCAGACATGTTGGAAAACAGCTCGGCCCTGTGCGACATATGGACAGATGCTCCGCTGTCCATGATCCATGCATCTTCCGTGTTGTCACCCCGTCCAGGAAATTCGACGATGAATGAAGAAAACTCCTTGTCTTGATTTAGTGGCTTACGCGATGTAGCTTCTCTTCCTGTATTGGTAGCACATAACGTTAGGTGCGTCCCCGGAAGATGCTGTAAATTCTTCTACCCAAAATGTTCCATACATGCTCAATAGGTGAAAGATCAGGGGTGGCTGTGGCAAGATATCATTGTCTTCCGCAAAAACTCTTTCAATATGGGGGTGGGCATTGTCTTGCTGGAAAATGGGTCTTCTAACTCCTGAAGAAATCTTCGCTAGCTATCCATAGATAATCAATTCCTTCCTGCTGATTCTGGTGGCCCGACTTTTGCCCGAGCTAGGCCTATTTCGTCGTTTTGTGTGATTTCCACGATGAATTTCTGCCGGATGAGACTCCGAACGCCGTTTCAAATTGCTCATTTAGTGACAGGTTTGCGTCTTCGTCGACTAACCTAGATGTCAAATGTGCCAGCGTTGCCTGTCTTCACTGACAGACAACCACGCCTTTTGAATATCCGAAACTTCAGCGGCAATGTTCTAATAATGTTTATCATTATCGCCGCCAGCCTCACCAATATCCTTCAATTTCTAAAACATTTCGTGAATCTACAACAATGAGTCTTACTAAGACTACAAAACAAATTAATTTGAAACAACTACTTCTCTAGCTAATACTTCGACAGACATTGAATAATACAAATTAATTTGCGTGTTACAAATAGTACAACTATCAAAGCAACACTAGTTTGAACGTGTTTCTTTCTGTAAAATGAAATAAAAATGATTTAATGTTCGTTAAATAATTTATGAGTGACTATATTATGATAAATTTGGAACAAAAAAAAAATTAATTTAAGTTGATGTAATTAAAATAAATTAGTAAAAGCAATTAAATAATTCAATACTCAATTTATAACCATCTGCAGACACGTGTTTATAAATTGAGTATTGAATTATTTAATTGCTTTTACTAATTTATTTTAATTACATCAACTTAAATTAATTTTTTGTTCCAAATTTATCATAATATAGTCACTCACAAATTATTTAACGAACATTAAATCATTTTTATTTCATTTTACAGAAAGAAACACGTTCAAACTAGTGTTGCTTTGATAGTTGTACTATTTGTAACACGCAAATTAATTTGTATTATTCAATGTCTGTCGAAGTATTAGCTAGAGAAGTAGTTGTTTCAAATTAATTTGTTTTGTAGTCTTAGTAAGACTCATTGTTGTAGATTCACGAAATGTTTTCGTGTTTTTAAATTTATTATTTAATTTTCTACAACGAACTAAAGGATTTTAATACATTTTATCCTTCAATTTCTTCGATAGATTTTCCACATTCGCAATGAGTTGGGCAATTGGGCAATGCTCATTATCTTTCGTTCGCGTGCGAACATTTTGCTCGATTCAGGCCGTTAGATATAGATCGAATCGAGCTTTCCAATGATTTGATGATATGATTCACAATTCTTAGTCAAAGTGATCTGCGAGTAGTCCACGGCAGGTGTTAGAACGAACATCGTCGTTGCGTCATTCTTCACCCAGGCCTTATGTGGGTCCCCGTTAGCTGCTGGTTTCTGATCCATACCATAAACGATGCCATAGAGTCGCACACTTCATTTGGAACCACCATTTGTTCTAGTTACTGCCATCAAACTTGTTCAGACTGTTCATGTCTAACCTTTCAGCCATTGTGTTTGCAGAACAGAGGCCTGTTAGCTCACGCGCCATATCCGTCGTATCTGAGGAATTCCTCATGTAATTGCCGCCAGCGTCGAAGCATGAAATTTCAAATGACTTAATAGTATGTTTCTTTAACTTCCCACACCTTCACCTTCCTAAACTATTTGCTTTCTATAATAGACTATACAAATATATACCTTCAGAAATCATCTGAAAATTATGACTCCGACAATAACTGGGTTGACTAATTTAAAACACATCAATAAAAATTAAACGTATTGAAGATCTTGAAGTTTTGAAAGTAAAATTTGATGATTAACCAGCACTTACAAAGACCTTAAAGCCAATAAGTTCAAAACCTCGGTTTAAATAGCCTATAAATGATCTAGATTAAAGTAAAGATTCTGGGATTAGTTTTAAGCTAATAAGTATAATTATACCAGGGAAGCCTTTTATATTTCGGGAATGGATGATCTAAATGCTGCTATCTGAGAACTGATGTCTTTGACGTATAATTGAATTTTTTTAAGTAGAGTTACTCAGAACGGTTTTATGTCCATACGCCATTTATATTGTTTACAGTGATATGAAAAATAACTTTATATAGATTCTCCGATCCAAGACACACTCATTTTACAAAAATATCTGCAATTCTTTTTTTTGGCATTGTATATCTTACCGAAACATGGCTCAATGACTTAATATTTAGCAATTCTCAGCTAACAACAGAGCGAGTGGTGGTGGTGTTCTAATGGCAATATTGAGTATGAACGTGTTGATGTGCAGTATATTCGACATGTAGTGCCGCTAATTGATTTAATTATGTGTAAATGTAACTTTGACTCTTTTCTTTTATACACTTGTTACCTGATATTCTTGAAATGCTCTTTGAGGCGCTTGAATTACTTATTCTAAATAAATTCTTATACTTGGAGATTTTAATATTACTTATTTCGGCTGACTCAGTTTGTGGAGACCCTAAGTTCTCCTGCATCACGAACTTTATGGCTATATTAAATCTTCGCCAAATGAATAATTAAATTAAAAACTCCAACGATCGTTTACTGGACTTGATATTCTGTAATTTTAACTGTGAATTGATTCTTGAACGTAATAAATTAGCTTTAGTTGCTGAAGATGGGCATCATCCATCACAAGTAAATCGTGACGCTAAACCGACACATTTTCCATCAAATGCATGTAATAGGATATATAACTTTAGGAATGCCGACCACCTCAATTTATACTATGACTTTCTCAATACTTATTGGTCATTCCTTGAATTGTGTACTAATGCTGACAATGCAGTGTACACCTTAGTTTATAACCATCTGGATAAGTACGTCCCGCAAAACAACTATCAAAATATTAAGTTAAAGTTGCACTATCACAGAAAATGCAAAAGGACGTCATCTAAATTCTATTACGCGCAATTTCAACGATTGCGTGCATTAGCTAAAACCCAAATATCCTCGGCTTATAATTCATACATGGCGAATGTGGAGCGTGACCTCAAAAGTAACCCCACTGACCTTTGAAAGTTTATCCGTTCCAAAAATGGGACTAGTCGGATTCCTGAGGAAATGTATTGCGGTGATATTAAATATTCCCTGCTAAGTGATATTGTTAATACGTTTGCTGATACGTTTTCTCAATTATTCCTACGTAAAAATATAACGCCAACTAGCGAATATTACTCAAGTCGAGAAACCCTATTGATATCGACTATCACTGAATCTGATGTTATTGCTATTATTGATAGGCTTAAGAACTCAATGACCGCGGGTAATGATTGTATTCCCAGTTTTTTTTTATTAAAGATTGCAAATTTTTATGGGCTAAACCCTTGGCTATCATATTCAATCTTGCTATCCGTACTGGATATTTTCCTGAACGCTAGAAGTGTGCAGTCATTTGTCCTATTTTTAAACATGGTAACATTGCATCATTTACAGATTATCGACCCATTGCAATCTTGCCTAATTTTGCCAAGGTGTTCGAACAGGTCGTGTATACCATCATGTACAGTCACGTTCATAAATATATAAGTACTCAACAACATGGATTTCTGTCGGGTCGCTCTACACTAATGAACTTGGCAGTATTTACACAAAAATTAAACGAGTGTTTTGATGAACGTGGCCAGACCGATGTGGTCTGATTTTTCAAAAGCGTTCGACACCCTCGATCACAACATATTCATTAATAAACTCAGTTCTTTTGGTTTCACGGGACCTCTTCTTAAACTTACATCTTCATATCTAGACCACAGAACGAACCATGTTTTTTATAATGAACTCAAATCGCAAAAGTTTATATCTAGCTCCGTCGTTCCTCAAGGTTCAAACTTAATGCTAATAAGTATTTTAACGATATATTTATTAATGATCACTTTTAATTTATGGGCCTAATTATAGTTTCACTTGTTTGTTTGTTTTTTTTATTTCCTAGTTGCTATTACTGTATTTCTTTACTAGAATTATATAATATGTTATATGTAATATATATTTTTTAGTATTAAGTGTAGTAACTGTATATTAGAAAATGTATCTTTGTCCCTAGTTTGGATCTTCCGTTGGGTAATAAAGTTATTATTATTATTATTATTTCATTCTTTTGAAATACTGTTGCTTGTTCTTAATACCTTGTTACTTCTGATATCTCATATTGGTGCAAACATTGTTTATCAATTGAAGTGTATGCATTTTTTCTTTCTCTTCGCCTCTAAAATCCCATTCAAAAACAACTATAAGACTTATTGGGAGTATCTGGTCCGTTGTTCCTTTTCTTAACCCTGTTTAGCTGTAAGTATTTTTACTTTCCCTATATAGTATATATAGGGGAAGTATTGTTTTCGTGCGTGAAAATGTCTGTGGGCGCTGTATCTCAAAAACGAATGATCCGATTGAGATGAAACTTTAAACTTAAGGTTTTATCGTTAAAAACTGGAGCTGAAAAGCTTTTGGTGAATATTCAAAAACCGGAAGTGGATGTTTACTCGAGGCCGTTTTTTGTTTTTACGAGATATTTATCTAAATTTGAACAATTTTAAAAAACGGTTCAAACAAAGGTTAAAGGGAATGAAAAACTGAATAAATTTTATTCGAATATTTTTTTCATAAAATTCTTAACTTTCGAGAAAATAATAAAAATTGAAAATTTTGAGATTTTTTGCCAATTGCTATTAAACTATTGGAGCTACATAAAATTTATATAACAAATAATTGTAGATAATTCAAAATTAAACAAATTACTAAGAATAGCCTTTTTGCGTAAACCTCATAGTTTTCGAGAAAAATATAGGGAAAGTACTATGATGGCCACATCACCATTTTTTTCTTTGATTTCTATTATTTATTTATTTTACAAACTACTTTTGCTCACATCCGTCTTCTCAAGACAACAAAAAAGTATTATCAACTAGGGACCCCTGACATTATTATTTACTCCTCTATATTCAGTGTGGAAAGCTATTAAAATGTATAGAATGTACTTGCTCTGCTCCATCTGTTAACAATATAATGTTGATTCCCTCGATGACGCCTTCTTATCCCCCTTTTATATAGTTTAACACATCAATCAAACTAACCTATACCCTACTAAGACTCGCATCTTGCTTTTCTCGAAACAAGAAAGGGATAACGTCAATTATTTTTTAAACTGGTTTAGAAATCAAGTAGGGGATATAGGGGTGGGCAACAATAGGTCTACAATACTATATAAATACAGCTGATTACTAAAATACTTTCACCAACTATTAGAGAATCATAAAAAGTGCTAAAACACATGGACAGCTCCAGTGATGATGTTCTTGAACCTGGGACCTAGAAAAGATTAGTCAAGCATTGCTTACTTTAGGATTAATGCTATTATCAAGGAGTACACCTACCTGCTCCGATACGAAATTTTTCACTGTTATTATGAGAAAATTTTAATTTCGTAAATAAAATAACTTTATTACGCAAAAGTTTGTTAAAAATCTATTATCCAAAGGTCTTTCTGTCTAGTTAATGCGTATATATATAGAACGATGAAATTAAAACAAATATGGTAGAATTTGGTTTTTTAAATTTAGGCCTTATACTAGGGTTTCTAGGAAGACTAGGAATATAGGGATAGTATGTGGAAGTTGAAAGGATTTTTGGAGAATTTTTCTGATAGGAATCGGAGGAATAAATAAAGTGGTATCGTAGAGGAGCTGGTTAGAAGGATTGTGCAAAGGATTCAGAGGATGACGGAGTTTTGTTAAGGTTCGAAGAGATGCTCGCTCGCTAACTTCAATATTGCAGGAGGTTCGATTGCTGGGATTGGGATAGAGGGTACAACCATAGTCAAGTAATGGGCGGCAAATCATTTTATAAATTATAAGAGCTGCAATCCCATTATTCTTGTATGTTAAACTTCTAAACCATTTTATCCCAGAAGTATTTTATTTTTTATTATACCAATGTATTTTTGAAATTGATTTTTTGATCTATGGTTATGCCAAGTTAACGGAAACTGAGGAAGGGACCAAAGTTTAGAAAATAAGGACTTTGTGGAGTGAATAATTGGTGCGATGATAAGGGATTATGAACTGTGATTTGTGGGGATTGATTTTAATGCGTCATTTAGCAAACCATTATTGAAGGGAATCAATTAGTTCTTGAAGGAATTGAAGGGCTTTTAGTAATGTGGGTGCATGTGTGATTAGGGCGGTATCAAATTGCAGGAGATATTTGGATGAATTACAATTGAGAGGATCAGGGTTATACACATTAACGCAAAAAATATTACAATGGTGACAGAGGAGAGCCTTGGGGAATTAGATGTTCGGGAGTAAGAAAAGAATAGAAATAGTTGTGGATTTTGACTTTTAGGGATTTATATTTAGGAAGTGGTAATTTTATAGTAAGCCTTAATGCCAGACTTAGCCAAACGTTTTCTGGACATCCGAAAATAACTTGTACTTTAAGTTTTTCTTTAAATATGGTGTTCTTCACTGAGATATTTTTACTGTCCTTAAGTATAAAATTGCATCTTTTTAAATAAAATTCTTAGGTTTCTTTACACAACTGTTTCATTAATAATTCGTTCTTTCTTAATCTTTTGAAATTCGATGAAATTGTTTAGTTCTATAATAATTTTATTTTCAGTTACCTGATACGTGTTTCGATCATTTCTGATCATTTTCAAAGTACAAAACTAATTGAATTGAAAATATTATGGAACTTAACAAGTTTTTTACATAATCTAATTTACATATCTCGTTCCATTGAGAGTGTAGCTCAACCAGTATCAACTTAATCTTTTTATTATTAAATTTTCATAAAATTCTTAACTTTTTTGAGAAAAAAATTAAACATGAAAATTTTGACATTTTTTGCCAATTGCTAATAAACTATTAGAGTTACAAGAAACTTGTATTACAAATAATTGTAGAGAATTCAAAAGTGAACAAATCATTAAGAATAGCCTTTAAATTGATTTACAATTCTTTTTATTTAATTTGTGTTTTCTAAATAATTTTTTTAAGTAAATTTTCATATTTTTGAAAATAAAATTCCTTTTATTTTACACAACTGCTTCAATTATTTTAAATGAAATTAGATTTTTTCTTTCTTAATGTTCTTATTATTTGTTATCTCTAACGAATTCCAATTGTTTTTTGTGTAAAATTAAACATACTTAATCATGACCATTCGATTCAAATAAAAGGCTAATAAATATGGCAATTACATACATTTTTACACACCATTGTAGAGATTTATAATACTGTTAGTCACAGTAGTAGGCGTTTACTTTGCACAACATCAATAACAGGAAATTAAACTCGATAAATCCATTTTGCTACGATATTATTTATTTAATCACTTTTGAATACATTTGGCGAACATTAAAAATAAAAAATCATTCTTTTTAAATTATCATCTACGTAGAATTAATTAAAATTAAAAAAATTTAGTGGTAAAAAACATAGTAAGTGCGTTAGTTTAGTGTTTATTATGAATTACCATGTACGCCGCCGCCATTCCTACGGCTACAATTAATTATTAAAAATGGTGACCTTTGGATTTCTTTTCTATACAATTTAAAAACCCCACATTCTTAGAAAAACAATGATGGACCTATAAAGCATTTTTGAAGAGGTAAATATAATCTAATCCGTGTAACTTCAGACCTGTATCTCTGATCTACTTTGTTTCATCTATTCTGAGCCATGTTATTTCATTCTGCTTCCAAACTACTTCCATTATTCCAATTTAAAGCATTATCTACTCACACACTGTACTAACACCAAGACGAAGACTAAAATCTGTTGATAATTGAAATAATGTTCCTTTGTTTTTATTCAACAAGCATGTCACATGTTTATTACCTTTAGTCAACCCTTTTTCTTCAAAGCTCTGAAAACTCGAAATTTGTAAAAAATTTGCCCAGTGAAGCTAACTTTCTCTTGTTTTATAGTGCAGTGCAATGTTAGAAAATCAAAATATCTAATTAAATTTGTTGGATGCTTGAAGCCGCAGCTTTGTGATACATCTTGAATTAGATTAATTAAATATTGTGTGTTAATATTATTGTTGATTTTGTTTGGTATTAAATTTAAATATACTTGCTAAATCTTTAACGAAACGGTTTCATATAACATGGATTCAAATTTATTAGAACACACGTAACGTTTCCCAACATTACACCACATTACAATTTCCGTGCAAGGGTTAACATTTCTCCGGATTTAAGAAGTGAAACAATTCGTGGATTTTTGCGAAACGCCGCCTATTTATAGAAAATGAGACACGAAGATAATCAATAATAATATCTAGCAACCTACATAACACTATAAGGCAAAGGTAAGGGTAGCGAACGTCGCGGCGGCACGCGATGTTTGCATAAAATTTACTGCCCTTCTAAGTTCCTTCCTTCCTTCACTCCAATCATAATACGCAATTCCAGAGATTCTAATCACAATAAGTGATCAAACGGCCATTAATTCTAATATCTGTCCGCATGTGTGTGTATTGATGCTTGTAATTCCATCTGATCGATATCTTTAATTAATTATGCTCGCGTGCACACAATTTTACAACATTTGGAAAATTAGTGTAATTATTGGGTACGTGGATCGGCTTCTGTTTAATTAAGTTTGAATATCAACCAACGACCTTCTAATTTTTATGTTGGAAATTATTGCTTTGCATATTTAAAAAAAACATTATTGCGAAACAGGCAATTAAAGTTTATTGCTTTGGCACTAATTCAACCCCATTATACTTTTTTTTTAAATCATAGATAACGTTTTATAAAATGTAAAATTGGTAGAACTAAATAACTATCTATTTACACTTACTTTTTTCTTCAAAATTGTGACAACTTGAAATTGGTCAAATTTGGCCCAGTATCTCAGAAAAAAAAGAGAAGAATGTGATGATTAAAAAAAAAAATGAAGACTGCAAGGTAGCACGAAATAAAACGACATAGGCATAAAAGATGGAAAAAACAAATTATGGAAAGTTTAGGTCATATAGAAAATATAGAAATAAAGGAACATAGAGTAGATGAGAATATTTAAGATGAAGCCTAAAGAAAAAGGAAATTGAAGAAGTATTAAATATAATTAGGATTACTACTGAGAAATAAAAGCAGGGGTGCTAATTCTATAAAGATCGAATAGGTATGAAAGATTAAAATATGACGGAGTCAGAAAAAGAAATCGTTTGCAGCTAAACTAGATCCCGAAAAAGGACAACTGATAAGATAACCATATTAAGTTAACTTGTTTGGTAGTTGAAGTAGAAACACTTAAATTTTCAAAACACTTTATTATTGCTTTTTTAAAACGCAACAATTATTTCGCCACTGTAGCTTCTTCAGGCGAACAAATGGAGAGAAAAGAGGGATGATTAAAAAAAATGTATTAGGTTAACTAGAATTTTAGAAAAATCTCCCAAGAATTATTTACACCAATATGTGATTGTAAGAGGGATATTAAAAGTAATGAGAAAATGGATCGAAAAAATGCATGAAAAGAGAAATGTAGGCTGGAGGATGCAAGCTAGATTACTAAATATTTTAAAAGATTAAAACCTATATACAGCAAATTTAGAAAAGATACATCAAAATTGGATAGTATAAGGAGTAATAGAAGATGAAAATGTAATAATACCTATGCGGACAATATTGCTATAATTGCTAGAAGATAAAATCAAGAATATTAAAAGATAATAAAACACATTTTAGATTTTTACATTTGAGACAATAGATAATTTAAGTTAACAATCTTCCAAAACTAGTAAATCACATGACATTTATGGAATAGCGGTGAAAATATATACAGAATAATTAGAGATTTATTTGGGGTAGTTCACTAGCCTTTTTTGCAAAATATAGTTGTTATCCCTAGCAACCTTGCAAATTTAATGTCTACACAAGGATGCGATAACAGCCTAAGTTAAGAATTTAAAATAAATGTACTTAGTATTAAAGGTGGAGGCTTCTACTTCGTTATACATTATTCTTCACAAATAAAAAACTTGGTTTGTATAACACTGACTTTATTTAGTGACTATAGTTTCGACAATTTTAACTTGTCATTATCAAACAAGAAACAAGAAACTTCTTATTTGATAATGACAAGTTAAAATTGTCGAAACTATAGTCACTAAATAAAGTCAGTGCTATACAAACCAAGTTGAAAAGTTTTTTAAAGTTTTTTAATTGTAAATGTACTTAGTTATTATACATTCGAAGACTTTAGAAAAATTACTGACGAGGGCAATAGGTCTATAATTTTTTATTTGATTTCTATCTACAATTTTGAAAACAGATACAATTTTCACCACTTTCCATGACAAAGGGAACACACCAGTCTTAAGAATCAAGTTATATATAAAAATCAACGGTTTACATAAAATGTGGCCGCAATCTTTCAATACAAAAGAAAGTATCTTATCCAAACCAGCAGTTAACGAGGCTTTCAGATTCTTCAATTGTATCAGAAAATCTTCTTCAGCGATTATAAAATTCCCAAATAATCCGTGATTGATAATAGATGTAGTTTTATTACTTGCAGCATTATCTTTATAAACATAATTGAAACGGGTTGCGAATGCATTGACTGTTGTCTGTTGGATTCGAGGAAAATTTGTCTTCATATGTCATATTTCGTGGAATTCCTGTTGTATTTTTAATTGTATGAATATAGTTCCAAAATGCAGCAGGATCCGTTTTCATATTATTTTCTGTGTCTTGTACAAATGCATGCCGTTTACTACTAACTAAATTCTTGAGCTCTCTTCTTGCATTTTCATCATAACGCTTATTACTTTAATTATTATTTCGCAAGAATTTAGATCTTAATTTGTCTTAATTTTTATCTTAACTTTACGTCTCAATGAACCACCAAACCAGGGCGGATAATCCTTATTTATATTTGATAATTTATATTTTGGCACATTTTTATCAAAAATGGCGTAAAGCTGTGTGTAAAGAAAATTTACACATTTTAATTTGTACAAATCAACCCAGTTGATGTTTGACAGCTCTATATATAAATTAGTAAGATAAGCTTTTTTAAAGTTATATTTATATTCATTAGATTCTGAACATGTTTGGGCTTTTTAAAGTGCTTAATTTGACAGAAATATTTAAAGCAGGATGATGAATGTCCTCAGGTACAAGTGATTCGAGATCCCGCTGAAGTTGGTATTTAAATTCACGTGCTAGTATAACTAAATCTAAAAACCTATCAAAAGCATTTGGAATATTATTAATTTGTACCAAATGGTGATAATCCATGAAATTATTAATGGTCGTCGATAAACTTGATAAGTAATGTGACTTAGAGCAGTCTTTAAATTGAGGAATATTAAAGTCGCCCAAAATTAACACATTGTCATAATGGACATCACAGAATCAATAGCTTCAAAGAGTAAGTTCAAAATCTCAAGACTAGGTTGGAAAAGATAAACACATATTCATTAGGATTGTTCTGGAATTAATAATCAATTTTTCGGCAACTGTTTCTTTTCCGTCGGGAATATTGGGTACAACATTTCTTACTGCCAAAAACAATAGTTGTGTCAGGTTGAATTTCAATAGGTCCGGAGAGCGATTTATTGTTTTTCAGGTCGAGATAGTAAAGGGTGATTTTTTAGCAACTTTCTTTTTGGCAACACTGTTTTTGGCAGCTCAGCTGTTTTCCTGTAACATGTCAACTGTCAAACATGTTCAATTTGGTCTATAATTTAACCATGAATCGACTTAGAAACGAATAACGTTTGCAGATTATTGAATTTTATTACCAAAATTCATGCTCGTACACTTATTCCACTTTATGGTCAGTTTGGGCGACCTTTTGAAGCGGCTTTTTGGAATCTTGTGATTAAATTTCGCAACAAATTTACATTATTGGACATTAAACCACCAACACGCATAAGTAGAGTGCGGACAGAGGAAAATATCCCAGCTGTATCCGCCAGTGTTGTTGCTGACCGTGAATTATCGATTCGGCGCCGTTCGCAGCAATTGGGCCTATGTTACTCCACTACGTGGAAAATTTTGCGGAAGAATTTGGGTGTAAAGCCTTTTAAAATAAAGCTGGTGCAAGCATTGAAGCCATGCGACCTACCACAACAGGTAACTTTTGGTGAATGGGCGCTGGCAAAGTTGGATGAAGATCCACTTTTTTATCAGAAAATTGTGTTCAGCGACGAAGCTCATTTCTGGTTGAATGGATACGTAAACAAGCAAAATAGCCGTATTTGGTGTGAAGAGCAGCCAGAAGCATTGCAAGAACTGCTAATGCATCCAGAAAAATGCCGGCGGCATCATTAGACCGTACTTTTTCAAAGACGACGAAGGCAGGAACGTTACCGTGCAATTATTACAATTTTTTTTTGCCCAGAATGGAAGAGCTAAACTTACATGACATGTGAAAAAATTTATTCGTGAGATACTGGCCGATATGTTGGAGAGAGTATGCCAACATTGGACCCAGCGTATGAATCATTTGAAGCGTAACCGCGGTCAACATTTACATGAAATCTTCTTTAAACATTCTATCGACACAAATAAAGATTTTATACGTTTCTCTACATTTTATGTATTTTTTTAAATCAAATTCGAAAGCTCTTAAAAAATCACTCTTAATAATTTTGGTTGGTCTTATGTGGTCACCTTTTTTTTTTATTTAGTCTAAAACACCAATGCTTAGTGGATGGATAATTGGTTTTAAAAGAACCTTGATCGCTGTTTCATCATGACATCTTCGATCCTATGGATTTGTGTCTTGAGATTCAGATATATTGTACAGAATAATATTATTTTCCCGATATAGATGTTAATGAGTAGGAGGTGTGGATATTTTGAGTTCAGATGGACATGGTAACTCCATCCATGGATCCATTAGCCAAAGTATGATAGTAGTTCTCTTAGGTTTTCCTGGGATGCAATTTTATGAGTGATTTGGCAGCCAGCCAGCTAATACACATAACTATAATATAAATTCTCTTCCTCTGTGCTGTATTAGCTACTCCTCCCTGGCCTTTGTTTCACAATTGCTTTTAGCACCTCAATCTCATTCCCACTCGCACACATACTCCTCTTTTGACCTATACCATTTATCACAAGCGTTCCCTGCAATCCCATACATTCCCACATCCAGTGCTCCCATACATCCTTCCCAATTCCACAAAACATGCATTTCATGAACTCTTCCCCCATCCATACCTTTCTTCCTCTTTCCTCATTCCCACATCTAAACCGTGCAAGTAGCCGTGCGTCCTCCTTTGACAATCTCGCAAAATAGCGTGGAAGGCCATTAAATACTTGGATCTCTTTATACTTAGGGCTCGAGTTACTCTTCTCTATTCTTATTTGTCGCAACTGCAACTCGATATCCTTCACCCTTATCGCATACTCTATCTCAAGCTTCTCCCTCGACGCTATTTTCCGATCCACTAATTGGCACAACCACCCGACTCTCTTGTACAAAGACTCTCTCTCTCATCTATCCTGCTCCTTTAGCATTCATCCGCCATTCCTTATAAGAAACACCCCATGCCTTCTTTACCAATCTTTCATCTCCTAACATACCTATCTTTCCCTCATACTTTACTACCCTCCTCGCTGACTCCCATTCCACATGTATTCTTTGATACTCCTGCAATACCACATAACTTGGTGTTGTTCGCTCTACTCCTAATAAACTTTTTAAGAATTTGCAGGTGTACCTTTCCCACACTCTCATGTCCAGACACTCCCCATACTTCTGATGCATACATCATTATCGCTCTTATACAGGCATCACACCACACTAGCTTCATGTTCATATTTCCCCCTAACACTTCCTCCCATACATTCCGCATCCTCCCCATTGCCATTCTCGCCTTCTTACATGCATACTCTACATGCTTAGCTCTGCCTCTCTCCAATCTCTCTCCCAACCACTTCAATTCCTTATCCTTTCTTCGACCACCCGCATTCTCACATACCATTTATTTAGATTTTTTGACACTCACAATCAACTCCCTTTTATTAAAATACCTCTCCAGTCTCCCTTTCATCTCACTCAATTCATTCATAGTTCTAGCAATCACTACCACATCATCCGTATACGCCAGGCTCCATATCTTCCTTCTTCCACCACTTTTTCCCCTGACTGCTCCATCGCTAGAACCTTCTCCATATCCGCGATATACAGGTTGAACAGTAGTGGGCTCAAAGGGCACCCTTGTCTCACACCACGCACTACCTTGATCCTCTCCGACTCGCATTCACCTACTCTTACTTTACACCACGTCTCCTTGTACACTTCACTCACCCAATTTATAATCTGCTCTGACACTCCCTTACCTTTCAAACATTCTACCAACAACTTTTTCTCAACCGAATCATACACGGCATTCAAATCCACAAACATCAAATACACCTTGCCTTTCTTAGCCAACTCTCTCTCTCTCAATCGGCCAGCTTAGAGTAGCTATCTGATCTACTGTAGACCTTCCCTTCCTGAAGCCTGCCTGCACTTCTGGTAATAGGCCCTTCTCTTCCACCTAATTCTCCAACAGTTCCTTTACCATACCCATCATGACTTTATACAATGTGTCCATCAGAGTTATACCCCTATAATTTGTTGGGCACATTTCATCCCCTGTCTTATGTGCTGGTATAATAATTCCCTCCCTACATTCCTCCGAAAATTGCCCTTCCCCCCTCCATATCTTATTTAAAATGCCCCTCATGGCCCGTTTCCCTCCTACACTACACCATTTCCAAGCCTCTCCCTGGTTTCCATCTGGCTCCAGTGGAACTGCATTTTGCTGGGTTCAATGCACACATTTTCTTAAAGAAACATAGAAATTTAATTTTCAAAATAAATGAAAATTTTTCATTTAAAAAGTGTGGTAAAATATAGCTAAAAACTGAAAATTAAAAATAAGTTTGTTTTGATTCGCAAGAAAAACAATTAACATTAAGAAATAAAAAATAAAATATGGAGTTTTACCAAAGAGTTGGAATAGTCGTGTAAAAAGAGTAGGAATTTTACTTTCAAAGAAAAAGAAATGTTTTTAAAGAACAAATAATTTAGAAAAAACAGTTTCTAAGTAAATCCAAAATAGAATTGAAAATCTGTTAAATTCTATAAAGTAAGCAAATATGTATTACAATTCGCATTAAACAGTTTGATTTTTAAACAAAAAAATATGGAATGCATTAAGAAAATTAATATAATAAAAGGTGTGTAAAAAACGAAGGAAAAAAGAACAAACGATTTAGAAAAAATACTGAACAATTAAGGGTTTTAAAAACAGCTAGATAATACAAAATAAACATTATTTTTAAATTCTCATAAAACAGTTTTAATTTTACACAAAAAACACAGAAGAACAATGATTTAGAAAAAGTCCATGAAAATATGCAAGAAAACAACTAAAAGTAGTAAATTCCCATAAAACAAATACAGAAAAACAATTGGCATCCGTTAAGAAACCAAATAAGAAAAAAATGGAATTTTACAAAATGGAAACATTTGCGTAAGGAAGTAGTTTTATTTAAAAAAATGAAAATTTCGTACCTAAGGACACTGGAAAATTTGTCAAAACATAACAAATGATTTAGAAAATAAAAGATAAAAATTTCCAAATATAGTCTGTTAAAAAGCAGCTTATTTTTTTAAGAGCAGTGAAACATTAACCCATTTGTTGTGCTCTATTATATATATCAACTATTCATTTTTATTTTAAATTTTTAATTAATTGACAATATCTTTTAAATGAAAATGTAAAAGAAAATAACATTCATTTTTTTAGTTATTCTTTGAACTTTTTTTAAAGAATTTTTAAAAAGTAATACTGAAACGATAGTCATATTTATTAATATATTTAAAAATCCATTTTTAATTACTAATTGTTCTTCGCTTACAATATTTCACCAAGTTTCTGTATCATCATAGGTAAATTTTAAATAATTTAATTATAGCAAATAACATTGCATTTCTTTAAAATGTTCTTAAAAGAAAGAAGATTCTACATTTTTGCGAAGGTAATATTAGTTTGACATATTATCCATCCACGAAATAGGTATTTTAATACTCACCACATGACTAATCTAATATGTTCATTCAAAGTAATTAACGTCCGATCGATTTATACGATTTTTATTGTTCAAACATTCTGTTTGGTTTGCAAGATATGACCCAGTAATTACTCCCCGACATTATTTCCATTTTATACAATCATAAACTTTAATTTTTAATGACCGTAACATTATTATTTCCTTTAAAGAATTAATAATGTTATGTAGAAAATTCGTTCCTTTCGTGGAACAAATTATTGCCATTATAAGTATATAAGAAAAATAACAGAAAATTACGCAGATTGAAAGAACTAAGTGGAACACCAGAAAACTTTTATTTATATGTATGTCAGGAAATGAAAAAAAAAACAAAAAAAAACTTAGAATCGATCAATCACCTCCTCAATAATGGAGGGGCATAAACGTGGCGCGATTGATTTTTCTCGCCCTCCTCTGACTAAACACAAATCAATACTTTTCCTTGAAATGATTGACAAAAAAAATTAATGAAATCCCACGCACATTTCAAATTCCATTCATCGCCGGACCGACGTTTCTGAATAACTTATTAACATCGAAAATTAAAAGAGGGGGATCAAAAAAAAGGTCGAAACCGATTGAATGTTAAGTGTGAGAATGTATTAATATCGTTAGCCTCTTGTTGCGGTATGTCATTAAGGCTAATATAAATGTACTACTACCCTTGACATTTCCCGTCTGGCTGGAGGTCAAGAATTCACGCGTATTGTAATGAAGAAAAAAAAGTTTCCTTCATCATGATCTAGTTTACATAAAATAATGGCAATCGTGCTGATGATAGTGCTGATAAGTGCCGCAAGGTTCTTCGCTGTGACCTTTGGTGGATTGACCTTGACATGTGGATGTGGTAATGTCAATAATAATGTATTTTGTTATCAGGTAATTCGTTTCCGTTCGCTTACGATTAATTCTGGTAAATATTATTAATACTTAAAGTAATGATAGAATTATTAGAACTTTCCAGGAAAAATATATAATATAAGATTAAATGTAGCGTTCAACAGATTTTACAACTTTACAAATTTAATAGGTATTAGGTATTATTTATTTTATTCAACATGCTTACAAAAAGATTCTAATATTATACACAATGACAATAGTAATCTACATAAATGTTGGTCGCGTATGGAAAGGCTTGAGTTCATAAAATAAGTGTTCTTCCATTCTCACCCTCTATTCTTCTGGTATCAGTTCCTCGATGAAGACTTTCTTGGTGATTATTCATCAAATTATTTGCCAAATATGGCCTTTTAAGATATTTATTTAACACTACGTGTCATTATATTTACTCTTATACATAATGATTTCACATCAATCAACTTTTCTAATAGTAACTCCAGTTAAACCGTAAACTTGGTCATATTTTGAAGAATTTATGGTTAAGGCATTTCTCCACGTTCAAGGGACACCCTGTAAAATAATAATTTGATTATCTGGAGAAATCGTGTCGTTTTATTCCCTTATATTCTGTTACAAAGGTTTACATTCGTTTCGTGTTTTGATGATATACTTGATGTCTTTTCGTGACGAAATTCAACACGTGCGATCGATTTATAATTAAGGTATCCAATTGCTAATCGATTTATTATTCATGTTTGACTATCTGCTCGCCCGCATTCCCATTCCAACAGTTTGTTGTTATTTTTCGCCCCTCTAACCTCTATGCATAAATAATTAATTATGTTCCAATGTTTAACATCATCACTACCACCGTTACAAACAGTACGAAGGACATATAAAAACAGTGAAATAAAAAAGATAGATAATTAATAAAAACCGTATTTAATAAGCATGTCTATATTTGATTTATTTTCTTGACATACTAGTTTATAGTAAAATAAAAGGTTATTGTTATGGAGTGTGCATTTATCGTATTAATACTTACATGAATATAAATAATAAAGTAGGCTTAAAAGCTAATTAAACGGTAATTATATTTCAGGAATGGACGAACCAGGAGTAGCCATATGACAACCAACGTCTTTAAAGTAAAGTTTGAGTACAACTTGATAATATGTAATAATATTCTGAGAAATGATATCCAAATTTTAAAAACGGAGGGTTAATTTTAAAATTTTACAGTTTTAAATGTTCAATGTTGTTACTTAAAATCTATCCTTATCTTATTCAAGAAGTTATGAATAAAAAGTTGAATATTGACTAGACGCGATTCACGCTGATCAAAAAGTTCATCGTTTTTGTTTTCATTCCTACCTCATAACGAACAATAGTGTCAGTTTCGAACATTATGAACAAACTAAACATGCTGGCAAAACAACAAGAAACCTTCAATCAGCAGTTACTGGGGTTTATACGAGGACGCGAAGAAGCCATCCACAGCACGGGTCCGCAGCAAACTCATTGCGGATGCCAAAAAACTTTGGAATCAAGTTATTGCACAAGACGAAAAATGCATTGAGACCAAACTTCCCGAACACCCGTATTATTCACAAGGATACTTTCAGAAGATGGAACAAAGATACATGCAGATACTTCAACTCAACATACTGGACTAGCAATTCGAATAGAGTCAAGTCAAGTCATAGATTGGTTTAATCGCATTGATGAAGAATGGATGGCGATTAGCAATTCCTATTACAAACTCATGGAAACAGGACAACCTGTTGTCAATCGCGATGTATTTGAAGCAGTATTTGTCAAGAAAAATGAAACCAAAGCACACTTTGAAAAATTGAAGATGTCCGAACAGACCAGGGAACAGTAAAAACTATACTACAGTTCAACGGAGGATATGAAAGCTGGCAAAATTTTCAAGAACTTTTTTAAAATGTAATACATGAAAACACTACATTGTCCTCAGCGGAAAAATTTGAATACCTAAAAGGGTATGTACGCGGTGAGCCCGCCAAACTCATAAACCATCTGCCAACGTCAAATGCTAATTACATAACAGCATGGAATATACTACAAAGTCGCTATGATAACAAAAGGCTCCTCATAGCACAACTGGTTGACAAACTATTGGACCAGCCAACATGTAAACCTGACTCAGCGAGCCAACTGAAGAGCCTTCGCGGCAACACAAAAGAATGCTTGCAGATGTTGGATAACATGGGATACGACACAACAACATGGGACCAACTGGTGGGTCGAATAATTGTGAGAAAATGGGACTGCGAAACCAATCAATTATTCGATCAGTACCTTGAAACCTCCCACAAAGTGCCGGAGCTGGACACTATACTCACCTTCTTAGAGAAACGTTTCCTATCTAAAGAACAGAATAGAACTAATCAGTATACCGCCAACGCATCTAACAATAGCAAAAGATGTGGAATATGTCATGGAACACATGACATTTACCAGTGTCCAACAACGTACAGCGGATATAGTGTGCAACAGACAGAAGATAATTAAAGATCGAGGATTGTGCAAAAACTGTTTGGCATACTCGGTTAATTAACCCTGCTACTCATCCTTGCGATGCCGCACATGTAATGGCTACCATCACACTTCACTACACATGGATCACAGTGGAGTACAGTGGCCCGTCCACCCACGTGGCCAACACAGGAATTCTCGCCCTGATCGCCACAGATCACAACAACAAAATAGGACAACAAACTCTCATACAGTACAAGGTCCTGAAACTGAAGACTTGTTACCCACTGCACTTGTCAAACTGACCACAAATCAGGGAACAACACTCATAGCCAGAGTACTGCTTGATTGGGTAAATGTGTAATTAATTAATTTTACTTGGTTTTATTTGTTTCACAATTTTAATTTATTTCACTTCCCTAACTAGTTTCGATCACACAATCATTCTCAAAAGATTTTACAAGAATATTTACCAGTAATCTTTGTAAAACCCTTGGAAAATGATCGTTTGATCGAAACTAGTTAAGGAAGTGAAATAAATAAAAATTGTAAAAATTGTGAAACAAATAAAACCAAGTGAAATTAATTAATTACACATTTACCTAATCGCTACAATATGTTTCACCAAGTGATAGATGAATCAAAAGTTCGTAGAGTACTGCTTGATCAAGGTTCACAGTGCTTGTTTATAACGGAACATGCAGCTCAAGCATTAAGTTTACCTTAACAAAAAGCTCACAACACAATTTCTGGAATTGGAGACAATGAAAACCAAATATCCACGTCGAAAATAGAAGCCGTCATCTCTCCTATGGAAGAAAGTGAGTTTAAACTAAGAGCTCAATTATATGTTTTGCCGAAATTCGCTGGACAACACCACCTTGCCCTGGACGTATAGTTATTTTACTTGGAACAAGACATTACAGTCAAACCCTACAAGAGGAAATGAAGAAGAGAATGGATTCCTACTCCAGAATACCGAGTTGGGATGGATAGTTTCTGGGGGCAATAACAAACCACGAGAAGAAATCGCGTGTCTGTTGTCACAGAGGAGCGATGACAAAAATTTAACGAAGTCCTGGAAATTAGAGGAACTACACACTACACCATCACTGACGGAAGACGAAGAAACATGCGAAGAATACTACAAACAAACAAGGAGAGGAACATATATACGGTTTCTTTGCCACTAATTACAAAACCACCAGCGATTGGAGATTCCAGACAACGCGCAGTAGCCAGGTTTATCCAGCAGGAAAAACGGCTGCAAAAAGATAGTAAACTCAACAAGGAATACTCCACGTTTATGCGAGAGTATCTTGAACTTGGCCATATGAAACTGCTAGAACATCGAGCTCATCAGCAACCCGGATACACAACAGCAAAGTTACGGGTGGTATTCTATGAATCTTGCAAAATATCAAACAACCAAAGCATGAATGAAGAAATGTTTGTTGGACCACATCACTGACATATTACTTCGATGGCGACAACATAAAAAAGTGTTCAGTGCAGACATCGATAAAATGTACCGACAGATTAGAGTAACCGAAGATGGCCCACGCTACCAACGAATTCTGTGGAGGTTTCATCCATCAGAACCATTGCAAGAATACCAACTACGGGCAGTGAATTATGAAACAAAAGCTGCAGCATTCTTCGCAATCAGGACATTAAATCAATTGGCAATCGATGAGGCTGCAATGCAACCAGAAGTGTTTGAGACGTTAACAAAGGACACCTATGTGGACGACGTATTCTCCGGTACTAAGGACTTGCAAAGTCCTTAAGACTTCAGACAGACCTGATAACTACATTGAAGAAAGGTGGACTTAACCTTCGAAAATGGCGCAGCAACAACTGCCTTACCCACAGAGATGGTTGAATAAACGAATTTCGAGATAACGTGCCCGGAAAACAAGTCATTAGGCATTATTGTACCTACAATGCACACTTCTTAAGAAAGAGAATAATCATAATAACATATTACTACGAGATAGAGCTACATGGATACAGTGATGCGTCAGAGAAGGCGTATGGTGCGATCGTGTACTCCAGAATCAGCCACAACAAATCACCAATAATAACATTACTTGAAAGCGAAATCGAAAGTAGTACCAGTGAAAAATAAACAGACAATCCCGAGAATAGAATTATGCGCTGCTCAATTGAGCAGTTACTTGCAAAGCTGTTGACACAAGTGCGTAAAGCATTAAGGTGCCCAGTTAAGACTACACATGCATGGATAGACTCCACAATTACCATGGCGTGAATAAATTGGAAAAACAAAAAATTGGATACTTTTGTAAGCAATAGAGTATCCGAGATTCACCGTCTCTCAAAAGAAGTTTCGTGGCACCATGTACAGAGCCAGGATAACCCCGCAGATTTGGTTTCCAGAGGAATGGAGCCGAAGAAGCTAGTCGACAAAAAAATATGGTGGAAGGGCCCGAAATGGCTTGGACTGAAAAAGAACATTCAGGCAGACAGTACAACACTACTACAGTCAATAACAATGAAAACTACAACACATGTCACACGAACCAGCGAAGATATAACAATAAGATTTTCAACATTGTTAAGATTGAAACGAGTATTATCCTACTGCCGAAGGTTTGGAAGAAAAACACAGGGACCCCTCACCGCCTTAGATATGGAAGACGCGATGCACAATCTTATAAAAGGAATTCAATCTGATACTTGAGTATCGACATATAACCAAAGGAGAACCAATCCAAGCAAAATCCAATCTTAAAACATTAAAGCCATTCTTAGATCAAAAGGAATACTCAGAGTTGGTGGTAGACTAGATCAAACATCACTTATAGTCATTATATTTATCATTTTAATACTAACGGTAAAGAAGCGGTCGTGGTCGCCGCTTCCAGACGAGTCTGAACTTGCACTTTAAAAATGTAACTAACTCATAGATCATAGATCATATGTTCGCCATGGAGCGGTTTTTCCTCAACTATACTAAATAAAATATTGCTCTGATTTACTTTATGAAAAATTATTTTATAATAATTTTTACAAGGGAAGCTGGTACAGTGCCTCTATTTCTAATATTAGAAGTCTTAAATCTTAATTTTCTTGGTGATGGTTTTTGAATCCTTAAATCCGGTGTACTACGTCATTGGTAGGGCCCATACCATGATATTTATATCTTTAGGGATAGACACCCACTTGGTTTTGAAATAAATAATTATATAATATATCAATTTTAATAATGTCTTGATTTTGCTTCATTTGATCGTTCTGTCATTTCTTCTCCCGGCGAATAGTCCAATTTCAAGGAAGATGCAGTTCACTATACATTAATTGTAATGTATTGGCTCGCTGAAGTTTGTCCGATAATTTCATGTATTGTTAATCGGTAGATAAGCAAATTCAAATGAATATGTCGATCCTAGTCTCTAAAATGGTCAAAATTTACCTTCAATAAATATTATAGCAATTGATAATTGTATTCATTCATTCAACCATACTGAAGGTGTTGTTTTATTTAATCTAAGGATACCTTAAGATAAGAGATTAATTATATAAATATTTTATCCGATTGTAGTTTCAAAAGAACACCGAAACGACCTATGCACTAATACAGTTGCTGATCCTTCTTAGTTTAGTCATTGTAATAAGTCGATCCATTTGTTAAAATAATTCATTACAACAACTTATTTTCATGATTAGGCTCGTGAAATAGTCTAGCAATGCAATCGAACGGGCTACCAATGAGGTAGTACACCTCATAAGTTTATTTTACAGTTTGTCCAGTAGAATCTATTTCGTAGTTGTTCAAGGATATACCAAAATATTCATTAAAAGTTCAATTGTGAATCTCTTTTATCGCTTCTAATATTGTTCTACTAGAGATGAGAAACCTATTCCGTTCTAAATTTTTATTCAAACAGTTTGTTGTTCAGTTTCAATTGTAAAAAAAAATATTTTGCACCTGTTTCTTCAATTTCATCATTAGTTTCAAGGTAGAATTACTGTCCTGATCTTTTTGGATCTTCTCTTATTTCCAGTAACTTTCTACCATTATTGACCGTACCAAACTTTCTTTCCTGCATTGCTACAGTGCTTACAATGCTCTGGACATGGCTGTTTCTATTTTTCATTAACTTTCTAACGTTGCTCGCCGTACTTAATTTGAATTTTGATTAATCATTGATGTAGTGTTTACAATATTCTGGGTATTGTTTCCACCGCAGCTCTATGTTAAGTATTAAAGCCACACTCCTAAACTTTTTCCAGTCACCTTATGACATTTTGGCCCTGCTTCATTCTTAAACTCTATGAGCTATTGCAACATGGTACGTTCTTAACAATGTTAATTTAAGATTTGTGATCAGGTAGCTCTAATTCCCACAGCCAACATAAACTTTCCACCAAGTAGCAAATGTCTTAAAATGGTGCAGCTCTAAGGGCACTTTTTAGTTTTTGGATGCCTCTGACATTCTTGGTTTCATTGTAGCTTTTGTTTTCTTAGGTTAAAATGAATTTCAAAATGCTATAAACTTGTGTTGGTTGGTAAAATTATAAAATCAGCAAAATGTGATATATGTTCAAAAAATTGTCAACGCGGATGTTTACCGAAGCATAACGGTGTTCCCAATAGTATGCCTCCCAAAACTTCCCCTGGCCCGCGACCTAACCTTGATTTAAATTCTTTATACAATTTTAAAATTCAGTTGGCTCGGAATTTTTAGATATTAAATCATTGTTGGATGAAGTTAACAAACCATTGATACTCTAGTTAAGCGAGTTACTTGAGACCAGAAACGCCTCGAGTAAACACCATTTCCGGTTTATGAATGTTCACCAAAAGCTTTTCAGTTCCAGTTTTTATCGATAAAACTTTAAAGTTTCATCTGAATAGGATCATTCGTTTTTGAGATACAGGGCCCACCAACAGACACACAGACAGGAACTTTAAATGAAAATACACTTTGTTGATATCACACACAGGATTTATTACATGACTATAGTTTCAACCTTTAAAAGGCCATTATCAAACGTACAATAAAAAATTTTTTTTTATTGTACGTTTGATAATGGCCTTTTAAAGGTTGAAACTATAGTCACGTAATTAATAAATCCTGTGTGTGATATCAACAAAGTGTATTTTCATTTAAAGTTCCTGATTCAAGATGTATCACAAAGTGATGGCTTCAAGCATTAAACATATGACACACAGACACAAAAAAAATCCCAGAAATTAGTACAAAGGACCTCAAAACAGATATTTCCGTAAAAAAATCACGAAAACAATAATAGGAAATAGGGAAAGTAAATTTAGTAAACTTAGTAAACTTATATTACGATATCTCGATAATTAACTGAGATGGTTTGTACTGCTGCATAGATGTTGATACTGCATGCCATTTGCCATATGATAAGTTATACATTATTATTGACATTCTTGTTCCTAAGGTAAAAAATTGTAACAATACCAGAGATTTTCCTCCATGATTTAATTGCATATTTCATAATAACATAATTTCGGATATTGAAGTGAAAAATTATTTAGGATATTATTTTAGCAAGTAACAACAACCTAACCTAACCTATCTCAAAACAAACATTAAAAACGCTCGTGAGAAGTATATGCAGAATCTAGACTAAATACAGATTCTAAGCAATTTTGGACTTACATTATGCTTCTAGAATACCAGGTAACATAAGATGGGCCATTTACTAAACGTCAAAATATCTGTTCAAAGTTCTTCATGTGATATTTTTCCCATCACAATTATATAGACACAGTAGACAAGTCTTCAGAATTGTTATAATAAAAATGATTCCTTCTTTAAGACATCATTTCTCTCCTTTTCTGGAGTTACTTATTTTCACACCTAACAATTTGACTATTGACAAAATCCCCTTATCCGCCTCCACTTGAGTATTGGGTATTGTTTTTTTCACTCACAATGCCTATTGTTTAAAATTTAGAATTGGTCACCTGGTAAACCTACGACATCAATCAACGAAACTGCAAACAACTAAAGTTTACCAGAAGACCAATCCGCTTCAATGCTTGGAAAAAGCTCTTAAAATAGAAATGAGGTTTAGGGTTGCGACATCGCATGTAAAGCCACAATATATACAGAACATCAGCTAATATTCATAGTGCAGTCTTAAGAGTATGACGAAAAGTTTTACATATATTCTTCGCCCATTTCGTTGATTTCGTTTTCTAGCTGAAACTGAAATTTTCAATGGAAATATTGCTCAAATATTACCAAAACTTGTTCTTTAAGGTTCTTGAGATTCAGTTGTAATCCTTTCCTATTGATGAGGTTCGTTCTGAGAATCAGTACATCTTCTGCCTCGACTATTATACCAGGTCTATAAATATGAAACCGCAATTTGCCCATAGATGTCCCTAGCTATCAATGTAGTTACAGTAAATCCGCGACTTATATTTCGTGTTAATCGAAATACGTTTTTAAAAAGATTTATTTTAATTATAATTATTAATAACAATTAATTAATACAATGAATATACGTGTGCACGGGTTGAGAAACAAGTCTAGACTAACTTAAGATTAATATGAATCGCGGAGCTGGAGATTCTGCATCAGCGTTCTGGGAGCTGACACCTAAGCATTTATTATTATAAAGGGTAGATTAGAGGTGGTGACATAACTCCTCCATCCCTAAATTGAAGCATATTCATGGAATGAAGAATGCTTGATTGTTCGTCGGGGTTTGTTCTTCAGTAACTTCTTGCCCGGGGATTGATGTCTGGTTTCTTGGACACTTCCGTCGTACCAATCGATATGTGTAGTAAATTCCAACGATGATTATGATAGTGTAGATTATTATAATCCAATAATTTGTTGAGGATTCATTCTTGTATTTCAGCTCCATCAACTTGATCTTCTTTTGGTCGCGTTGAATTTCGTGTATTTTATCGAGATCGACGTCTTCGATGGCGATCCTTGGAATTTGGACTGCAGCTGATATTTGGGGTACTTCGATTTCTGGTAGTAACAGGGGTTCTCCTCTTGTAACCGTTTTCTCGTTCATTAGGTTGTATTTTTCGGTCTTGAATTGGCATCCAACAGGTAGATTAATTAAGTAGTTTCCTTTGAGCGATGTCAAGTCGGTTCGCTTGCAAATTGTTTGGATTTTAGTCCTTTTTGGGAATATTACTATGTAGTTGGATTCGTCGATTTGCTGGACGATGTCTTTTGTGGTTTCAATTGGTATTTGCTCGCACTTGTTTGCGGATGAGGTTAATTTTAAAAGTTGAAAAATACAATCTTCTTTTTTCAATCCATCGATGAAGTCACCAACGGGGCAATAGTAATTGGGATGCAGATTGATGCATGGCATGGACATGTACTGATAGAAATCTTCGTTCATGGTGAGGTAGGTATTTTCGGGAATAATTGTAGTAGCGTTTTGGGTAGGTATTGAATATAGGTGGTAATAGTTAAATGTTTCAGGATGCACTAATGGGAAGTGAATTACAAAAACAATTTTAGTTCCGGAATAATAAGCTTCTACTTGCAATAGGTCATAATATTTGTAGGTGTTGTTTGTTGCAGGTGGAAAAATTAATTGATTAATTGAATTATGTTTCAAAATAATTTTTTGAATGTTTTCGAGTTCATTAATTTTTAATATACTGTTATGGAGTGTACCAAGTCTAGCAAATGTAATTGCGTTTTCAATATCGTTTAATAATTGAATAATTATGTTTACTGTTAATCGTATTTGATCCAAAATATGTTTTGTTTTAATGTAGTTTTCAAAATTAAAGGTAAAGTTATCTATTGAGGTACGAATATCGTTTAAGCCAGTAGCTATTGCTTTTTGGTTGTTTACTATTACTGTGATGGTTTTATTAAAGTTATCAATAATATCGGTTGTTAATGAAATTTCTCGGTTTAATTTTTGAACAATGTTATGTTGATTATTCTTAAGGTCAAGAATAGCTTGATCGTAGTAAACTGCGTCATTTGCGTCTAAATTGCCTGGAATACTTTTGATTATTGTACCTAAGCCATTTATTAAGCCTCTTTTTACTCTGTATGTGGGAATCATAGAATTAATTTTTTGTTCCGCTAATTTTAATTGAAATAGTAGTATATGATCAACTTTATTTAGTTCAACGAGGTATCCTTGACTTGATTCGTTTTTTATGCGTTTTGATAGATTTTCGTAATTTTGATTCAACGTTTTTAGTTCATTATTTATTGGAGTTAAGTCAAAGTAGTGAATAAACGTATGAAATTTAGATTTCATTTTTGCTGTGCCTAATTTATACGGGAGGATGCCGGGATTCTTGTCCAGGTTCGTTATTTGAATTTCTTGGAGATTTGCTGTCGCTGACAGGATCAGGAGGATTGTATGAGTCCTGTAACAATTTGGTTGTGTCAGATTTTGGTCTTCTTAAATTTTGTTTATGTAACTGTCTGTTGGTGGTTTTAATTTTTATACCTTTGTCTTCGATTACGTTCTGTTTTGAAAATTTTGGATTTAATTTATTTCGACTTGCTGTTGTAATTTTTCTGTAAGCGTCTGAGTCGGGTTCATAGTTGAGTGGTTCATGACGATTTTGATTATGATATTCTATTGTTTGTACTTTTTTATTGTATAATTGCTCATTTAATTTTTTATAAATTTCTTTTGTTATATCGCGATGTTCTTGAATGTAGTTGTTCAATAATTGATGATTTAAATTGATATCAAAAGGGTCTTTAGTGTTTAGATGTCCGTTTATTATATCGATAGGTTTTTGTTTTGTCATCGAATGTATAGAGTTATTGTATCCTAAAATTGCGTAAGGCATGTGATTTAAAATGTCAATTTTGTTATTATTTTTACTTTTAATTATTCTTAGATGTTCGACTATGGTTGAGTGAAATCTCTCAATTGGGCCTTTAGATTGTGGGTTATTGACTGTAATGTAATGAGTTTTAATTTTGTGTGTATTAAAGAATTCTTCTACAACTGTATTTTTTAATTCGGTTCCTCTGTCCATAACAACTAGTGAGGGGAGTCCGTGATGGGTCATAAAAATAAGGAATGATTTTACTATTTCTATACCTGACATACTGATTAGAGGATAAGCTTGAGCGTATTTTGAAAATGTGTCAATTAATGTTAGAAATTTTTGTCCTTGAGCTTGAAAAGTATCTGCATGGATTATTTCGAATGGTCTTGATGGTGTGGGTGTAATCATTAATTTCTGTTTGGGAGGATTTCTGTCATATTTATTTGTTTGACAAATTTCGCATAAGTTTATATAATTAGTTACATCGTTTTTTATTCCTGGCCAATAATATGATCTTTTAATTCGTGATTCGGTTTCTAAGATTCCACGATGGTTTGTTTTGCCTTCATGAAAATTAGATATAATTTCTTTATTAATAACATCTTGCAATATAGTATTACACTTAATTAATTGGTACGCGTTATTTTTAAATGTTTTTCTTAAAATGTCGCAAAGTTGTGGTACATGTATTTCGTTGTCAAAATTAATTGCGTGAGTGAATTTTGGATCTATATAATTTTTAAATAATTGAATTACGTCATTTTCCATATTATTTGTGGATACTTGAGCATATAATGGTTTTTTTGTGGGGAATATTTGTTCTATTTTTGGTTTCAAGGGGGAATGTAGAACAAAATTAATTTTTATTTGATGGTCGAATGAATTTAGGTTTTTTTCAGAAATTGGAATTTCTTGGATGGGGCTTTCTTGATTTGAATGAGCTGTATTATCGTCTTCGTTATTATTTTCACCTATTTCGACTGCACTAATTGTTTCTTCTGTATCTGCTGATATTCTACGATTAATTTCTTCATTGTCTCTAACATCGCCTAACGGAATGTTTTCGCTTATGTTCGCTATTATTGATTCATTATCATTATTTTCTTGTTGACGTTGTTCTCGTAATTGCATTAAATTATTGAATTGATTCATATATTCGAAAAAATCAAATGACTCTTTAGTGTGAATTTCGACACGTGATAAAGCATCTGCGTTCGTATTAAATTTGCCTTTTTTGTGTTCAATTTCGTAATCAAACTCTTCTAATTTTAGTCGCCAACGAACCAATTTTGAGTTTGGCTCTTTTAGTGACATTAGCCATTTTAACGGTTTATGATCTGTGATAATTTTGAATTTTCTGCCGTATAGGTACGGTCGAAAATATTTGGTTACCCATACAATGGCCAATAGCTCCTTTTCAATTGTGCTGTAATTTTGTTCGTTTTCATTTAAAGTGCGTGACGCTTACGCGACGGGTTTGTCTTTACCAACCGGACCTTGTGACAAAATTGCGCCAATGGCTACGTTGCTCGCGTCTGTGGTTAGATTGAAATTTTTACTAAAGTCCGGGTATTGTAGTATGGAGTCGTTTGTTAACAATTGTTTACAATATTCAATACATTTTATAAATTCAGGGGTATGCTCGATCGTTGCATCTTTTTTTAAACAAATTGTGAGTGGTTTAGTGATACGCGCAAAGTCTTTTATGAATTTCCGGTAATAGCCTAGGAGACCTAGGAATCCTTTAAGCTGTTTCTGTGTTTTAGGTAAGGGGTATTTTTTTATTGCTGAAATTTTGTCAGGATTGGGTTTTACGCCATCCGGTGTTATAATATGACCTAAATAGGACACTTGTTTTTTTAGAAATTAAATGATAAGTTGTTTCGTCGAGATTCTAAACCTCGTGAAAATTTTCATCAAATTGGGATTCTTCGATATTTCCTTGTGAATTAGTCTGATCGTTTATTTCGGTATTGAAAAGTTCTTCGGCAATGTATTTTGGTTTTCCGCCGTTATTTTGAAAATAGTTATTTACGGGGTTTCTACGAAATTGTGAATTACCTTTCGTGGTTACACTCATTGGTGTAGGTCTGGGTTGTGGGTTGTTTGGGTTTGATTTCCAAACGTTTTGGGGTCTACCAAATACTTGTGAGTTTGCTGGAAATTTTCGTACTTGTTGATTATAATTTTGTTGTAAATTAATTGGTTTATTAGGAAATTGATTTGTATTATTATATTGATGTGGTCTATATTGTGCAAATTGTTGCTTTGCAAATTGTTGTTGTGCAGGTAATTGTTGATATCTTTGGGATTGCTGCAAATGAAAATTGGGAGTTGTTCTTTTTATAGGAACATTATGTTGATTTGTTTTTTGATAGTATTTAATATTTTCTTCTTCTGTAATGAATTGTATAGCTTGTGCAAGTGAATCTGGTCGCATGGCACGTATTATCGGACCTAAAGGTTCTCTAAGACCTGCTAAGAATGTTTTCAACGCTTGTTTCTTGAAAAATTCGCGCTTAATTGGTTTTTCTGCGGCTAAGCAATGTAAATCTATGTAATTACAAATTGTATTAAGAATATGGATAACATTTTCATGAAATTGATATGGCGTTTCGTTCGGTTTTTGTTTTAAATTAACTAAATCCTGATTTAAACAATTTTCGTCTCTTTGATCACCGAAATTTTGTAAAAGTGCATTTTTTATATCATTCCAATTATTGGAATTGTTAATAGCAATAATTTCTTCCGCTCTACCTTCTAGTTTATTTAAAATACCATTTAACAACAACGTATTTTGGAAGTTGTTCACGTTTTGTGCATCGAAGTAGTGAGTAAGCACTGATTCGGATGCATTAATAAATCTATGCAATTTATTGGGGTTCCCATCGAAATTTGGGATAATTGATAGGGTTTTCATATCTAGAACTGGTACTACTGCCATATTATTTAAAATTTGAATTGGATTATTAACTTTATTAATTGTTAATTTACTTTTTATATTTTTATTTTGAGTTGTATCTAACGTAAGTTTATTGAATATTTCTGTTAATTGTAATTCCAGATCCCGGTTAGTTTCGCAGGAGGAAGTAAGGGGATAAGGAGAGTCTGACATGAACAAAAGAATCTCACCACGTTATCGCAACGCTGATTTGCATTTCTCTCGGTTACCGGCTCGAATTGTCCGTGACGGAATTTTCTTGCGATGCCGAATGTGAACCTCGGGAGTCTCGTTTTCTTCTCAAATTCTTCTCGGATCCGCTTGGATTCGGTAATTGTTGTATTTATTAATTGGAAGTTGTACTTCTTCTTCTTGGAATGGTTCTTCTTGATAGTACCGAAGGAATTAAAATTCCAAGCCCGTAATTATTGATTGATTCACGATTTTACGAACTGTACTATCCGCACGACTGCGCCACTTATATTTCGTGTTAATCGAAATACGTTTTTAAAAAGATTTATTTTAATTATAATTATTAATAACAATTAATTAATACAATGATTATACGTGTGCACGGGTTGAGGAACAAGTCTAGACTAACTTAACATTAATATGAATCGCGGAGCTGGAGATTCTGCATCAGCGTTCTGGGAGCTGACACCTAAGCATTTATTATTATAAAGGGTAGATTAGAGGTGGTGACATAACTCGCGTCATTGGCGCCATTTCCTTGTTGACATCTCTGACAAAGATTTCCAACTCACAATAATACAAGATTCATATAACAGCATAGTTTGTAATAGCGTTGAATATGTCTAATTTTGTGCCTGGAATCTACGATTTGCGGACAGCATTGATTTTTACCAAGTAAACTGCTGCAGAATCGCATCGAATGCTTGTCGAAGCTTACGGTAAGAATGCTCTTGGTAAATCACAGTGCTTTGAGTGGTGAGAAACGAAGAACGTGGAAGACCACCGAAAAAGACAGCGAATTGGAAGCATTATTGGATGAGGATGACGCTCAAACGCAACAACAACTCACGGATCAATTAAATGTGACACAAGAAGCCGTTTCCATACGTTTGAAAGCCATGGGCAAGATCCAAAAGATGGGAAAATAGGTTCCACATGAATTGAATGAAACGCAGCAGGAAAACCGAAAAAACACTTGCGAAATGCTGCTCGCCAGGTACAAAAGAAAGTCATTTCTCCATCGAATTGTGTATAGTAGCACAGGTATCTAATAATAGTTGACACGAATTTCCATCGACGTACAATGCCAACATAATAGGTATATTATTTTTTCAATTTCTCTTATGTCTTAATGCATATTAGACAATGATTTCAGCGTTTCGTTCGTATTTTCCACATTTCTGGTTGTCTAACTTGTAACACCTCGTAAGTATTGTGTAGAGGTTTTCTATTTCTTTCTGAGTATCCTCATTTTTTGGAATATAGTTTTTACGGCCTTATTCTCCATTGCACAGGCCAGCGCATCTACTAATTTCCTTGTCCGAGTTCAAATATCAACACCTGTTGGTGTACTATATCGCTTAATCCAATAACATCTGGAAAATGTTCTCATGTATATTAGAATATTAAGAAAAATCGAGTGATTTTTGCTTAAAATTCTTACGGAGTACCATCAGATCTTTGTCAACGGTTTTTTAAGCTGTAAATGACAGATATATTTAAACTGTATTTTAATATACTATATTTCTGGTTGATTAACTAATTATTACATATTTTCCATTTTATCATGTTTGATAACTTTATGCAAAACAGTTGGATATCCATGTAATAATAGAATTAATATTGCAGCTTTTTCTTCCACACGCTAATACAGCAACCTCAAATTTCCTAATAAACTTGGTCCAGGAAATGTAACCTACAAAATGAGGTTGTTTTATTCGGGGTTCTAATGGGGTAGTGCATGCGCACTGCACGACGCTTCATCCTGTTAACGTCGCATAGCCTCTCCTACTCAATGCCAACTCTCGACCTTATATGAGGTGGTGAACCCTGGTAACCTGAGCAACCTCGCCTAAGATGCGGTAACAAACCGTATGGAGGACTATTGAAAGCGGGAGAGCCAACTACCCTCACCCCGTAAAAACAACTAAGTTATGAAACCAAAACAAGTGCCTCGTATATCTGTGAAAGGGATTGGAGGCAAAATCCCTATGACAGGTGTAAAAGCTTAAGAAAGAAAGAAATATATTTTTATTCTGTGAACAGGAATTCTGTATCGAAATTGGTTAATTTAATGTTTAATGCCTTTCTCTTGAATTTCTGAATATTTAATTTTTGCACTCTATTCGCGTGGATGATTTTCCAACAATTTCTCTTCTAGATTTTCTGAATTATCCAATACGTTTTCTTTATTCTTTTTGCGAAGTATCCATCATTTTTCTTGCAAGATTTTTCTTTAGAAATTTAATTTTCAGAAATTTTCTTTTTAGTTCCCTTCAAAGTTTTCTTTGAGGATTTTTCAGAAATTTTTCTTCTAGATCTCTAGAATTTTACAGTATCTTTTTCTAGTAATAGTAGAAGTGTTTGGCTATCGACCACATGATCCTTCCGCCGTGTTATTTGTATATTTGTGTGTGTAAATGGGCTTGTTACTTTGAAGGGATGACGCCCTTAATTAATCCGAATGGCGAATGGTACCGGTCACACATCCAATGACTTACCGGACTCCTACTTTTTTCTTTTATTTTTTCGCAAATTTATGATTTTTTCTTCCAAAAAGTAAGAATTTGTTTTAATTTTTCAATTTTTCTTCAATTTCTCTTGAATTTTCAAGAAGTAAGAACTAAATGGATGAAATTGTCTTTGAGGGTTTTCCAGCAATTTCTTTAGAATTTTAAAACACCTTTATTTCCATTTCTTACGAATTTTCCATCATTAATTATTCCAAACTGCAAGCATTTTTTAGAAGGTTAAGAATAAGAAGTTTTTCTTCAATTCCTCCCGAATTTTTAATTCTTACTTTACTTCTAAATTGAGAGAACCTTATTTTAGGGTTTTCCAGAAATGTCTCTTATAGAACTCTAGAGCTTACTAGTATTTTTTCTTTCAATTTTTGCGTATTTTCCATATTTTTTCATATTGCAAGAATTTTTTTTGAAGAGTTATGTAATTTTCCAGAATTTTATTTTCAATTTCTCTTCTTTAAGGGTTCTCCAGCAATTTTTCATCTAGATCTCTTGAATTTTTCAGCACTTTCAATATTGCATGATGATTTTAGAGAATTATACAATTTTCCAGAAACGTTCCTTCAATTTCTTGATGATTTTCAATTCTTACTAATCTTCTAAATGCCGTTAATTATCTTTGAGTTATTTAATTTTCCAATTTGACAAGAATTTTTTACTCTTACTTTTCTTTTCCAGCAATTTCTCTTCTAAATCTCTAAAATTTGCCAGTATTTTTCCAGAGTGTAACAATTTTTTAGAGTTCTGCAATTTTCTCAAGAATTTTCAATTTTTACTTTATTTTATCATAAGTTATTCTTTATTGTTTTATAAACAATTCATTATCCTAGCGTACTCTTGACCTATCTCAATAAATTATTTATTGTTCTAGCGTACTCTTGACCTACATTAATAAATTATTCATTACCCTAGCGTACTCTTGATCTGTCCCAATAAATTAATTATTGCTCTAGCGTACTCCTGACATAGACTAATAAACAATTTAATACTAAAATATATCCTTTACGTTGTAGAAAATTCACTAATAAATAGAAAAAACACGAAAATATTTTCGTGTTTTTTCTATTTATTAATAAATAATTCATTGTCCTAGGGTACCCTTGACCTATCCTAATAAATTACTAATTGGCCTAGCTATATTAAGAAATTGTTTATTGAACTGAGATACTCCTGACCTTCATCAATAGATTTTTTAATTGCCATTGCATATAAGTAATAATCGAATTTTATATTTTATTTAAAATCTCTGAAATGATATCTTTAAATGTAACAAAACATACAATTGTATATTGACAAAAAACATAAATATCAAAAAACAGCCGATAAAACGGTAAAATGTATAATACAAATAAATATTGCTATCAAAAATAAGTTATTGAAGTTATACAGTATTGAAAAATATAAATATTACCAAACTTAATTACAATACAATACATTTTTTTAAATTTTTTAAAACCTAAATAAGTTTAAATTAAAAAACAGTTGAATTGTCAAAAATATACACAAATAAATAAATAAAAATAATGAACTTACTTAAAAATTACTTAAAAATATGATAACAGTACAAAATCATAAGGATTTTTTTGCTAAGACTGCTTAAAAATATAAATGACAGCTAAATTTTTTTAGAAATTTGTAAATTTTTAAATGATCTATACTTGATTGAACGATAAATTACCGAAAACCTTTGAAGTTTTGAGCATATAATATGGAAAAATTATAAATGGGAAAGCTGTTTTCATTTTATTATATCTTAGTAGATTTCCACCATTTTTCTTTCAGAATTTTCAATCTTATTTCCTTATTTCTTAGGATTTTTCAAGCCATTTTTTTTCTATTTCATCAAATATTTCAGTAATTTCTCTTTTAAAATATGATAACTTTCTTTTAGAGCTCTAAATTGTATATTAACATTTTTCGCATGTTATGGTCAAAGCCATAGTTTTAAATGCTTTTAATTGTAAAGTAAAATAAATAAATTCTTAAACTCACCGAGCTTTACATATATTACTATCATTGACATGATTATATATTATTGAAAACTGTTCTCCTCTAATATATTTATTTATATACTTACTACCTAATACAAAGTTTTTCTTATAGGGGACAACTTTCAACTGTCATACGTTTACTGCCAACATTAGCTGTAAAAATAAAAATTAAACACCTCACAAAAAATCAATCATCAATTTAACTTTTTTTTATTTTTCAGATGTTTTTAAAGGCATTTTTATACAACTTTAGTAATGCACTTACTGTAGTAAAAACAATCCAACTTTTCTCCATGATTATTATTACCTGTTATTACCTTTATAATAAAATATAGGCAACCCAAAATACTAGTTTTTCCAAGTCATCTGTTGCGCTCACGCAGAACTGCGGTGCATTTCACTATTCCAGTGCACCTGCAAAATATCCCGAATCGCATATTTCCCATTTACTGAATCGATAAAGAACTTGTGCAACAACAACGTTATTCTCCTTCGACGTAGTAGAACCTGAACGCTGTGCGTTGCTAAAACTCAACAATGCAAGTCGGTTAATAAGTGAAAATGAAGTTAAAAATCGTCTGCGTCAATAAAGACGGCCGTGTTAAGGACGTTGTAAGTAATAATAATTTATAGTAATTATTAAAACATGTTACATATTGATAGAATAAGATTATATGTGTGGGAATATTCAAAACGTATTGGCTTTTAAACTACTTAACCTCCAAAGATTTATTTTCTTAAATAGTAATTATTAAATTAAACAAGCTTTTAATTTAAATTTTTATGAATGTACCATAATGCATGGTTTGATATTCCCAATGATTCACACTGTCATTTCCTGTTTGGAGATTTAAATCTGAAGATCGAGTTGTTTAATTATATAACAATTCAATTATTTACAATTACAATGAAAAAAGAAACACTCAGTTATTAAAATTGTTGAATGAAAATGTAAGTAAAATTACCCTTATTATAAAACTTAATTAAATAATTAAACAAGTAGATCACATATTTAAAAAAGGTAAAGTAGCTTCATGTTTATACAACATACAATTTCTATATGTTACTAAACAATCCAAGATTTGTCAAATTCTGCTTTGCAATGAAAGGAAGAGTCGGCATCAAAGAATTGAAAATGATCATTATTATGAACATTTAGCTAAATATCCTAGTGGTAAGACCTAATGCTAAAAACTCTTTACTTTAAGCTAAAAGTATATTTATAGATTGATCCAATTTTTACATATGTATGTAATTAAATCAAAAAAGGTACTGATTGAATTAACATACTTATTACCTGTATTACTAATATTGTCAGTAATAAGAGTTTATTTGTGTTATTTAAGGGTGTAATGAATATCAAATGGTATCAAAAAAAATAATAATTAAATGTGTTATTTAATTATTTTCTCTTTATATTCTAATGTTAATAGGACTATAGCAATTATTAATGTTTAATCAATACAGTTTATTTGTTTGTTATTGATTTAACATTGGTTATATTATCAATACAACTAGCTGGTTTTCATTTACATGTTTTTTTTATAATGATTAATGAGTTTTTACACGTTATGTGAATAACAATATGTTCATTGTGGCGATTAAAATTACAATTAATGAATCACGTTTCATCTGTTCATAATATTTTTGTAGGGAATGTATTATCCTTTTGGCAAATGTGTTTATACCACATACAGAAGGCCATTTAATCATTACAGAATTATTATACTTTATGCTGTTGTTTTTTTCATTTTTGTTTCACTGCAAAACTAATAATTACAATATTGCTATTATTATAAATAACTGCAATTGTTTTAGTTTTATTTTTTTTTCATGGCTAAATTTAAAATGACTATAACTCACTTATGTTTAGAAATAATAAGTAGATATTTATTCGTTTCATAAAACCACACTTCTTTCCCCATTCAACTTTTTTTCTATCTATTATAATTTCCGAGAACCCCATAGAGAACATCTAAAAAAAACTCTGTAGAGTCAAACTAACTTATTATTAATAATTAAGAATTTAAGAGCTGTTTAAAAATAATAAGTGTATAATATATATAAAACAACTGTTAAAAATAATGAAATAATTTAAAAGTATTAAAAATATTTGTAGAAATAATTAAAATTTATAAAAACAATTGCTGAAAATCAGTGAACATATAAAGAATAATATTAAATTTATAATGATTATCATTATTTATCATTAAAAGCTTACTCCTTACGATTTTCTTTTGTTTGATTAAGCAATCAATGAAAGTATACTTCAAATCAGAGATGATTTTTCTTATTTTTTTATTCAATTCAATTTGCTAGTCATGGTTTTCATCCTTTTTCAGACCGTATTAGAAGGGCCGATTTTGAGCAATGACGAAGAGGGAGAGCTATGGAATAACGGCTATGTCTTGCCTGCTGATCACGACAGTAGCCCTGTCAGGAGGTATATTTGTTTTCAGCTTTTGTTTTTTTAAATCATCAATTATACATATTTTTTGTTAGATGGGGCCGTAAGACCGGATGGTGTAGACCGTCGTGCATCCCAATTTCAATAATCCTCATCATGATCTTCCTCGTCGTGCTGCTGCCACTGCTGGACCATACGACGGAAAAGGCTCTGCAGCATTTAAATGCACCACTGTTCAACAAATGTGAAAACAAATGCAGGTGAGTTTACTTTCTACATTCATACTTAATGAACAACGTAAGCGTTAATATGTAATTGAAATTATTTTAAATATAATTAATTGTTTAATAAATTTTTACTATTATATTTACTAGCAAGGGTTTATATTATTGAGTCCATTTCCTTCCTTTGATTAATCTACTGAAATTATGTAGTATTTTCCAGTTAAATAATATCGGATTAAACAAATGACGGTGGAAACAAATTGTTGTATGCATAAGTAAAAGATATTTCCACTGAGATTTGTTTAGTATCAATTTATTTGATTCTTATCAACTAATTTAATTGCAGTATAATTATTCTAATCCATTTCGCTTAAAAAATTGGTTTCAGCAGAAAGTGCTTTACAAAACTGGTAGATAATACGTTTTTCGCGCATTGTGTATTTTTGAAAAAAAATATTAGGTTAATATTTAATAATTGAGAAGTGTGCAAGAAATACTTAATATCATATTAAGTATTATCCTGAGAGTAGTTTTAATTAGTCATTGATTTTTCTTCACATTTATAGTTTTTAATAACAAAAATTATTTAAAAAGGAGGTCCGATGCTCCATGAGTAACAGACTTTTTTCATTATCTTACCTATGTAACAACAAATGTAAAATTTAATACGATATCACCCATCTAAAAACTGTGATACTTTTTTTAGCATATCATTAGTAGAAAGTATTCCGGAAGGAATGGCATATCCTGACAATAGCATTAAGAACCCCTCGACTTACGAAACGTGGTTAGATTTGATAGAAAAGGCCGAGCACACTATAGAAATTGGTTCATTTTATTGGACGTTAAGGCAAGCGGACGTCTATCCGGATCCATCATCAAAACAGGTAACTGCTAAAAAGATGCAACTAATTCTCTTCAAACTAGAAGTTCTAGTTTGAAAATGACAAGTTTAAATTGTCGAAACTAATTCTCTTACTCGATGCTATTTTTTTAGGGAGAGGATGTGTTTCAAGCTTTGTTAAAAGCTGGCACTGAAAGAGGTATTACTGTCAAGATTGCACAAAATGCACCGAGTCGAGACCAACCCAATACTGATACAGAAACCCTGATAAAGAGAAAGGCTGCGCAAGTCAAGAGTCTAAACTTCGCTAAATTAATGGGAGCCGGTGTTTTACACACTAAATTGTGGATTATTGATAGAAAACATTTTTATGTAGGCAGTGCAAATATGGACTGGCGAGCTTTAACACAAGTAAGATACATTATAGTATTTGTAAAACAATAGATCTGTTAGGTCGAAGTTCACGAGAGGCTAACACACCTCACAAGTACCCTATTTAACCTACTTAGGTATTTAGTTCAATAAGATAATACAAGTTTTTTCTTGTCTTCTTAGGTTAAAGAGTTGGGAATCGTTGCCAGGAATTGCTCATGTCTAACAGAAGATATGGCGAAAATTTTTGATGTAAGTTTTAACTAGTTCTAATCAGTAACAACATATGATAAAACTGAATTTAAGATATATAAAACAGTGTTGTAAATTGTTAAATAAGTTATAGTGTTTGACTATGTTAAATAACTTTATAATTATTTTAATAATAAATTACAGGTATATTGGTCACTTGGTGATAAGGATGCAATTCCATCTTCATGGCCAGCTACATTAGAAACAAAAATCAACATTGAAACTCCAATGAATTTAACTACAGAACTTGATACGTTCCAAGTCTACATTTCTGTAAGTTCATCAATACTTTTGTTTTTTGGTTTCATTAAACAAATGTGTTTATTTTGATGTAAACCAAATATAGTAAATAGTATTTTGTATTATAGCATATATATTAAAATTAATGGTTCAAATTAATTAAGTAGAAATTAAACCTAATAAGGTGTAGTGTTGTTTTAAGACATTTAATCATTAGTTTAATAAACATAGTTAACATTTAGGTAGTTTGCACCTTTCTTATACATATTACAAGATTAAGAATGAATCAACTTGTCTTCAATGATTACTATTTATTCAAATGCCATATTATTAAAATTAAGCACCTTCATCAATTTTAGAGTTCTCCGCCACCATTTTGTCCTGTTGGTCGTTCTAACGACATTGACGCAATCGTGAATATCATGCAAAAAGCGGAGAAGTTTATCTACGTGGCCGTAATGGACTATTTTCCGTTGATGATTTATTCACCAAAAATCAAATACTGGCCTATAATAGATGATGCCATACGGACGGCGGCTATTGAACACAAAGTTGAAGTTAGGATGCTGATTAGCCACTGGAACCACTCACGCCCATCCGAGGAATACTTTCTGAAATCGTTAATTGACGTGACCGACGCATACCCGAAGATCTCCCTTTCTGTGGTGAGTAACTACAAACAGTTATTAATTAAAACGATGTATATGTAATGATGTTCATTGTTTTTCTTCCCTTGGTACTAATCTTGAGGCGAGAGAAATTTGCAATTTCTATATAGGTTGTACAGGGTGATTCATTAAGGGTGGCCACTGGCCGTACCTCGGAAACCGTATATCCTAGAATTTGGGGAAAAAATTCTAATGACATAATCGGCCAAAAGAAGATGCGTTAAAATATTTTTAAATGCGTAGCTTTCCGCTAGGTGGCGCATTTTATCATTTGCATAATTAATTTGCGTTTTTACAAAATATTACCGCATTAAGGCTATTGAAAATTATCAAAATTAGAAACTATTGTACTTGGTTTACAATTTTTGCTTAAGTCATTTTTTTCTATCACCAACAGTTAAGTGGTGGGGGAAGTATACTTTTGTTTACAGAAAATGGTCTGTAACTTCCATATACCTTAACCGATTTTCACAAGCTTAGGCTCAATGGAAAGAGTATTAGAAGTTGATTACAAAAATAAATAACGTTAACACATTTAATCTATGCGCTGGCAACTAGAGGGCGTTATGTAACACTTAACCCTATTTATGTATTTTTCTCAGAAATATCAAATGGAATGATACAACTCGAAGCAGCTTACAAAAAAGAAAATGAAATTACATATTGTTTCGTCAAAACCGGAAACTGATATCTCTTGTCATTCCAAAGATATTTAGATTTTTTAAATTTTCGTTGTTGTTTTTCGTTGTTTTCGAAGTGTTGGTTCACCCTGTAAGTTGTAAGTGAAAACATACTGCTATAGTTACATTTCAAAAAAATATCAAGTTAAATCGAATGGCACAATATTTATTAACATAATTAATGAAAAAAAAATACAAAAAACTAATATTGATAACTGCACCTATTACTTAGTTATTTTAGGTACTCAAAATGTTTCCCATCATTTGCTATGCACAAATTCAATCTTTCTATAGTGGAATTGACACTGGCCTCAATTTCAGCACCAGACATACCTCTTACTGCTTGACGAATCCTTTCTTTCATATCCTCACGTGTAGTTGGACGTGTTTTAAAAACCAAATATTTAATTCTACCCCATAAAAAGAAAACCGTAAGATCTGGTGACCTTGCTGGCCATGGAAAAATACTTCCCCTTCCAATCCATTTATTTGAAAATACAATACATATCTAAATAATTTCGGATACCTGCGGCAAAATGTGCTGGGCAACCATCTTGTTGATACCACATGTCTAATCTGTTATGAATTGGAACGTCTTCTAGGAGGATGGGCAAATCGTTAGTTAAAAAATCTAAGTACCTTTGGCCCGTTAATTTTTCTTTAAAGAAAAAAGGTTCTCAATTATCTTCCTATTTACCACACCACACATTTATGCTCCAGCGATTTTGGTAATTGACTTCCTTCTGCCAGTGTGGATTTGTTTCTGACCAGTAGTGACTGTTGTGCAAGTTAATTTTACCAGAGCTTGAAAATGTAGCCTCACCCGTCCATAATATTGCAGATAGAAATTGTTGATTATCATTTAACATTCCTTTTAACCAGTTGCAATAATCTAGTCGTCGATCGAAATCTATGTCTTTTAACTCTTGATGTAAAACAACATGGTAAGGATGCATTTTATGTTATTTTAGTATTCTATGCACCAAAGAATAATTTAATTCTAGATCTAATGCAATTTCTCTAATACTTGCACGTGGTTGAGCGTTAACGTATACCAAGACGTTAATAACATTTTCTTCATTTTGTCTTCTACGTACCCTATTTCTTACCGAAACAGGTTGAACATTGCCAGTTTTTCGTAATCGTTCTGCCAGTCTTTTAAAAACTTTTCTTGAATGGAAATCGTAACCCATATTCTCTTTCAGCAATGACTGCATTTTGAAGACTTTCAAAATGCACTGCTAGCATATCATATGCTTCTTCATTTGAAAAATAAAGCATTATAATAAAGTGATTTTTCAAACATTCAAATTAACTTTGACATCAACAACAAATTATAAATAAACAATCACAAAACAGAAATGTCATTTCCAAAGGTGACTTGATTACTTTTACAACATCGCCCAGGAAAATAGTTTGACATACTCGTAATGTTATAGCTTATCCATATAAAACCATTGAAGAAATTTTAAGGAATCTAGGATAAAATTTCACTCTAGAAGGACTGAATTTGTGTAGGTACAGCAAATAAGGGGAAACATTTTGAGTTTCTAAAATAACTATATAATGGGTGCTTTTAGAAATTTCAGCGTTTTGTAAATTTCTGTTATGGGTAATAAGTTTTATTATTTTTCATTAATTATGCTAATAAATATTGTTGTCATTTGTTTTCACATGACATTTTTTCTAAAAGTAACTTTAGCCATATATTTTCATTTACACCTTACAGGGTGAACCAACACTTCGAAAACAACGAAAAACAACAACGAAAATTTAAAAAATCTAAATATCTTTGGAACGACAAGAGATATCAGTTTGTGGTTTTGACGAAACAATATGTAATTTCATTTTCTTTTTTGTAAGCTGCTTCGAGTTATATCATTCCATTGGATATTTCTGAGAAAAATACATTAATAGGGTTAAGTGCTACATAAAGCCCTCTAGTTGCCAGCGCATAGATTAAATGTGTTAATGTTATTTATTTTTGTAATCAACTTCTAATACTCTTTCCATTGAGCCTAAGCTTGTGAAAATCGGTTAAGGTATACGGAAGTTACAGACCATTTTCTGTAAACAAAAGTATACTTCCCCCCACCACTTAACTGTTGGTGATAGAAAAAAATGACTTAAGCAAAAATTGTAAACCAAGTACAGTAGTTTCTAATTTTGATAATTTTCAATAGCCAAATGAATTATGTAAATGATAAAATGCGCCACCTAGCAGAAAGCTAAGCATTTAAAAATGTTTTTACGCATTTTCTTTTGGCCGATTATGTGATAAGAATTTTTTCCCCAAATTCTAGGATATACGGTTTCCGAGATAAGGCCGGTGGCCACCCTTAATGAATCACCCTGTACAGAGATCTTACCACCTATACTCGTTTATTCATTACCTTTTAATTTTTGCCAACGGTTTCTTCACCGTCGATATGGATTCGCTTTAGGTGGAATCTTAATTTTTTTTTAAGAGGGACCCAGTTTAATATAGGAGTTCAAAAATCTTCTAATTTCTAAATTGTATATTACTATAGGCGATAAAATTACAACGCAACAATTATGTTGCGTATGTATATTATTATTGTTATAAATAAAAAACTCTAAATCATATGGTTTTTGAATTTCAGAGAAGGTTTATAGTACCAGCGAACGCACAACAAGCGAAAATTCCGTTTGGAAGAGTCAACCACAACAAGTACATGGTTACCGATAATACGGCCTACATTGGCACATCCAACTGGTCGGGCGACTATTTTACCAATACGGCTGGTGTCGGCTTCGTCCTGCATGACCCAATGTTCAACAGGAACACATCTGAACCAACCCTTAGGCGACAGCTTCAAGAAGTCTTCGAGCGCGATTGGAACTCCATCTACTCCCATCCCGTCACATTCAATAATAAATGATCACCAGCATATAAAACATATCTGGAGTTTTAAACGCGTACTGCCTCAAAGGTAATGAATTATTCTCTCCGCGTTTAAATTTATTTTTGATGTGTACATTAGATTGAACAACATTGCAATATAATCAAACATCTAATGCTATTGTTAATGTATCCATTGTTCCTACCCAAATCCCATATATGCAGTGCATTATTGTATTGTTTCGCATTTACCTTAAACATGATGTTTGTGAATCAAAACCAATCTTAATGTTAATGAATCACTTGTGAAGTCAGAACCAAATCAATCTAAATATATATTATTGGCGTTCATTGTATCACCCAGTATAATCAATAGAAATTATGTAAAACATTATATACAGTACAGTATGTAAACATTAATATGCCTATCGAGCAATATTATGTTTAGTATATTTATACAGGGTGTGGAAAAAGCTTAATAAATTATGGATGACGAAGTTAATTTGTTGTTATTTTGGATTATATAGTTTGAATTAAGCTTTTTTTAAACACCAAGTATATATACTCTGCAAAAATGAAGAGTGTTTTTATTTAATTTGTGCTAATGTTGAACTGATTGTAATGAGAAGTGTTTATTTCAACAAATAAAATGATTTATAATAAATTGTGCCTTTTTTCACATTGCTGAACTTAAAAAACAAACTTTATACTGTAAGAAAACTTATCAAAATATCTATTAATTGTAAAACGCCGTTTTTTTAACAAATGTGTAGGGATTTAAAACATAGGGTATATAAAAAAATGTTTCTTTTAATCTATAGAAATACATAAAGAATATAATAATTATTAGTACATTACAATAAGATCATATGAAATACAAAATCATTTTTATATTAATTGAAAATTATACCTTTTGAAAATTATTTTAAACCAACTTTACTTCTTTCCCTTCTTCTTTTTCTTCTGAGCGTCAGGCCAGGGGAACCCTCTGCGGAACAGTAAATCCTGCACATTGTGACATGTCGTGTAGGCATTCTTCATCGCGGCTTCGGTGAAGATATCGACGGTACACCTGGAACTTTTCGACCTGCCCTTCCTTCCGCCCTTTTTCGGCTTTCCGCCTTTCTTCTTGGCCTCGTTTCCACCACCGCCGCCGCCATTCTTCGCCGGTTTGGGCTTTTTCTTTTTACCACCCGCCATTTAACAACCGAACGGGACCGAAATTACACAAGGAATGAGGAATCAAAGTTATATCAATACTGAAAATATCACTATTGTTTAATCAATATTTGTAGAATATTGATTTAATAAAATCCGTTGCTACTTAATTTAGGAAGATAATAATAATTGTGTATTTATGTAAAAATATTGGTTTCTGGTTTTATTTAATAATAATAATATGCATACAAATAAATAATATCACATCAGTGACTTGCTCGTGGATGTTTGAAAGAAGGAGAAGGTTAATAATAAAGATAAAAATTAACACACAACAAAACAGTTTTGTACAGCTATTAATAATGTTTTACAATACAAACAAAATGTTCATTTAACACATAACGAACTCACCATTAATATTTTAAAAGGGGAGGTTATAAAGTAAATATAAAATAGATATGAAATATTTGTTTCTTTTAAACTTGAAGTGCAACTGAAGTATCAGTTATAACTTACTGTTACTATAAATCACTTATTTCTGTAAAAAAAAAAACATGTCTATAAAATGTTTTAAATTCCTCTACCAAAATCCACGAGCTGCCGCTGTATCACATGATTTAAGTCGAAGAATTAGTTTCTTCCACAATAATTTGTACGTTATACAAAAAAATTAATTGTCCATTACCGTGTTTACAAAGATGTTAAATAATGACTGAACCGATTGTATGATTATAACACCGTTTTCGCACCCCAAAATCAGCCATTACACTTTCACCAGGTATACGTACAGCTAAGTTTCTTTTCCCAACAATCACACTGTTGGGTTTAACGTTATAAACGGGATGCTCGCATAAGTTCAAAAACCTCTGCCTACCAGTCGCCACGTTACCCTGCAACCGGATTATTATCGGCGCTCTAGAGATGGTTTCAACTTTCGATGGGAATACATCTTCCAATGCGCGGAATACGGTTTTGCGCCTCGTGCGGTGTGTCACCTTTCTGCGCGATCGCAATAGTTGCGATATTATGTTTCTCCAATTCGACTCCGGTTTCTCCACTTGTTGGTCAAACAAAATTATTCAAAATGGATGGAATGTAAAGAAAAACGATAATCAACTTACCTTTGACTGACCAGGTTGGAGATTTCCATAAAGGGACTAAAGCATCTTTAAAAATTCCGTAATATTTCGAGCTAAGAGATATTGTTTTATCTGTCTCTGCTAAAGAGTAGGTGGTCTGTGAAAATAAGATTATTCTTATACTATTATCTTTTAGAGTAAACAAAACGCAAATAAAATATGATACTTACCATAAAATGTTAATCATTAGATATTTTTTAATTTTGATAATATAAAGTGGAACACGAATTGTAAATTAATTAGATTGTTGATGGTAGGCTGCTGTTCTTTTAATTTTATTTGCCTTTACCACGCACGTATTTGTAGTCTAGTTTTTTTTATAATATTGTACGTACCAATAAGGCATCGATTAAATCCGGATTCCATCTCTGGTCTATCCGCGCCAAGAAATAGTCTAAATTTGGTACAAGAAGCCTGTACACTTCCTCAGTTCCTAATTCATTGATTAAAGTGATGATTGGTAATGGAAAATTTTGCTTCAAGTGTTCGATTTTTTCCGTCAATTTGAGCGTAACAAGTTCACGAATCGGCGAACGGTCAGCGAGTATAGCGACAATACGGCACATCGGCTTCAGAACTTCGATTGCCATCGTCGTCCGCAAGATCCTTTGGAGTAATAATCGTACTAATAGCTTCAACTGAAAACCAAATAATAATAATCATTTGTTTCCTAACGGGTGTCCAACAATTATTGCAGTCCCGGGTGGCGTTGGAATAAAAAACGTAGGTCGATTCTTACATGTTGCAAATAAATGAACTGATATTTTTAATGCACATTTAGGTTATGTTTGACAATTAACATGTCAGTTCATTTATTTGGCACATGAAAGAATTGACCTACGTTTTTGATTCCAACGCCACCCGGGACTGCAATAATTGTTGGACACCCGTTATAAAAAACGCTGGTGTCGAATTAGGTTATCCGTTGACATTTTTAATATTATTTTAAGTATTCTTTATTATTAGTATGTTATTTAAGTATTTTTGTTACTTAACATTGTGTAAATGTATTATTAATTTAAACAAAGGTTTTCCAAACCCAAAGAATTTTATCAACAAATAGGTAAGTATTATTTAACTCACCTGATTTTCCTGTACAATTTGCGGCGCGATAGGATTCAGTTCCAAACTCTTGACCAAATCCAAAGCCGTCAACGTCAGGCTATCGAAAGAGATGTCCTTACTCAGTAAAAAATACGCGAAATTATAGAACCACCCCACGATTGGCCCGATGTAACAATTTTCCCTAATATCTTTCAAGGCGGCCCGCCTAAGTTCTAAATCATTAGACACTATTGCCAAGCAGAGGGTTTCAAAATACTTTTTCATGGGCTTGCTAGCCTCCATCACATCCGGAATCCATTTCCTGGTAACAATCACCTGCGCTGGTTGTATGTAGGAATTTTCTTCCTCGGCTAATTCGAATAAATTTACAACCGAGTCCTAAAATATTTATAGTTTTCTTTCACTAATATTGTAATATATAAAGTTTTTCATTTTGATAGGTTAAACTTACATCTAAATACGAAAGATTTTGGTCTCCAAAAGTAATCCATTTGGGGGTACTCTCTGCACCATACACTTTGTCCACACTTAAATTTTCAAAGGTGGCATCTACATCAGTGGAGAGAATGTAATTCCTCCCTGACAGGCGAGCCTTTACTAAAGCATCCTACACATAAAAAAATACTTAATATAAAATATGTTTAACAACTACTAGATAAAAAACACTACTATATATATAATAGGAAAAATGTGACTATAATATCAGCCACAAAGTGTTCTTCAAACTTGCAAAAACCAATTGTTTTTTTATTTATTATATTTTTAAATGTATTTCATACTTGTTAGTGTTAAATTACTAATTTTACAAACAGTACATATGTTGTACTTAATTTGAAATAATTTTGTCTAAAATTAATTACTTGCATTATATTTTGTTATTAAACCAAAAAAATAACTTACATGTATAATATAGCGCAATTTGTAGCTGATATCTTCTGCTAAACGCAACTGTAAACTCATTGGACATTCCAGCTCAACACATGATGATTGCTCCTTATAAATGGCCACCGATTCTGGACCTATACCAGCATACTTTCTCATATTTCCCTTAAAATTATATTGATATTAAATATAACAATTTTTTTACAATAGGTATCTCAAAAATAAAAATAAAGAAAGAAATAAACATAATAATCATAATATTTTTCACACTTATTAATCTCAAAACTTACCTATTTGTTTATAAAGTATGTAACAAGGTTAAAACAATTTGACTCTAATTACAGAGTAAAAACATAGCAGATTTTACAAACAAAAACAAAACATTAGTTGTAATTAAATGATCTCTAGATTACACTAATAAAAAAGTAGAATTGCTGTCCACCAACCTTCCAGCAGCGATTATTGTAATGAATGCAATTAATATAATAGTGTTAGTTAATTGAAGGAGCCAATATTACTTCATTTTATATTTTGTATTAATTACTTCTTTTAATTCAAAACACACAAAAATATAAGTTCAGTTCAATGGATTAAGCTTGAATGTTTTAAATTTAAATAGACATTTGTGTATTGATAATCTAAAAAATTAAAATTTCTTCAAGAATAACTATGTATATAGGCACATTAACTAATTAAGTGCATAACGTAATATTGCTGATAAATAGTTAATTTATTATTATTAGATTTAAACTTATTATACTTTAAACTACAAACTTTTTCTTCAATTATCACTTTGTGAAACATAATTGAACGAAAAACTAAATCTCTCTCTTAGTGGTTTCACATTTAAACAACTTCCTTAACTCAATAATTAAAACCCCTTTGAAAAAGATTGTACGATCGAAACTAGTTAGGGGGTTGTATAAACTCGTAAAAATAGATGTAAAACAAGTAAAATCAAGTGATTCTAGGTTAATTTACCTTATCGTTATTGTTCTTTAGATTGGAGGTAGAGATCTGAAATAATTATTTATTCACACACTAATTCACAAAAACAGGCGGTATTTTAGGATTTAAATATAATCATCACTCATATATATCTATTTAACTTAATTATCTTTACAAAACAGAAAAATTTACTCACTGTTGATTCATTTTCTAGGTTAAGTTCTTCATTCCGCTGCAGCTTAACCTTTTCACGTTCTTTGTCCTGTCTACCCGTTTCGTAATAAACCCCGGAGTTACAGGAAGACGTCCCCAACGACGTCTTCATTTTATGCTGCTTATTTATTGAATTATCCACAGCAAACACTATTAGTTAGAGAGGCGAGCGATTTCTTGCATCGGGCAATTTTGAATGAAAACAAGTAGCTTGTACATTTGGTTGCATATAGCAAAATTTCCGTTTGGGTATTTTATATTTATTTTAATAGATATTTGTTTTTGATAATTAATTTCTTTATTTGTAAGATAGATTAACGGTTGCAGCCGAACTAACGATAGCGAAAGTGCAGCATCGTTAGTCCGCGTCAGCTATTGAATAGGTGACCGGTACCATTCGCCATTGCGATACAATTACACACACACAAATAATACGGCGGAAGAACCACGTGGTCGATAGCCAAACACTACTAATATAACTTGTAATAACATTACATTAAATTTACACAAAAGGCAAATAAAACTCCACTTATTTGATCAAGATAAGGTAATAATTTTTATTCACTTGTTTGAATTCTAATATGTACTTTATTTCTCTGCGATTGGAGCTAATATTCATATGAATAAAGTCATTCGTATTGGGATTTTAATCTCTGAACGAGATAATTCTGTAATTTAAAACTGTAGCTATATTTAACTTTATTTCCAACCTAAATCAGAAATATTTTTATATTGATCAGATATTACCGTTGATCTCAATAAACGGTGTTACATTTTGCTAAAGATAATGATTATTTATTCAATTCTCTATTATGAATATGATTCAAAATCCATAAAGCAGTAATCAAAAACAAAACATACAAATGCTTCCACCAGTAAGCTGAAGGGCACAGTTTACTCTTTAAAGAAAGTTCTCCCACTCTAACCTGTTTTAATCCTCACGCTCAGTGTTTCATTGTTGATTAAAATGTTTCAATCAACAGTTTCATCATATAAGAACTCTGCTTTAGATATACATTGAAGCAATTAGATTATTATTTCTTCCAATTGTGAGGTAAATTAAACAAAACTCTATACAGACTCACTTTAATTTGTTTGAATTTGTTATTGAAGAGGGAAATTAAATCATAGAAGAGTGGATATTGGTGGTATTAGCTAAATAATGTTCTCATTTAATAAAATACAAATTTATTTGGTTAAGAGGTTAGAAACTATATATAATTAAGACGTTTAAACCTTATGAAATCAACCTCTATGTCAACGGACGCCTTTTTATGGAACTTATAAGTTGACGGTAAATCATACCTGAGCTCAGCCAAGACTTCACCTTCAAAACCATTTAATTTACCCACCTTCAATACATGTGACCTACAAAACAAATATCAAAAAATATAAGCTCACACATTTAAATTAACATATTCATAAATTACTCCATAGTACTTTTTATAATATAAATAACAAATTTATTTTAGATGAAGAGAATAGTTCTGTTTGGCATATAAATTTAAATAAATAAGGTTAATAAATTGATTGATTGATGAGACAATCAGGTGTTGACAACGATTGTCAGATTTTCAAATTTGGTTTAAGTAATTTACTTCATCTGAAGGAGTATCAGTGTGGTGCAACATATGAAGTGTTTTAAATAAACGAAATTTGAAAATATCACAATCGTTTTACCTCAATAATAAGATTAATATTAATTATGGTCTAATATTTACCTTGTGGATGTTTTATGCAATGAATAAACAACATTTGTGGTAAGACTAAAGGCCCTCTCTAAAAACTTCATATCCACTCCCACATTCTTTTTAGTTCCAAATGGAGGATTCATTATGACTGTGTCGAATTTCTTTTCCCATCTGTAAAATGAATATTGGTATATACAAATAAGTATACATTTTAAAAATCTACAAAATATTACAAAGGTTATGGCATACTATACTTAAAACTATAACTAATTAAGGTCAGTATTTGGATAGATGTACATATGATTTCTATTTTTTTTTTTCGCCTTTATAAAATTACAAAAAAAATTATATACTTGTAAGATTATATCAAATAAAAAAAAAACAACAAATTTTAAACTGCTTAAAAATCACAAATATCAATTATATTAATGAAAGAAAATTCAAGGATTTAATTTTAGATATATTTACTAAAAGAATGTTTTTAAAAGTTTTAGAGGATTTCCTCTCAAAATATATTTCTTTGAAAATATTTGGTTGGTTAGTTACTTAAAGATTTTTCAATTCTCTCAATTTGAGTAATAATACTTAAAATATTGATTACTTTAATTTAATTAATAACTATATCCGATTTAAAATAGTTTTGCAATAAATACATTAAACCGAGTTTTTAACCAAATTGATTTCTTAGTTTTCTTATATGAAATAAATTGTTTAAATGGTAATTGACAAAATTAAAGAGTTAAAACAAGACTAGCTATAGACATTACCTTGGTGGAATATTATTAATAACGTCACAGTTAATACAGTCAATGTTTGTTAATTCATGCTCCTCCACGTTCCTGTTAAAAACATTTAGGGCATCTGAATCGATTTCGAAACATACTACTAAACCAGCATTCAGAGCAGCAGCACCTATTGATAGAGCTCCACAACCGCTACCTAGATCGGCAACTAGTTTCCCATCTATATCTCCATATTGTGACTGAAAAGAGACGATTATAATTTTTAAACATGAACTTTAACAAATTAAAACAGTATCACACATAACATTTCTTGATTAAAATACAAGTAATAAACACTATTATTACGTAAACCTGGAAACTAATAAGGTATCCTTTCAGAATCCCTAGTTTATTTGTAAAATCTTAAATATATGTCCAGTTCTCGTAATAATAATGTTTTTTATTTGTCATTTAATAAATGAGGTATATGTATTAAAAACTAGTTTTACTGAATTATTGTTTCCTTATCAACAAGAGCCACAAACTGGTTTTGACCTATTTTGGATCTCATCAGCATAGTGCATATAAAGACGGAAAGACAGAATTTTAGTATGGAATTTTATAAATCCTGTTATCTGTATCACCTTAATGGTTTCTCTATATTATTTTTATCTCCTTTACAATAAGAAGATATTACTCTTAAAATTTATATACTAAAATAATCATCCCCTTTAACACTCCATATCTCAAATGAAAATCTATATTATTAAATGTTTAATTGTGTATGTACTTTGGGTACTTCTTGAATATAATGAAAAAGGAGACAAGATGACTTTGTTTTACCAGTTTATTTTTGTTGATCCGTTTATTTTGTGGTTCATAAATAAAGTGGTAAAACAAAGTCTTCTTATCTCCTTCTATATTATTACTTGCTTTACATCAATAATTTGTTCTTAACCCCTTCCCGCACAATTATTTTTGAAAGTAATAAGCTCGTGCCCGAGTGATAAAATAAATTAAAGTAATTATACTAAAAATTACTTACTAATTTATTTTATCACAATAACTTACTTGTATGGTATATAGCATGTGGGAACCCAAATGTGACGGAGTAACATATTGTTCCAATAGTACTTTTGGCTTTTCAAATTCTTCAATACTTTGAAGACGTTCCTCCAGGTGTCTTAATTTCATACAGGGCCACATCTTTAAATGTTGTTTATTGTTTTTTTTATAATTAAAATGTTTTATTTTATAATTAAAATGTCAAAACCTAATTTATAATTATTTTGTTAAAAACAATTATTTTTTTAACTAAAATTTTTACTACTATAAACAAGTTAATTGATAATACTCTGTTAAAGCTTACTGAAACGATCTTAATTTTAAAAATTGTATTTTTAAGTAATAAAATCAGTGTGTTATTTGACGTCAAATCTGGGTAGTACAGGAAGAATCAAGTTCCCAAATGACGAGTCCTGTGATATAAAAAATCCCGTGGATTGCGAGTTTGCCGTTTGTAGAGCAGTTCGCTGCACTGAAGAGGACATCGAGTGGTTCTCAGCAGCAGTAGTGTTCACTGTGCCCAGTACTGGGAGCGCAGTTGAGTTAAGCGTAGAAGCAACACCTTGCTTAAGTAGTAGTTGTTTCTTCAGTTGCAATTCCTCCAGAATTTTTCGATTTGTTAATTCTACAAATTTAAAGTTGCAATATGTGTCAAGAGGTGTAAAATGTACACAAAAAGGTTATTGAAGGTTAAAAAAATTTGACTGTTATTTGGTACGACTTACCTCTTTGAACATTTGGCTGTTGGAAAGCCATTAATTACTGTGAAAACTTAAAAGGGGTACAAGACAAGTTTGTTTATAGGCAATGGTTAGTAGAAATCGGATATTTTGATTAAACATAAAGCACCACTTTGGTTTTTAGGTTAGATACATTAGAAAAACAATGTACCCTAGACGTTATTCGTAAAGATGTGTATAATTTAGACTAATTGAGTAATAATAATTACATAATAAATTAGGTTATATTTTTACACTTCAATTTTATCATAGAAATAATTTTTTTATAATTCTTTATTTCTAAAGTATCATGCAATTTAGAGAAGTAATTCTATTTATAGTATTTAAGCTACGAACTATTTGTTTTGATTTTACACAAAATTAAACTGAGAGCAAGTAAATAAATTTTAAATAAATTATAAACATGTATGATTAATGGTATTAGACAGGAATTGGAATAAAACTATATAGTTTTAACCATTTATCATTTTATATTACATTTTGCCTGTATATTAAAATAGAAGCGGTTTATTTTATTTATTATTAAATTAGTGATTTATACCTTTTCACAATAATACAGTATAGCGTTTATAGGAAAATCTTTCACTAGATATCTATATTATATTTTCTGTGCCTACTCAGGTACGCAGAAAATTCTCATACTTTATGTATCGCTATCATTTTTAACAGTTTTCTATTTTTTACTAAATAAAAAGTCGGTTTATTTAAATTATTCTACTTCTAAATTTTATCGAAATATATTAGGTAATAACAAATTTAATTACAGTGGTGTATAATGAATTGCCTCAATTGATCAGCGCGTCAGCATTTTTTAAATTATAGAAATACTGGCAATATGCTCAAATTAACCTAATATGTAACACTAATAATAGTACGATATACTTTACCCTGAGTCTAACTTCAAAATTATTAAAAAAAGGTTAGTACTTATTTATATTTCTCACTACCTGTAATTTAAGTTGCCTATTGCTTTATTGCTTCTCAATAAACATTATTTATGCTAATTTTGTTTAACACATTCTACAACACAGACACAAAATGCCTATAATAATTAACAAATATATATTTTTAGATTTGCTGCCTCATTTTAATTGAAAAGTTAACAATACACTTATATTTTCTATAAAGATAACAATCATTGTACCTTTTTAAGGCGCTTGCAGAAATGCTTATTAGAAATACAAAGATCAAAAAAAAAAATAAAACTGATATTAGTTATTAAACTTACCTACCAAAATCGGTTTATTGACAATATAATCACACCTAATAAGCAAAACATTTTCCACTAAAATAAATTATAGTATATATTTACAAGTGCGCAATTATTGTTTTATTGCATGAGCGGTTTTTACTAAATAAATGTAATAAATTTAATGTTGATGGCCATTCTAAAGGATTAACAAGCTAATTACAACATTCGATCTAATGCCAGTAAACTATGTTAATAGTTTCTTCTACCTGTATATGTACATTAATTGGATTAGACACTGAATAAATTATTTAATTATTATATGGTATTAATTGAAACTCTCGTTCTGTCTCTGTTTACTTGGTTTTTTACTAATATTTCTCGTGAAAAATAAGTTTTCACGAGAAACAAATTAGATGGTGGGATAATGGATACCCACCCAACCTACATATTTATTTATTTTGTATAAAAATATGGTACAGAAGGGAATGCAAAACAATTTATTTTAACTCATTTGGGCATTTCTTTTCTTTCTTATGATAATTTCCTTCATCAACTAAGTACCTTTCTGCTTGTATATGATTATTTCACAAATTAGACTGCCACAACTTAGTGACTTCTTCAGGTTCATCCCTGCTCGGTTTTCCTGCCACATTAACAAATGTCATTAAAGTTCGACCCTTTTTCGCCATTTGCAGTATTTACTCTCGATTTTCTGGATTCACCTTTGACATATCTATATTTCGAGGTGGTCTTAAGTGTTCAGACAATTCATCTTCTTCTAGAGGATCGTCATCTTCCTCCCATTGCTCCAATAATCTCTTCATATAAGCATTGCTAAAATCCCTTATATCTTTCTTAGCTCACTCGGGTTTATCGCCATCACTTTTCTTACATTTTATTCCTGCACAAAATATTGAAATAAACACAAATAATAATAATAAATTAAGCATTCTACTATCAAATTGAAGCTACAAACAGGGTTTTTTTTACGCTGACAGAATTTACATTGAAAACAAGGGTATGAATAAATTTTTATTAATCAAAACCAGAATTGTAAGCAAAATTTGATTCAATATGTAGAGTAGGTAGGTGGACACTCTACCGCCCTCCCTAATCTTTTGAATATAAACGAAAATTTACTATAATTGATAGGGATATATTTAATTTCTTTCTATACAGGTAATTTTTCAATTTAACGATTCCTCTCAAAAAATCTATAAAATAATAAAATTGAAGACTGGGTTAAAGGCCACCCGTCCAATCTAGATGTTTCGGATTATTTCATTTCAACTTTAAATTACCATATGAAAAATTCTAGTCTTAAACAGAGTGGGACATAATTATTAACTTTTAATAATAATAAATAAACTTTATTTAGCACTGTTGCTATATAATATATATATATATATATATATATATATATATATATATATATATATATATGAAATGTCTTATGTTATTAACTTATAATATATCACTTAATCTTAAAAATACAAAATAATATGCCACACTTATGCTAACAAAATAAAAATATAGTATCTTAAATATAAAAATATATGACAAAACAAAACAACTATAAAAGTATCATTCTTAAACTCTTTAATAAAAAACTAAATAATCACAAGACAAGTCTTACATACTCCTACACGCTTATTATGTACTCTCGTAATAAAAGTTTAATTTTTTTTATATTTTCTTGATCTTTAATATATTTAGGGAGTTTATTATATTCTATAGCTGCCTTATAGAATAACGTATTTTGACCATGTTTTGTATTTTTGTGCCCGAGATATATGTTTCCTCTACTTCGTGTATTGTGCGAATGTATATCTGTATTATAAGTAATGCAATTTTGATAGTATGAAGGCATCAGACCTTTACAAATTTTGTGTATAAATACAAGTGCTTTAAATTTAATTAATTGCTCAACATTCAACCAATTTAACCTTCCAATCATATAATTAATGCTTGTGTATTTATCACATTTTAATATTGTCCGCATCCCTGAGTTCTGCAAAACTTGTAATCTTTTTAAATTACTGTTGTTTGCTAAGTATAGAATTGTTCCCGAGAAATGGAAATGTGGTAATATTATGGTGTTATATATTGTTTGCTTTGTATGCTGCGATGTATAATAACTGCATCGTTTTAATACGCTTAATTTTTTTGCTATTTTCTTGCATGTGTAATCTATATGTTCCGAAAATGTTAGTTTATTATCTACAATTACTCCCAAGTATTTTATAGAATTTACATAATCTATTGTTGTACTATTGAATTTAATGGCAAAATCTTTTATATTAGATATTTTCTTATTAGTAATTAATATAGCCTTCGTTTTATTTGTATTTATTTTTAGTGTATTACCTTCTAACCAGTTTTTTATATTGTTAAGGTCTGAATTAATTGCATTAGTGTTTTCCTGTATATTATTCGATGTCATGTATATAATCGTATCGTCCGCAAACAGATGATATTTGCAATGTTGTAGACATTTACCAATATCATTCACGTACAATACAAAAAGCAGAGGTCCCAAAATACTTCCTTGTGGAACTCCAGTATCAATTGGTAAAGTATTGGACATACTGTCTTCAATTTTTACATATTGTACTCTTTCTGTCAAATAACTACAAAACCAATTTATTACTGTTCCCGTTAAACCATATATCCTCAATTTTGCTATTAAGATGTCTCTGTTCACTGTTTCAAATGCCCTTTTGAAATCAAGAAATACAACACTAGTAATCTTTCCCTCATCTAGATGTTCTTTCCACTCACTAACCAGATATTGTGATATTGATATTTATTAATGGTTCTGGTTCTCTGGTTTAAATCGATGGAAGTTCCGCCGCACGTAGACACCAATGGGCCCTTTGTGCGTCCTCCCATCTGAGTCCTCATTCCTTGCCACGGTCAAGCCAACCCAAGGCATTGTCTCTGGACAGTTGCATACAGTATCTGGCCGTTTTGCTGTTCATTGAGATGAAATTTTAAGACTCTACAGTCAGGTATGTTGTTCCATCGCTCCTTATGGCATCTGATTGATGCTGTTTTCAGTAGGGTACTCAGAACTAGCAGAGAGGGCAGCAGGGAGGGGTTCGGTCCGCTTACCGTTTGTCCGGATGCCTTCCTCGCCAAACCATCTGCTATTCTGTTCCCTCTGCTATGGTTGTGTCCTTTTACCCAGCATAGAGTTATCTCGTTGTCGCGAGCCACTTCTTCCAGGGCTTCGCAGCATTCCAACGTTAATGCTGAGGTTATTTTGCAGTTGGCAATGGACAAGATTGCCGCTCTGCTATCCGTTATAATGTGTATATTTTTACCCTTAATCTTCTTGTCAGAGATTGCTTTTGCTACATATAGTATACCCACGAGTTCCACCATTGTTGATGTGCTCATTATCTTACCTATAGCAGTATTGTTTTGTAGGGATAGGTTATTAATAAAAATTAAATGATTTTATAAGAAAAATACTAAAATCATGACGATTTTTTTAACATTATTTTTATGAAATTTTCAAAACTTAAATTGAGATTTTGAGTGTATATTTTTTTTCACTATTAAAATCGAGATTGTAATAAAACTTCCATTATATATGTAGGGTGGGTGGGTGGCCACTGTCCCACCCTCCAATTTCTTAAACATAAAACAAAATTTACTATAATTTATTAAGGTATATTAAAATATTTCATTTTAAGTTAAGTTTTCACTTTACACAAGTTTTCTCAAGAAATCCTAGTTTAATAGTAATGAAATTAGAAGACCACCTACCCACCTTACATATTTGTTTAACTTAAGCTCCAAACAATAATATTTTATTATTTTTCAAATATTAAATTAAGAACGAGAGTTTGTATAATTTTTCATGATTGGAATCACGTTGTAACTAAAGTTTGAATAAATATGTAGGGTGGGTGGGTTGTTACTATCCGACTCTTTAATTTCTTAAACCTGAACCAAAATTTATTTCATTAAAATATAATCAAATTATTCGTTTTAATTTTTCACTCTACATAATTTCTCTCGAAAATCCTAGTTTAATAGTAATGAAATTGTAGAGTAGGTTAGAGGACATCCACCGACCATACATATATATTATACTTATGCCATGAACAGTGTTTACATGATTTTACGGAAATTAAACTGAGGAGAATGGGAATAATATATAATAATTAAAAATCAGGATTATAAATAAATAAATATGTAAGGTAGGTGGGTGGTTATTCCTACTTCTGATCTCTTGAACAAAACCCAAATTTTACTACAGCGTATTTCTAATTTTTCACACAAAACGATTTCTCCAATGAAACCGCTGCTGTAATATTAAAGAAATTGTATTAGTGGGCACGCACTCACCTTACGTATACGATTTATATCGTATAATTAAATTTTAAATTACAAATAGTATTTTATGGTTTTCTAAATAGTAAATTAAGAATAAGTGTCAAATTTTTTTAATAATTGAAAAAAAGGTTCTAAGTAAAGTAAAAACAATTTCTCTCAGGAAATTTCAGTTTTAATAGTAATAAAATTAGATAAATTAATAATTAGAGGGTGGATTATAGGCTACATACCCACCCCACATATTTATTTAGTTTAAGCAACAAAGTGATTTTATAATTTTTCGAAAATTAAATTGAAAACGAGTGTGAATAATTTTTCATGATTGAAATCAGGGTTATAACTAAAGTTTGATGAAATACATAGGGTGGGTGGGTGTCCAGTATACTACCCTCCAATTTCAAAAAAAAAAAATATTTTATATAAATATATTCACCACCCTAGATATATTATTTAATTTATGTTACAAATAGTATTTTTATGAATTTATAAGTTTTAAATTTCATCTATTTATTTATTGTACTTCAGCTTTCTTCTTTAACAAATTCGCCTTAATTTAGGCTTATTTTCCATCTTTTTAGAGATTGAGATTTGTCAAAAATGACATTAATACATTAAGGTGTCAATATTTTTTTTTAAACAAATGTGAAAGAAAAAGGTTCTAAGTAAAGCTTAAATAAAAACAATTTCTTTCAAGAGACCCTAGTATTAATAGTGATAAAATTGCATGGTAGGTTAGAGGCCAACCACCCAGGCAACTTACTTGATTCAAATTTAAGTTACAGTTTTAATGATTTTACAAAAATTAAACTGGGAGCAAGAATGTGAATAATTTTCAATGATTAAAATAAGAGATGTAAATAAAGTTAAAATCAATATGTAGGTTGGGTGGTTGGCCACTATTCTACCCTCAAATTCTTTAAACATTAAGCTAAAAAAATTTACTACAATTTTAAAAGATAAATTTCACACAATTTTGTCAATTGGTTTAATCAATTAATTCATTGTAAATAGATATTATTTGAGACTTCAATCTCAAATTTTTTTGTTTTAATAGTAATGAAATTGTAGGGTGGGTTAAAGTCTATACACCCACCCACCCTATATATTTATTAAATTTAAGCTACAGTTTCTTTATGATTAAATAAATTAAATTGAGAACAGGAGTGTGATTAATTTTTCACTACTGAAATTAGGCTGTCTAATTTCTTTAACATAAACCAAAATTTACTACAATTGATAAATAATAAATTCAAATCTTAAATTTGCCATTTCACATAATTTCTTTATTTGGATTAATCATATGATTAATTAATTCACTTATTTCTTGTTATTTTTTGACTCCATTTATGATTTTTGTAAAAAATTTTATTGTACCAACAATATGTTATTTTATTAAAATATATTTATAAAGGTAATGCCAAGTGATTTCAAGTTAATTTACCTTTCATTTCTTCTGCAAGTACATATTGTTCGGTTTTTAGGGGTACATTAATTTTTTTATTTAGGTTATTTCAATTTCAACTTCATAGGATTTTAATAAAAATTAACCTTAATAATGTCTCTATCGTCTACTATGAATAACTGGAGGCTTATACTCCATAGCGATACTTCCTTTCCTCTGCCTTCAACTGCACGCTGTGCTGAAAAAACTCACACAGGTCGAAACTGGTCTGCAGCTTGTATTGACAGGAAAACAACAATGTAATGCTTATTATTGTTGTTGTTGTCAGTTCCCTAATTGTAAGTGGTTTATCCAATCAATTAGGGAAATCAGTGCAACGTTTAGACAGTAGTTATCACGTTAAAGAAATTTTTCAATTCACATCATGTCGGAGAATGGGCAAGTCAAGCACGATAGTGCTTAGCGTTTACGCTGAATTTATGTCCCAAACCATTAGCTGTAGGATACTTACGTTTGGTTTCCAACTGCAAAATTATATTTTCAAAGATATTTAAATAGTAAAGGTTTGGAATAAACGAATTAAATGTTACACAATTGTTTATTATTTCATTTCATTTCCATCGCCTCCATCAGCAGTTATTATTACCTTAGATGGGGGCGACGGAATCATACGAGTTAAAGTAATATGACACAACATAATAATAATAATAATAATAAACGTTACATTCGTTATACTAAAAACTAAAAAAAAATTAAATCTATTATTGTTTTCTTTTTTTGTACACCAAAAATTATTATGATGATAATAAACTATATTTGTTCAATTATTCAACTAAGTACATTAATTAACATGATATATTCATTTTATATAATTTATATATATATAATAATAATAATTAAAAAAATTAAAGTACTCTGGATGATGATAATAATAAGGATCGTATAGGATCAGGGGATCAATATTTTCTTATTAATTTTTTTCTTTTAAAATAAGGATTGCACCATTTGAAGGTTGATTATTGCACGAGTTCACCACTGAAATGAGTATTATTAATTTTTTTTTTCATTTTCCTTTAGGTGGACGGAGTGGGCGGTGAGATTCTGGAAAGAAAAAAATGGGCGTGGCCACCGTTGGAGCTTAAGGAGTAAGGGGGTTGGGGTGTGGGAGACTGGGGATACCTACCTTTCGGTTATTGCTAAGTAGAGCCAAAAACAAAAAGGGCACTAAATTAAATTCCTTACACGTAAAAACATTGGCACTTGTCGATTTAAAATAAAATTATTTTTTGTACGCATTTTCGAGACGGCTTAATAAAAAAAAATTATAAACAAAATCATATCGCACTGGTGATGATAATAACAATATTAAAATATTAAACGTGGTGATTGGAACATTAATGATGATAACATTAAGGGCGCGCGCGGTTTTTTTTTTGTTTTGATTTGTTTCTTGTTGCGCACTTGTTTTTGATTAATAATAATTATTATTATAACAAAATTTTTTTGTTGGATTGTTGGTTAGTGATGTGATTTTGGTTAGACGTACCACTACCGCAGATGGTCCGCTTCCTTGGGTTAGTCTCGAATTGTCGCAGGTGACAGGTGTTAGCACGCCTACAGCCGGGCAACCGGAGGGGTTAACAAGAAAAGAAAAGAAAAAACAGAATGTTAGTATCTTGTCAATCTGATCAATAAAAAAATCATTCTTAATTAACATTACTTAATTAAACATATTAATTCATTGATTAATCATTAATTCAACAAAACTCGTCCCCCAGCGTGTCGCCGTCTTTGCCATTTGCCAATAAATAAATAAATAAATAAATAATAGGGCGTGTGGTTTGAGTGTGCGTGCGTGTAAGTGTGATTTACACGCGTCGAGTTTATGATGTATAATAATAATCATTATGAATTTGTGAATGGGGAAATTTGCCCAAAAATTTAATGCGAAATTGTATTTAATAATTTTTAATTGTTTTATAATCTTAAAGAGATAAAAACGACAATCAAAATAAATATTATTTTGTTCGTGAAAATATGGACTTAATATTAAATATTACTTAATTTAATTAAAGTTCTAATGAAATATAATGGCTTTTAAATGATTCTGTTAAGTTAGAATAAAGTTATTAAATGGATACATTTTATACCTTATTTAATATTTTTTGAAAGTGGAAAAGCCATTTAAAATTTTTTAAACAATGAAATAATAAATAAATACATTAGATTAAAAAACAATGACATTTAACATATTTACAATATATAAAAAATGTATTCGGCATTAAAAATATAAACAATTTATTATATAAAATAAAACACTTACGTTACTTTGTTCATATAACACTATTTAATGTTATACTACCAAAGTAACGTAGTGTTTCAATTTATACATCCAAGCACTATAAATTAAAATATGAATAAATAAAAGTCAATCAAAAAACTCGACCCGCATAACGTTATTATTTATTTACAAGTGATATGAGTGTGTATGTGTGTTAGAGAGACGTGCACTTTCAGATACATTTGAAACACTTTTTGTAATTAGTAATAATAAATAAATAAATGAATAAAGCGGACGTGTTATAAAAATAATATTACGACAAACGCGCTGGGAGGAGAGTGACAGAGAGACGAAATTAATTATTAAATAAATAAAATTAAATAAAAAGGTAAGCGTCGTGTGACAGAAATTTCCATAACTCGACTAAAAAATTAAAAACGGTGATCGTAAATAATTAAATAAAATTATTAATAAATAAACTTGGCCAAGTGGAATTATTATTATTAGTCACTAATTGTTATTATCGTTATTACTATAATAATATAATATAATTAGATACAATTTTGATTATCTTACAAAGTAAGCATAAAAATAATTAATTTCAATAACTACTTCACGTTTTAATGTTTATTATTAATAATAATGATGAATTACAAGAAATAGTGTTATTATTTGAAAACTTTCAATAAAATGTTGACTATAACGAAGTTAATCAAATAATTACATTAATGGAAAGTTCTTTAAAGTCACTTGGTTTGTTTTACTTATATATTGCTTTATTTTCAACAAGTTTCGTATTATGCAATCATCAAGAAACTTAATATTGGCATTCATTTAAAATGCTTATTATTATTAATGACGATGAATTTAAAGATTTATTTCCAGAGTTTTAATAAAATGTTGACTGTAATGACATTGTAGGAAATACATCAAATAATTATTCAATGAAGGTTTATAATTAAAATTAATTTTACTTATATATTGCTTTATTTTCAACCATATAGATTATGTCATTAAGCCGAAAAGCAATATATAAGTGAAATTTTAAAAAAATGAATTTTAATTATAAATCTTTTTATTAGCATAATATTAATAATAAATTTTTAGCAAGTGATTAATGAAACACAAACTACAATTTGATTACTACAATATTAATAATTAAATCAAAAGCTTTAATTTGTTTCTTTAATAAGAAAATTATACTTTAGACTATTTTAAAATTATTATTTATAATCGAAAAACTGTAAGGCCTATTTTTTTAATAATAATAATAATAATAATACTGTTCTAAATTGAATAACTAAACATAGTATTTATGTTTAAGAGTATTGTAAGCCATAAAAAAATAACTGTTTCAATCAATCATAATAATGATAATAACAATAGCGTGGTGGTTTGTTAATTGGTGGTGTGTGTGATTATTAATTAATAAATGCAATTCTACTGAATTAATAAATTTTCGTTCTCTATAATTAAACCATATTAAAAGGATGCTGTAATAAAGATAAACAAATAAATAAAGGATTTTTGCGTTGCTTTTTTTTCTCTTTACTTTTGTAGAAATATATTTTTCCTTCCACATTGGCGCAAGTCAAAAAAAAAAAGATATTTGATAATAACATACAAAAAATATAATTATTTAAATATATCTATATGTGTGTATATTAAAAAAAATTACTTAAATATGAAATGTATATAAGAATCATAATAATAATATTTTTTTCTATAACTTAAACAACTATCTACAATAATTTTTTTTTTTTAATGTACGGATAATAATAATAATAATTCCAATTTTGTGTTCGGATTTTTCCTTTGCATTCATTTGTCACAGTTGGTTTCGCCGACTTGAGGAGGAAGCTGGGGCTTAAGTATGGCTTAAGTATATTATATATCGACTAGCATTTGTTTCCTTTTTAAATTAGTTTGTTCGTGATGTTGTTTCGTTGTTGTTCACATTTTGTTCATCGTGCTTATCAAAGTGGGATTGGTTTTGATGATAGCGCCTTTATGTTTTTAATTTAGGAAATACAAATATGTTAAATCTGGTTTTAATCGTTATCTCATGCGGAGAAGTCAATCGAACCTCCACAAATACAATCACTGGTTTCAACTACTCGGTTAATTACTAATCGAGTCTTAATATAAGTTCTTTTTAAGTACAGGAATCTATTCCTATCACCGCCAAATAACAGGATAATATCAAGTGTGTGTTTAGATTCCTTATTATAATATTTAACATTAATAACTTATTGACTGTTTTTGACATATATAATAAATATTTAATATGTTAAAAGTACTCAATATGTTTCAATACTGTATTTCTAATAATATATGAAATATCATTACTTATAATAAGTTTATTGATACAGAAGAAATATTGTGTAATTTTTTGAATACAGCTAATCTATATTTTCATATAGAAACTACATTTTTGCTCATTCAATTGGGGAAAAAATGTTTAGGATAACTTAATTTGGATCTTTCTTCTTTTTCCATTTTCACAATTAAAAGAATAAAACAAATAAAATCAATTAACTCAAAGTTTTCTTTTCAGCGGATGATAAATTGTAAAAATTGTAATCAACTAAAATCAATTACTTAATTTATCTTATCATTTTGATGAAGCTTATAAAGCAATTAATTTAATTATCAAAACAGATCCTGTAAATATAAACTGTTCGAACACACACTCGATCAACATGGAATGAATAATAATTGTGTTATTATTAATATCAGCAATCATCACAACTATTTTTCTATTTCTATTATTATGTCGTTTTAAACAAATTTAGTACAAACTTCACAGTCTTATCAAAAAAGACGCTGATCACACATAAAAAATACGAATCCCACTTCAACACGATAATATTATTAATAATAGTAATAGTAATAATAACTTTTATAAACTGTCTAAGTTAATATTATTACTGATAAAAATTATTTATGTTCAATAATGTTAATTAATAATATTTACCATTATTACTCTTTTATAATAATAATAAATACTATATACAAGTCAAACTGTATTATTTGCACAAAAAAGTAAATCATTTCATGATTATATAAAAAAATAATGTTAATACTATTATCATTAAATAATAAATATCGGGGCAGAAAGACCAATGGTCGATAGCCCAAACGGACAAACCAACCCATATTGTTTATCACTTGTATATGTTCTATCAAATTGGATATATTATTCGAATAAAGATGTTATTCTCTCTAATAAATATCATTAATGCATAGAAGTAATAAATTTTTATAAAAAATAATAAATGAAAACCACTATTAATACAATAATTTCCATCATCAAAAATTAAATAAAAAATCAGGTTTGAAGTAGATTATTAAAAAAAAGAGTCTACTATTCTTATATTTTTCTTTAAATTTGTAATTAACCTTTTATGATATTATGTGTCTATAAGAATATTAATTAAAATATTTATAAATCAAATGAATACTTATATAATACAGTTTTGACATTCATAACTATTATTCAATAAAATAGATAAAATCTTATAATAGTACTTTACCAATAGGAAATTGTTACTATTTTTTTTAAACGAGTAATAATAATTACTCTTATTATTATGTGTTTTTCTTTTTGTTGTTGAAACTATTATCGTCATGATGATAATAATAATGATAATAAAAGACAATGGTAACAAAATAAACCTTCCTCCTCAAGTCAACACCGTAAAAAACATAAAATTAAAATAATAATAATAATAATAAAATTAAAAAAAACAATAATAATAATAATAAAAGCTACATAATAATAACTGTGTCACAACCCGTTTACAACACTGAAATACTGACAATAAACATATCTATACATAGTAATAATAATAATAATAATAAACATTTGCTGTAATAAAATTCAATAGTAATAATCATAATAATAATAAAAACATGTACATGCGAGTACTTTCTAGTATTACTAGAGAATATAAAATTATTATAAGATTGCAGTGTGCCAATGTAATCGTTTAAAAGCAGTAAGATATATTAAATTGTTGAAAATGTTTTTATTTCTTTAAAATATCGATAACAAAAGATATAGAAAAGTTATTCATACGAATTAAAATTTTTAAATATTATAAAAGGCTTTTTTATTTTCAGAAGTCTACGTATATAAAAAAATATGATATATTGTTTTTTTCTCTCTATATGTTGAATTAATTTCTTACTTAACCAGTGGTGAAACATTTTTGTATAAATTTTATGATTAAAAACACTAAGAATGGTTTCACTGTTTTATAAACAGGTTAACCATAACAGGTGCTTTTTAAATAAAAAGTTTTTTTTTCCTTGTGATCGACGGCCATAGATTTTGGGGCTAAAAGTTTTGATTTTGTTGGTTTTGTTTAAAAAAAATACACCTTAACCGAAATAATCACAATATTAAGAAATGATGTGGTTTTTGAGAATATCATGTTTTATTGGTAGGTAATTTGATCTTCAACTGATATAATATATTAAAACAAGTTTTTGTTTATTTAAAATTAAGCAAATTCTGACACTTGAGGGTAAATTATGAAAATCTCAATGTGTTTTTATTAACTTTATTTCAATTGTTTTTGGTAAAAATTTTTTTGTTTTATAGTTTGCCAATTCAATTCAATTACCTCACTAGAAAATATTTTTCAAAAGAAATTTAAAACTGTTTTTAGGAAACTTCTTGGTTTTTGCAAAAAATCTAACTACCTTTAGACATTTTTAGTATTTTTGCACGTTTTGTTGAAAATTTTTATTTTTTTCTTATACAATTCAATTGTATCAGCCCAAAAGATAATTTTTAATATCTTTAAACTTTTTAAAATGTTTTGAAATAAATTCTCAAATGATTTTTATACATAAAATTTAGACAGTTACTGAGAATTGGATTTTTGGAAAATATTGAATTATTTTTAATTGACTTTCAATTACGTTTGACTTTTTTTATAAATGTTTTTATGTTTAACCCTTTATTTTAGCAAATGCTTAACAGTTTTTTTTTTTAAGTATTAAATGCATAATTTCCTCTGTAATTATTTCTTCTTTGATAAATTTTTCACTGTTCCCCTTTTAAGAATTTTTTCCTAATTTTTATTTTTTCCTAATTGTAACTTTTCTTATAATTTTTAAAAGTTTTTTCTTGGGAAATCTAACCATCTTAAGCATTTTTTTAATTTTTAATTTTTTCATAAAAGGTAAGTTGTTTTCTTTTTGTAAAAGCAACCCTCTTTAAGTACATCTAAATGTGCCTTTTAGACCGTTTTATTTGTTTTAAAATAAATGCTCAATTGTTTTTATTTTGAAGAAAAAAAGAAAACTACTTAAAAAAATAAATTTTTTTAAACATTTTTAAACGGTTTTGAACCAATGTTAATATTTTTAAAATAAAAATTAAACTTCTCTAAGGGAATAAGAAACTATTATTTACAATTTTTTAACGTATATTTTTTTAATTTTTAGTTTTTTGGAAAAATTTCGGTTACATTTTTTTCCTTTTTTTAAATTAAACACCTTTATCGCGTGGATTTTTTGACTTGCTTTTTTCATGAAATTTTCTACTCGTATTTTCTATTTAATCGTTTTTTCTTTGATAAACGTCAATTTATTACTTTTTTTCTATTTAATTGCTTTTTTGGTAAGCTTTTCATTATTCCTTTTTATTCCAAGAATTTTTTAAATATGTTTTTACTTAATTACACTTATTATCAAGTAAATTATAATCTTTTTTCTTTTTCTTAAAATTTTCTTTCAACTTTACATGTTTTTTCTTATGAACGTCCAATTTTTGAAAAATTCAAACCATTTTTGAGCTAGCTTATAAGCGTTTTTAATGTTTTGTTGTAAATTTTTAATTTTTTCGTAAGCGTTTAATTTGGCAAATTTGTTGTTCCTTTTTCTAAATCAATTCATTAATTCTTAAAAAAAAATCCTGTTTTTCCTTTTGTGTTTCGTGGTTTTTTTTATTTCAGTATTATGCAAATCTTGAGTGTAAATTATACAAATTCCAATGTTTTCTTTTATCAGCTGTTGTAAAAAAATTTAAAAAAATATTTTTGAAATTCTTGAATTATTTTGATTTGTTTTTAGTAAAATTTCAATTTGGCAAATTTGTTGTTTGTTTTTCTCAATCAATTTATTCTTACTTAAAATATTGTCCTCTGTTCTTCTTTTTGTGTTTCGTTGTTTTTTTTTTCAATATTGTTTTTTGTAAAATTTCAACTAGTTTCAGTTACATTTTTTAAATAATGTTTTTAGTCGTTTATCTTGGATTATTTTTAGTTTTATGTTTGTAAAATTTTCTACTGTCAATTTCATTATAAGTATGTATTTCTTTTTTAAACTTTTTTTTCTTGAAAATTTTCAAACGTTTCCATTTTTTGGAAAGTTTTCTTACGTTTCTCTGAATCAAATGTTTCATCATTAACATATTTTCTTCTGTTCTTTTTGACATGTTGTCTTGTTTTATTCAATATTTTTAAATAATTATTGATACAATTTCAGTGTTTTAAAAGAATTACAAACTGAAACTTTCTTCTTACATTCTTCTTAATTAATTATTATTGTTAAATATTTTCCTGTATTTCGTTTTGTGCTGTTTTGTTTTCTTTCTTTTAAACTGTTTTCAGAAAAAAAATCAACTATTTTAAGAGAATTAGAAATTAAAATTTATTTTTTACTTTCAATTTGACAAATTTGTTGTTTGCTTTTTCTTAACCAATTCATTTTTTCTTACAATATTTTCCTCTTTTCTTCTATTTGAGTTTAGTTTTTTTTAATATTCTTTTTGGTAAAATTTCGACAATTTTAAAGACAATTAGAAAAGTAAAGTAAAAACAATGTTTAATAATCCTTTACCTTGATACATTTTTAACTGTTTTATTTTTGTAAAATTTTCTACTGTCAATTTGTATATAAATGATTGTTTCTTTCCCTGTTCTTTGAGCAAAATTTAAACTTCTTTTCCTATATTTTCGTATACTTCTCTTAATTAATTGTTTCTTCTTTAAAATATTTTCCTCTGTTTTTTTTAAAAATATTTTTAAACAGTTTTTGATAAAATTTTAACTGTTTGAAAAGAATTAGAAACTAAAATTTCCTTACGTTCGTCTCAATCAATGTTTTTTGTTTTGTTAAATATTTATTTCTCATTTTATGTTGTTTTGATTTTCTTTAAATGTTTTTAAATTGTTTTTAGCAAAATTTTAACTGCTTTAAGAGAATTAGAAAATAAAATTGCGTTCCTCTTAATTTTAATTAGAATATGTATTTTTTTGGAAAGTTTGCAATAATTTTAAATAGATTTTCAATGGTTTTTGATAAAATTTCAGTTTTTCAATATTTTTAATAATATTTTTTGACACTTTTTCTTAACGGATTTGCAACTGTTTTTTGTAAACATTTTTGTACTGTCATTTCTATTCAGATGTTTCTTTATTGAAAAATATTTTTCTGTTCTTTTAGTTTTAAAGAAATTTCTAATATTTGTTTCTTAATTCCTTCTGTATGTAAGAATTTTTTTTTAAATGGTGTAACAAATGAACAATTTAATTTTAAGGAGATATCATACATTAAAGTCTTAGATACGATAAACTTCCTTTTTTCTAAATATGTTCTTCAAATTTTAAAAACATTCTTGGAAACGTATTTTTTTATGAAAGTATATTCTTTAAAAAAGCCATATTTTTATTCATTCTTAAAAAAAACAACAATTTAATTGGTTTTACATAACTGAATTATTTTTTTTGCCAATATTCTTGTTTTTTGTTAATCAATTGTTTCTTTTGTGAAATATCTTCATCTTTTCTTATATTTGTGTTGGGTTGATTTTTTTTTTCAATAATTTGTTTTATAAAAGTTATAAAATATTTTTCAGAAAAATTTTGAATAGTTTAAATAGATTTTCAACTGTTAACAGTTTCTATTTGCAAAATGTTCTACTGTTTATTTAATTCTTCATTTTTTGACACATATTTCATTTACTTTCTAAAGAAAGTTTTAATATTTTTTTCCTATTTCAAGTTTTTAAAAGTATTTTTTTTAATTCTTGGAAAAGTTTTTCTTATGAAAGTTCTGTTTTTTTTTTAAGGAAAGTTCATTCTTTTCGAAAACTTCAACTATACCTAAGCAAATTATAAACTTCTTTTTTTTTGAAATTTCTTCGAAATTTCTTAAGATAATTCATATTTTTCAATTGCTTTTATTCCTGGGAAAGCTCAACTGTAAATTTTCGTATTATATCAAATTGTTTCATGATAATTAAAAATTGTTTAGAGAAAGTTTTAATAGTTTCATTAGATTTTCAATTGTTTTTGAAATTATTTCAATAACATTTTAAATTTAAATTTTAAATAATGTTTAATTTTTAACTGCCATTTCCTATTTAATAGTTTCTTTCTTTCTTTGGAAATAATTCACTGTTCTTTTCATCAAATTAATTTCTTTCTAATTTCACCTAAACAAATTATAACTTTCAGTTTTTAAAATTTTCTTCATTTCCGTTTAATAAATAACACTACTTTTAAAACATCGGTTTCAATCAAATGTAAACCCTGTTTTTAAATTAAATTAAATCTCAAAAACATAAACTATCAGAAAGATTGCTTTAAAACATATAATTTTAAACACTTTTATATAATTTTAATTTCTATATTACAAGCTAAATTGATCATTCAATTAATCGTTTCGACAATTTACATCTTATAGCTTTCAATATATTTATTTAGCACTCAGTTAATTTTAATAGATATCACTAGAAAGTACTCAAAATCTCGTCGACGAAGAATTATATTCTGAAAAAATTTCTTGTCGATGAGACGTTATGGCAACATTTATATATATATATAAAAAAATAAGATGGAAGAACGCCGCTCGGCAAACCTAAAGCTACAGCTACACGACAATACACAAAATGTGTGTGTGTGTGTGTGTGTGTGATAGATAGAGACAAATAGAGATAGAGAGACAAAACAAATGAGTATATGGGGGAGGGAAACTAACCTTGTCTGATTTTTTGGAAATCGAAATTTTTGAGTTTAAGAGAGAGCGCCCGCTCTTTGGTAAGGATGTTCCCTGACCTGGCCCAAGTGTCTGCGCTGTTTCGCGGCCACCGCTGCCGCACCTGCTACAGATATACACATTGTCTTCAATATTCATCATTATTACTCATTACTCATCATCCGTCAAGCATCGTCATCAAATGAGCTGTCTTCCAAAACTCAATTAGATAGACTAAGAATAAGAAGTAAGTGTGTATAGAAGGGTGCGGATATTCAAAATATCCGCACCGGCTTTTACACGTGCATACACACACAAAACTAGACTGGAATAATTTAATTAAGATTATGAGAACTAGATTTCGCGCGTCCACACTACTCGCTTACAATTGATGTGATTTTACTAATCTTTCTTTCTGCGCGGTGCAGGAACTATCGAAGTAAGCGTTTGCTAGTAGTGTGGATGGGTCACACCAGATTCAGACCTTGTTTTAAAATTAATAAAATGCTCAAAAAATGTTTAGTGCATATTATTTATAATTTAAAAATCTAACCTAATTTCTAGCTTTTGATTAAAATTATTTCTTAAGTTAATGAAAACAAATTTATTGTACTGTTTAAATTTAAACTGCCAATTATTTCAAATTTAAAAAAAAAGTTTTGAAATTTATTACTTATATGTAATTAGATAATTTAAAGTGTCAATTATTAAAATTTAAACACGATTTTGTAAATGAAATGTATTATTTATAATTAAAGATATTGTTTCAACTGGAGATTGAATTTAATCAGTTATGTCTTTTAATAAAAACTAATAACAGTGTAAGTATGGATTACCACGTAGTAACGGTCGCAACCATTCTCTTTATTAAAAAATTATAATTGAGAACTTCATTTTAATACAATTAATTCTAAAATGTAAAACGCATATTTTTGTTTTTAAATTGAATCAATAATATTAATTTTTTTAAACTGGTTAAAATCCTGCCATATTTTAACCTTTAGATTCGGTTCAAAATAAAAGTTTTCAAAAATTATATATAGTTTTAGTTTTAAAAAAATACAGAAGAAAACAAGATCGATTCTGGTGTGTACCTTAAAATAACAACTACAAGTAGATCTATAAAAAATAATAAGATTTATATATGTATGTATGTATATGTAAAAAAAACCTAAATACCTAAACATTTAAAGCAGATTCAAAACTTACGACCTATCAACTGTACATGAAAATATACTAAAAATATTTATATACTCGTATCAACTACTAAACAATAAATATGATTCGCTATATAATTCTGAAACCGTACACGCGCGACTCTTTTTTTTTAATGCATCCCTCGCGTTTCTATTATATATAATATACTTATTATTTCCGTATTTATATATTGCACCAGCAAACGCGGAACGGAATATCTACAAAGATAAAAAATAAATAAGCTGAGGTAACAATAATAATAATAATAATAATAATAAACGATAAATGCTCTCAAAATCAAAATTGAAAGTACGCGTGCGCGTATCTCTTTACGGCACGCGTCCTGACTATAAAATTCAATATAACAACTATGACTTGCACACACTAACTAAAAAAATGTATTTTTATATATATTTATATATATATTGATTTGTAGATAAATAAAAATACGTACATACTACTGACAACACGCTTCTTTTTTTTTAAAGGTTGTACGTAAAGTGTATCACAGAAAAAATGTTGCAATTAATTAAGATCTATCGACTCGAAAATAAAAAAAATCAAATTAAATTAAAAGACGACCTCTTGACGGTGAATTTTGATTATTTTTTTTTTGTTTTTGTTCATTTCATGGCTGTCGTTGATAGTAATAGTAAAAATAAAAACAATTGTCGTGTCGAACGGGCGGTAGTTTATGTCAACGAGCAAATAACCCACCGGAGTGATCGGCAGTGGCGTACTCGGTGAGGAGGGGTGACGCCGCCAGTGCCGCGTAGTTGGTGTAGTCGGCGTAGGGGGTGTAGATGAGGCCGTGCGCCTCTCCGGGCGAGAGGAGGGAGCCGGGCGGCGCGGATCCGTTGAGAATGGAGGCGGCCGTCGTCGGGACGGACATGCGCGGCGAGAGGATGAGTGGCGCCCCCAGGGGGGTGGCGGGCGTGCGCATCGGCGTCGCCAGGCCGGGGATGGCGGGCGAGAGGAGGCGCTGCGTCTCGGCAGCGGCCGCCACCGCAGCACGTCTCCATTCTTCGTCACATGCTAGAACAAAAAAAATATATATTAAAAAAAAATCATATACATCAATAATTTCTATGTATAAAGGGTATTCGTTAATCACAACTTATTTTTTCAAAAAGTTTACAGTTAAGTCACAAAAATGTAGGGTGTCCCAAAAGAAAGATTTAGAAGGTTAAATGCACTGAGAGGAGGCCAATTTATGTCACTTCTCCTAGAACTCAATTTGCCAGGGAATAGAACATTTAGCTTTGACCGGTGTCCTGGGAATTTTATAGGGGTGCATGCTTTACGATCTAAGCACATTTAAAGTCAAAAATAAAGGTTCGGATCGTCACTAAAAGACTAGTTAACACTATTCTCGTTCCCTGCTGTTCTTTATAATATTGGTCGGCCCGTTTTTGGATTTTCCATTGTTCTACTCTACTAGTCTCTTCAAACGTCTTCGCCCATTTTCGAATGAGAGATGCGTTCGGAGTTTCATTTAACTAGCGAAAACCTCTGCTACAGTCGCCGAATCACATTTTTTATAAAATTCTCTCATACACAACGCGCGGTTTTTTCCCGAAAAACACTTCATAGCAAATTCCCAAGAACCAAACTACATATTCACATACAGGGTCTTTTATGAAAGTAATATGCACGATTTTATTGTGACGCGACTATCCATCGCAGAGGGGTAAAATTGATCGTGAAATGTGGTTGTTATGGCATGTTACTTGCATTACATGGATGCTATCTCGGTAGTATAGAGATAAATGGAAGCATGTGCGCCAGATACGGGCAGCCATTACGCCTGCGACCATGTCTTTGTACGCATGTTGTAATCAGAATAAACAGTGTTCAAAAGAGTACATATTATTTTCCATTGCGGAACCTACCTGGGGCTATCCCAGATTACAAATACAAACTACAAAATACAACAGTGGTCTACCCTTCCAATGCAACCGGTCACCAGATTGCTCCGAGCAATATGAGTGGAAACACGTGCTTCCGTTTGAAATGTGTTTTCGACTTCGAACCACTGCGCGTTGGAACGTTCGTTTGAACAGCGTAATCAAGTTTTGTATACAGCTCGGAAAGAATGCGATCGAAACATTATAGGCCTTTAAGGATGGCTGTATTTCAAGGTCAGAGTCCGATGGCACAAGGGGTTCAAGGAGAGCCAGGACGAACTCCTTACTGAACGGCCAAGGAATCGTCCATTTTAAGTTAGTAACGCAAGGAGAAACTGTCAACTCGGCCTTTTACCTTGAGCACCTGCTCAAGAGATTGAAACGTCGATCAGCGATCGTGATGGCTGACATCCGTGCGCCTTTTTTGTTTTCCTCAACTGAAGAGAGAGTTGAAAGGAAAGCATTGGGTGTCGGTGGAAAACATCGAAAAAAGTTCCTAAGAAACATTCCCATAAAGAAATTACGGGGAGAAGATGTCTTCCAAGCATGGCAGACATGTTTCCACAAGTGTATCAATGCCGGGGAAGAGTATTTTAAAGAATTTTAAGTAATTGTTCCAGCACGATCAAGCAATTTATTTTTCCCAGAAAGTCACATTACTTTTATAATAAACCCTGTATCCCTTGCGTCCCTCGGATTCGTTGCATTCATTTAGGCAGCTAAATAAATAGGAGTGCAGGTTGCGCCAGAGAAACTTACTTATTTGAAAGGTCAATAAAAACAAAAGTACTTCAGTTATTGTTTTAATTCTTTTTTTATTTGATAATACAATATCCCAAGTTTTATTTCATACAGTTTTGAAAATTACATCGGTTAAATGGCGACCAGCATTGTGCATGCACTGAGTAAGTCGATTTTTAAAGTTCATCTCCACTCTTCGCAGCATATCAATCGGTATGTTGGCAATGGTGTGGCGAATATTGTTCTTGAGGTGAGCTATGGTCCTGGGTCAATCGACATAAACCAGGGATTTCAAATAACCCTATAAATAAAAATCGCATGGAGCCAAATCTGGAGAGCGTGCCGGCCATGGGAGATCGCCTCTGAGAGAGAGATGGGGCGGTCGGGGAAATGTTGTCGCAACAAATCCATTGAGCCTCGTGCTGTGTGTGCTGCTGTGGCTCCATCTTGCTGAAACCACACGTCTGTAAAGTTCATTTCTTCGAGGCTTGGAAGAAAAAATTCGTCGATCATGTTTCTGTAACGAGCTGCATTCACGTTAACTGCGCGTTCTCTTTCTTCAAAAACATAAGGACCAATTATTCCCATTGCCGACATCGTACACCAGATAGTAACTCGTTCATAATGAAGTGGCTTCTGGTGAAGTTGGCAACATACCGATTGATATGCTGCGAAGAGTGGTGATGAACTTCAAAAATCGACTTAATCAGTGCATGCACAATGGGGGTCGCCATTTAACCGATGTAATTTTCAAAACTGTATAAAAAAAAACTTGGGATATTGTATTTTCAAATAAAAAAGAATTAAAACAATAACTGAAGTACTTTTGTTTTTATTGACCTTTCAAATAAGTAAGTTTTTCTGGCGCACCCTGTATAAACTTTCTGTTGGGACACTCTATACATATCTACACCTTGTATAATAATAATTCATAATTTTAAAATTCTACACATACATAATAAAGGCAATAAATTAAATTAATTAGATTTAATGAGAATTAGCAATTTTAACAAACGCGATTTTCTACTTAAATAATTCACTTCTGTTAAATATAATTTAGGCTACATTATACATGTATATGTAAGTGTACCATAAAGACAAAAGTATAGAATGAGAATTACCTGTTGCTGAAGCTGCCTTTGAACTGGAGTCCCTGTAAGTTCCATTGATGATGGCCAATTCCATCAGCTGTCTTTTCTTCAGTTCGTCTTCACCATCGGCTTGCTACAAGAAATAATTAATAATATTAATAATAATAATGAATTAACAATAAAAAGCGTAAACGTTGAAACGTGCACAAAAAATTAAAATTATTGGTCATAGAAAATTAAACATGTAATAGGTGAAATACGAAAAACCGCAAACCAGATCATAAATAAAAGAATTTGCACGAATAGTTGCGGCAATTTCGTAAACCAAACACAATTGTTTATTAATGTCAAAATTAATTAATATGACAATAGTTTTATGTGCATTTGTGAGGTGTGTAAAAATTAGTATTCGATTAAAAAAGTAATGTTGTTTTACCACTATATTTATTATTACTAACTAATGACATTTCGCAAATAGAAACATTTATAAGCAACTCGAAAAATACTCACAAGTAATACCATAAGTGATGGCAATTTACTCAAATAAATTTTGTTTTTGCATGAAAGTTTGTTGCTTAGCGATTTTAATGAGAGCAACTGTCACGAAAAAATCACGAGCCGCCAGGCGACTGATTTTTTCTATCAGTTGCTCGAATAAAAATCGCGATTAAGCAACAAACTTGAATGCGCTAAAAACAAAATTTATTCCGATTTAATTGTCATCACGAATGGTATTTGGAAAGACTATTCCACGACTTGAAACGAATATCGGTGAATGGTTCAATGTTTATATTAAAATTTTTATGATATATCTCCTGCAGTATTTTGGTCGAAAAATTCGACATTGATTAAATAACACCTCCCTTATAATCATTTGCATTTACCTTCTTTATATTATACGCCCAGTCATCATAATCGCAGCAAGCGTTTCCATTAAAGTTTTGCTAACAACTGGTAGTTTTTATCGGCGCAGATTTCTTCAAATCGTTTCCAAACACACGATCTCGTTTAAGTTTGATTTTTTGGTGCAGAACTTGTCACCGTCGCATTTATTATGGTTGATGAAGTGTTACTAAACCTTTTGATTTTATAACCTACTTGCAACTGACATACGTAGAAACAACGTTTTTCGCTTTTTTATCAAGGCTAATTCAATTCATTTGTCGGGAAATAGCTAACTTCAGGTTATTCAGGTGAATAAACAGCAACTTGGTGTTTATTCACTTATAAATTGACGTGATTGGCTAAAAAATATCACATGCCTCATTTTCATTGGCTACATGCAATAGGAGTGGAATAGTCGTATATATATAGTGCGAAGCACTGGTGAATAAGAATACAGACTTCTATAGGTCTAATTATGAGCTCAACAGTGCTATGGCTTCTTCTTAGTGTGCTGTTTCCTAACGGAGGTTAGCTATCATTATGGCAATTTTCACTTTAGATGCAGCAGCTCTAAATAGTTCGGTAGATGTCTATCCATACCACTCTCAGGTTTTTGAGCCAGGAAGTTCTTCGTCGCCCACTTTATCTTTTACCGTCTATTTCTTCTTGCATGATCAATTGTAAAATAGAGTATCTTTCCCCCCGCACGATATGTCCAAAATATTCTAATTTTCATTTCTTGATGGTCTGAGCAAGCTCTTTTTCTTTTTGGACTCGGTGCATAACTTCCTCATTTGTCATATGGTCTGTCCATGATATTTTTAGCATTTTGGTGTTATTTTTCTTAAGCGTCCACGCCTCCATTCCATATAACAAAATTGAAAAAATGTAACATCTCACTATACGTATTCTTAGCTGTAGATTTAGGTTACAATTAGCAAGGAGCTATTTAACAAAAGCCGCTCTCGCGATCTCAATTCGTTTATTTACTTCTGTAGTTTGATCATTGTTATCATCAAACCAGGTGCCCAAATATTGGTATCCTTTTACACTTTCGATTCTGTTGGTGTCTATAGTCAGGTCTGGGATATTATTGTTAAGAGTCTTGGTCACAATCATATATTTAGTTTTCTTTAGACTAAACTTCAATCCGTAGTGATTTGATACACAGTATTGACTTCTTTAACACGTTGACTGCCACGCCTGTCCTCGTGAAATCTCCTTCAAGCCACGCGTACCGCTGAACGAACGTATTCCGCGGAGCATACTTATTTGTTAGAGAGTCAAATAGCAATGAACAAGAAAACTTTTACGAGGTTTACACAAATTGAAATAACAGCGATAAGGAAGAAATCAGATTTCCAAGAAATAGAAATGTAAATAGAATTATCATGCTGACATAAACTGCCAGAAGTTCCTTTTAAAAAGTGGATAAACAACGGTGTTATGGATAATATAACAGCTTCCAGATGTGGATGGAGTTTACTGACCTTCCAACATCGTGGAGCAAATGGGGTTTGAGTGGAATCATATAATTTATTGTGAACTCCGCCCGTGATTCTTTCGTATAAAATTCTATGTAGGTTTTTGTAATTTGTTTCTTGTATGTATTTTTTTTAGAAAGAATACCAAAGATATAATAAAAAAATAAATAAATAAATTACATCATCTGATTTCGATTAGGATATTGATCAGTGCAATGGTAGTGATACTGAGTGTAATGAAGATTCCAACGATGAGATTTTGCAAGAATTGGTCACGGATGAAGGCAGAAGAACTGATGATACCGAGGAAAATACAATTGAGTTAGTTTATATTAATAAATATTCAATAGTTTTGTTACTTCCTCTGCGAAATTTCTTTTCAAACACATACGAGTGTTTGGCGCAAGTAGTCAAATAAGCGTCACCCCAATATGGGTGATCAGGACCGATCAGAAACTTTACTCTCACCCGAATACGGGTGACGTGGCAGTCAAAGTGTTAAGCATATTTTGAAGATCTATGTTACTGGTTGCTATTAGCACATCGACTGCATACCGGAAATCGTTAATCGTTCTTTCGTTGATTATTACCTCTCCAGAACTTTCTCTTAAAGTTTCGTTAAAAATAGATTCTGCGTACATATTGAACCAGATAGGGGATAGTATGCATCCTTGCGTAATACCTCTTCGGAGGTATTACTATCTCTTTGGATTTTTGTCCATCAACGTTTATTGCAGCTTTCTGGTTCCAAAATAAGTTTTTAAGTAGACGGATATCGTCTGAATCAAGCCCTTTTTCTTTTGGGATGTTCATCATTTTGTCGTGCCGTAGTATCAAATGCCTTTTCGTAGTCAATAAAGCATAGATATAAATCTACATTCATATCAAGGTATCGTTGAACCAAGACATTCATTCCGAAAATGGCTTCTCGCGTGCCAAGATTGTTGCGGAATCAAAATTGTGTCTATCTTATATCTCAATTTTATATATATATATATATATGGTTGTGAATGATCTTCAAAGAATTTTTATAGTCTGAGCAGTCTCTAGCATTATCTTTCTTTGGTAGGAGAATGAAAGCACTTTTCAGCGATTCTTGTGGTATGTTACCACTACTATAGATATTATTATATAGATCTACTAGATGGTGTATATTGTCATCTTCAATCAGTTTGAGGAACTCTATGGGAACTTCATCTGGACCAACCGTTTATCTTTGGAGTTCTTACTAGCGTGTTTTACTTCATTAGAGGTTATTGGTGGTCCTTGTGGTTTTGTATTTTCTTGTCTGTGTTCTGATCTCGGATCATCGAACAAATCCTTGATGTACTCTTCCCATATTTTGATCCTTATTTTGATCCTGTTAGGTAAATCCATAATAAGAAGAAACAAAACGGCACGATCAGAGATAAGAATCTTTGATCATCCCGTTTTGTTTCTTCTTTCCGGCACCAAACAGCACTTTCACCTTTTTGTGTAGGTTGAATGAGTCGTATTTTTTCTCTAGATCTTCAATCTCTTTGAATTTTAATTTTATAAAATATTCCTTTGCCTCTATGATTCTTCGTCTTACTTTTTGTTGTATTTCTCTGTATTTGTTTTTATCTCTTTCTTTGTGCTGTCTTCTTTCTTCCATTAGTTTAAGTATTTCGTCTCTAATCCATTCATGTTGGGGATTATTATTATGGTGGATGTTTTTCAGCGTATCCTTTTGATTTAGGCATGAACGGTTTTCCTAGGGCTCGCAACACACAAATCGTTAACAACTATCACTTGAACTTGGACTTTTTACAGATATCACTTACAACGTTCAAAATGAAAGGGGTCTCTTTAATATGTTTTGTTTTAAACTATTTTAACGTGTGAATTATCTTCTTGAATCCTTGTTTCATCTTTTAATTTTACTTTTAGTTTTACTGAATGTCAATTTCATGTTTTCTTGTATTTGTTAAAGGAGTATCCATTAATCAATGACTATTATTATTATTATATTCCCAAACGGGTATTACTTTTTGGACGACCCTCATAATTAGAGCAAATATTTTTACATATTTCAGTGTCTTTTCCCAATTTTTAATTTCAAATTTATAAGTGCTAAATTCTCATCCATTAATTCATTATGTGTATCAGATTGCAATTGCTACACTTTTTAAGCTGTTTTATTTTATAGTGATTGATACTTATTGATGTCTTAATAAAATAAACTCACTTATTAGTACACATGAGTTATTATTCACGAGTTACAGGAGAAACAATTAAAAATCTAAACACAAAGAAGTATTTAAGGAAAACTTTGCTGTCACTAATCCAATGATAACATAACGTGTAAATTGCTTTTACCTCAGGTTTTGGCAACGAAGACCCTACTTTACATGCCAGATATGTGAAAAGTATTATTAAGAAAAGAAAATATTACAATGAGTATTAATTTTTGTATATTTTTTTATATGAATACGTTGATATAATTTCAACGAGATGATTAAAATAAGTTATCGGATGTGGAGCTTGCAATCATTAAAGAAAAATTATATTTTGCGTTATAAAACAAAATATTCTCCAAATAATTACATATATAATTTATCGTTTCAACACGCTAAATGAATATAAAAATTATAAATTCACCCTTTGACAAACGCCTCAAAGTCAATTTAATTTGATTACTTTAATTTTCAAAATTCCTTATCATAATTATATTCAGAAAGGCATTCTTTATTAGAAAAACTTATAAGATTTTTGATATCTACCTTTAAACATTCAAAATTCACCCTTAAAGTTACGAAAATGTATGACGTAAAGAATTCATTTATTTTTAGACTAAGGTGTAAATTTTTTTTCAAATATTTCATCTTAATCACATTCATAAACACTTTGTCTCTCAGCAAAGTTCATAACATTTTCGATACCTTTCTCAAAACATCCCCAATTCACCCTCAACATTATTAGTACATATAAGGTAAATAAGTAATTTATTTTTGTGCATAAGGTCTGGAAATTTTAGTATAGTTAAATTCAGAAAGATAGCCTTTAAGTACAGCTCATTATATGTTTGATACCACCTTTAAATCATCCTCAATTAATCTTAAAGCTATGATTTTGTATATCGTAAACTATTAATTTATTATTTCTTGAATGATTCTCTCATTTATCTCTTGGTGAGACATTGTAAAAATATTAATTTTAATTCAGTGAAACAAACCAAGTGTTTTTTAATTTAATTACCAATTAATTTATTTTTGGGCATCACATAATAACATCCGTCACATCTTCTTCTTCAAAAAAAACATAAACATCAAAAAAACTACAAGAAAGCAGTCTATTTACTACTGTAACAACACTGAGATAAAATATTATAATATCTAATAAAATAATGATTATTTATTATAAGTGCTAAAATTGCAAAAAAAAACTAGTAAAAATATATACATATACAACAAGTTATTATTTATGATTGCCTTACCTTCAATTCTATCAATAATTGTTAGCGTAATGTTAATAAGAACGGTGATTAGAGTTTTTTTTAAATATCAATAATTAAATATGAATATAAACTTACAGGAACGAGTAACTTTTTGACTTCTTCGACGGCTCTGGCTAATTTGATCTGGGCCCTGTTTTCTGTGTCCTCAACTGTCAACAGAACGTGGAGGTCGTCGGCCAAGTGTTCCCAATTGGGTTTACCTCGATTTTGATCCTCCTGCAACAATAAAAAAATAAACATTTATAAAAATATAAAATACAGTAAATCACAATTTTACTTCCAGACAAAGTTAAAAAATTTGCAACAAAAATTAAATAAGATAGTCTAATAGATAACTATTGATCTATAGTTTTAACTTAACTTTTTAGCTTTTGTTTGAAAAGTTATGTAACATCTTACAAATTCTATATAGAGGAAGCAAAAAAGATGTAGAATCCATCAACAATTAATTAAAGTTATCATGTGTGTATAGGATGGGTGGGTATTCTCTAAATAATCCTCCAATCAGTAAAACATAAGTGAGGGTAGTTTTAATTAAAAGTTGTAAAACGTAAATAAACACAACATTATTGCAAATGTTAATAGATTTATTCAAACAAATTTTTCAAATAATTTTTGATGATGTTTTACTGATTGGAAGGTGGGATAGAGGCCACCCACCCACCCTACATATACATATAAACATAAGTTCATTATCGACTTGTGGTTTCCAATAAAATTAATTACAAAACTTTTTGAATAAAAAAGGAAAGAGGTAAAATTTTTGAGTGAGCAAATTAATAAAAAATTGATGAATGATGGGTGGACAGACTTTAAATCTAAATTATATAAAATTAGCTATAGAAAGTCATTTATTTTTAAACTTAAATTTTGATTTTGTTTGATTTTTTATTACATAAAGGGTTTTATTGTTTTTAGCATCAAAATCATCAACGATTAGCAATTAAAGTTAACATGTATATGTAGGGTGGGTGGGTCGCCTCTATCCACCCTCCAAATAGTAAAACATAAGCGAGGGTTTTAGTTAAAAGTTGTAAAATGTAAACAAACACAAAATAATTGAATTTTTTAATTTATTCATACAATTATTTAAATTTCTTTATGATGTTTTACTGACTGGAGGGTGGGATAGAGGCCACCCACCCACCCTACATATACATATTAGCATTAATTACGGATCGCAACGTGGTTTGTAATAACTATAATTACAAAATTTGAATGAAAGAAATTGAAGTAAAATTTGTGATTGTGTAAATTAATAAATATATGTCATACGTGAAAAAACTTTAATTCAAGCTTAGATAAGATTAGCTATAGAAGGTCATCTATATTTATACTAAAATTTGAATTATTCTTTATTTTTTATTACATAAAAGGTTTTATTGTTGTGTAAGCAGCAAAATCATCAACGATTAGTATTTAAAGTTAGCATGTATATGTAGGGTGGGTGGGTGGCCTCTATCCACCCTTCAACCAGTAAAACATAAGGGAGGGTTTTAATTAAAAGTTGTAAAATGTAAAGAAACATATAAAATGGTGACGTGGCCATCATAGTAATTTCTTTACATTTTTCTCGAAAACTATGAGGTTTATGGAAAAAAGGTTACTCTTAACAATTTACTCAATTTTGGATTCTTTACAATTACTTGTTATATAAATTTCATGTAACTCCTTTAGTTTTAATTTTTTTTATGAAAAACATGTTTTAATAAAACTAGTGCAGTTTTTCATTCCCTTCAACTTTGTTTTGAAAAGTTATGTAATATTTTTCAAATATAGAAAAATATTGAGAAATACAAAAAACTCCTCGAGTAAACATCCACTTTCGGTTTATGAATGTTTACCAAAAGCTTTTCAGTTCTAGTTTTTAATGATAAATCCTTAAGTTTAAAATATTATCTGATTTTGAAATTAAGTTCAAAGTTTCATCTCAAACGAATCATTCGTTTTTGAGATACAACTCCCACAGACATTCTCATTCACGAAAACAATACTTTCCCTATATATTCTTCGTAGGGAAAGTAATAAATAAATAAATTATTGATATGTCATTTGAAAAATTCTAAGATAAAGATAAAAGCCTAAAGGGCATTGAGATGAGAATATTAGAATACCCTTAAGGAATTGCCTGGAATAAATAAGACAAAAAATGTCAAAACGTCATAAACATCATTACAAATTGTGGAATGAAATGTATTTGTGTGTGATTATCCGTGATAGTTGCATTTCAAAACTGCTAAAGATTTTCTCAAACTCTTTAAACTAAAGGTTTGATTGTCTTCAGAAGTATTGATATTTTTTGGTAAAACTTCCTTTACACAAAGTTAAACTGACGGTCAGATAAACACTTTTCTCGCTTAATGCTTGAATTTAACCATATTCAGTATTATTTGTATTATTAATTTGTATATGAAGGGTCCAATGCAAGAACTAACCAAGTCCACTTTTAGGCAAAAATTAGTTGGGGGTTGATTGTTGCACAGTTTTAAATGCTCTATCATCCCATCCAAGAAACGGGTCTTGCAGTTATGCACTACGCATTACAGTAGCGATTAATAGCCTTTACTTTTTCATACTGTGCAATAACAAGCCTGGACTTAACTTGTTCTTGCACTCAAAAGTTGGTTTGCAAACGTTTGGCAGTACGCTTATTCTGTAAACATTATTACTGTGCTTTTACAAGTTGTGTGTACCTTTGTTAAAAAATAATTACGGTTCCCACTACGTCATCTAGTTCAGAAGAAAATGTATTTCAGTCTAGTGGCGATGAGTTTTTACCAGAAAATTATAAACATAACCTCTAAGAAGATGATTTGTCCGAGGAAGGTTTTGCGGAGTTTGGAGGATAGAGGATTCAGAGCATTCTGTGCATTTAGAAGAAGCTGGCACTTCTGCTGGTTCAACAAAACTGGCACAACCAGGTAAAAAGCGCCTCATACGTAAGCCATCCTGGAAAAGAAACATTTGCAAGCCAAAGCGAACCAGGGGCGAAAGTTATATAAATAACGCTGGAAAATTAACACAAGAGAAAGTTCTTGGAGATAGCTGCAACTGTAAAATGTAGTGCTTTAATGAAATTGGTGCGAAAGGCTGTGCTAAAATTTTCAGATTTTTATGCCATATCAACAAAAGACATTCAGGATGCTCATTTGTATGGCCTTCTTCATATCAAACCTGTAGAATGAAAAAGGCCTCGTCCAGAAGAAAAGCATAGCAAACATTTTTCGTATATTTATCATTTAATAATGTATTACTTTTGCTTTTTGTTCTGTTGAATTAAGTTTAACAATAAATTGTAGGTTCGTCATGAAGGCGCGAATCTGAAAGTTTGCAAGACAGCATTTTTAGCTTTACATGCAATTACCAAGAGCCGCCTTGATCGCTTGCAGCAACACGAACACTTTAGACAGGGAACAGGGAAAGAGGCAAAGACAATAATAGACCAAACAAACTGCCTGAACATATTGAAGAAAGGATTCCCCAACATATTTTGAGTTTTCCAAAATATAAGTCAAATTATAGCAGGAACGATAATATGCACCATTATTATATTTCCCCACAATTAAATATTGCAAAAACGCATCAACTATATATTGAGAAACATGAACCAGAGCAGTATCAACTGCATCTTCAAAACAAACCATGCAATCCCGTGGTAAAATACGAGTACTTCAGAAAATTTTTCACTGAAAATTATAAGATATCCTTTGGAAACTCGAAATTCGTCACCTGTCAAAAGTGTGATAAGTTGGAGAAGAAAATCAATGCTGCTAAGTCTAACGAATAACTACGAACACTACAACGCGATAAAAATCTGCATGTAACAAAAGCAGATACATTTTATGCTGATATAAAAGATAAGACAGCATTATCAAAACGTGATCCCAATATTGAAGTTAAATCTTTTGATTTTCAACAGAATCTGCCGTTAGCAGTATCACCGAGTGAGGACGTGTTCTATAAAATTCAGCTATGGATATACAATTTTTGTATTCATGTTGGGAGTACAGGGCAAAGATTTTTTCATGTTTATGACGAAACATTAGGAGGCAAAGGACGAAATGAGGTAGCAAGTATCTTACTGCATTTTATTAACACACACTTGGCATCAAATATCACTGATTTGTACATTTTCTCTGACAACTGCTACTCGCAGAATAAAAATTATGTCCGCACTCGGTTTTTCTACACTCTAGTTGATAGTAAAATATTACGAATGATATAGCATAGGTACCCTGAACCGGGGCATAGCTTTGTGCCCTGCGACCGCAGCTTTGGGCACATTGAAATCCAAAAAAGAAAATTTGATAAAATGTATCTTCCTCGGGATTATGTCAATATTATCAAGACATCCAGCAAGAAGTTTCATGTAGTTCAAACCACGCTACGCTACGTTTTACAACTTCTACGAACACTTCAAAAAGTTCTTTGTTAAAAATCCTTAAAAGAAATACTAAGTTTACGATATCGAAATACAGAATAATGTGTTACGAACAACAAGAAACTATAACAGTACTACAATGCAGTGAAAGTGTATCATTTCCAGTATTTCAAGATTTTAGTATCTTGGGCAGGAGGGTTTCGGAGCCACTAACATTACCAAGTAGCGACGAAAAGCTATACACAGGAAAACGACTATTAAAAAAGAAGAAATTTGAACATGTTATGAATTTAGGCCGTAACTACGTACCAATGGCTGATATGTGGTTCTATAATGACATCGAGAGGTATCACAGAGCTTTTTAATTGGAGGAGCTACAATCGTCTGTGTCTGAATACAGCGAACACAAAACTAAAATATGCAACTAAAATATTTTTGTATATCCATGTTAATTTTATGTTGTTCTGATAAATTTAATGTTTTTGTAGATTTCCATTTTGTGTGACTTTTTAAATTTTTCTTATTAAAAAACTGTGCAAGAACAGGTTAAGCTCATCAATTTTTTTTTAAATATCTCTAAAACTATAAATTCAAAATTAACTAAAATTGATATACATATATGTTATTTGTGGCTATGTCTATAACTTGCTATATTCAAAGTTATTTATTAATTGTTATACAAAGTTTTAAACTTTCTTTTCATTTCCTGTAAATTTTATAACAGTGGACTTTGCTGTTTCTTGCATTGGACCCTTCATATGTGGTGGCTGTAACTCAAATATTCGCTGAAGCTTGTTTCAGAATCTTTAAATTTCTAATGCTTGAAAACAAAATCTGTAGCGGTTTATGAGACTGGAAGTTTTATTCTTTATGGAGAGTACTGAATAATATTTTTGTGATTTTTCAGCTCTTCATAGATTGAATCCAGTTTATTTAAAAGATGTAATTATTTTCAAGATTGGAATTTTACATCAAAAATAAAAACATTTGGTGATAATGGATTTAGGTATAAATGCGCAGATAATCAAAGAGCATTCTAACACCAACAGACTGCAGCTGGTTTTTTCTTTTGGCGTCACCAGTTTGTTTATAAGGTGTAGTCCAGCAAAATGGAGACAATGGAAGCCAACATTTGAATAGAGTGTGTATTTTCGTTTTCTCGTGTTGGAGATTTACATTTAATGAAGACGAATAATAGGTGAGGGCGGCGCGCCCAAAAAAAACTCCCGCGTTATTTTTGGACGTTTATTTATTCCCCGGGTATTTTTAGAAGACACACCCAAGCGCACACACAGATGTTCCTTATGCTCCTGTTACAGATACCGACGCTGCCGCTGCACTTTATTTGAAAGGATATTAAATTCTAATAAAACCTTAAATATTTCATTTCCTCTTACAATATTGATCAACTTAATATACGGATTGGCCCTCTCAGTTTATTTTATTTTAGATCTTGTAGTCTTACGAGCTACTACTAATGTCTAAAGCATTTTCATCAATAATTACCTATAATATAAGTCGACTTAAACTGAAAAGTAAAAAGGAGTAAGATTACATAAAATAATATAAGTAATCCTTTCAAAAAACACGAAGAGGATATTTGGTTTTCAATCTAAACCTGATTCAAAGGTTTATAATGAAAATCAAATAATAAAAAGTTCTTTAGGTCGTTGTAGTCTCATTGTTGTAGATTTACGAAATTTTTAGGTATAAATCAAATATCACTTTAGTGTTTTTACTTAACGATTACTTAAATCAAGGTAATAAAATTATTGATATTTGTTGCTCACAATTGTTTAGACTTAGTAGTAGCTCGTAAGACTACAAGATCTAAAATAAAATAAATATTTGAATAGAAATTCTGCAAAATATACTTTATTTATCATAGTATTTATTATTTCTGTTCCATATCAAATACAAATTAATATTAATTGCATCTTGTGTAAATTGTACATCAACACAAAACGATGAATAGGCTTGGACTAATGCAAAAATTTAATGGCAATGTTTGTAGAAAAGATATATACTCTCTTTTCCTGTCTGCCAGAATTGAAAGTTGAATAGCTTTTTTCCATTTAATCTTCCAACCTGTATTCCACAACTTTATTAATAGTTTTCTGAACTTTACCTGGAAACTTAACTATTTTTAAATCCCTGTTTTACTTCGTCAGATTGTTTATATATTATATCAAATACTGTTTATATTCGTAGTGGTATAGATTTCATGTTGTCCGCCGTAATGTTATTTCTCAGTTTAAAATGGATGTTCTTAAGTAAACTCCAACATTCATGCTCTAAAATGTTGCAGCCCTATTAAAAAATCTGTTTGATAATTTACGGTTAGTAAAAATAGAGTGGTAGAAAAATGTGAAGGATATTTCAAAAATTAAAATGGTGATGTGGCCATCATGATACTTTCCCTATATTTTTCTCAAAGCTATGAGGTTATTCTTAATTATTTGCTCAATTTTGAATTTTTTATATTTACTTGTTATATAAATTTCATTTAGCTCCTATAGTTTATTAGCAATAAGCAAAAATTTTTAAATTTATAACAAAAAGAAATGTTTCAATAAAACTTTTTCAGTTTATCATTCTCTTTAACTTTTGTTTGAAAAGTTATGTCTTATTTTTCAAAATTTCTTAAATTTCAAAATTTGTTTGAATAAATCTATTAAATTTTGCAATAATATTGTTTATTTACGTTTTACAATTTCCTCTAACCCACCCTTGAATCAGTAAAACATAAGCGAGGATTTTAGCTTATGTTTTACTGATTGGAGGGTCGGTTAGAGGACACCCACCCACCCTACATATACATATTAACTTTAATTACTGATCGCCTCGCGGTTTTCAATAATTTTAATTACAAAATTTGAATAAAAGAAAATTGACAAAGTAAATATTTTTGACAAAGAGAATGGTTGCGACCGTTACTACGTTGTAATCCATACTTATTTACAATAATTTGTGGTTAAAACATATTTAATTTCAATTTCAATTCAGGAAAGAAATTTTGTAAATTTTTGAAAAAAGTCTATATTTCTAAACAATTTTTTTTTAATTTTAGGGCTTCCAATAAAATCTTCACAATTTAGAAAGTGGGTTGATTTGAACAATCTTGAGACCTAGAGAAGAAATTAGTGGAAATTTCTTTAATTCTTGAAAAAGTGAGTCTAGACTCTAGAAAAAAAATTCCTGAAAATCTAGGGCCCCAGAAAAAGATAAATTACTGAAAATTTCTTGAACCCTCAAAAAAATTTAGATTTCTACAAACAAATTTTCTAAAAAGTTCTAGAGTCTCCAAGAAAATCTTTATAATTTAGAAGACAAGAAGATAACCTTGAAATCTGGAGAAGAAATTTCTGGAAACTTCCTGAACCCTTGGAAAAAAAAGTCTAGATTTCTAAATGAAAATTTTCTAAAAATTCTAGAGCCTCCTAGAAATTTAGAGGACCAGTTGAAAAATATTTAAGAGAATTCTTTTAAATTTTCTCGAAAATAAGAAAAGAATTCTAGCGGAAAATTTTCTAAAAAAATCTAGACCCTCCGCAATTTAGAACATTCTAAATAAGTTTATAGCCTCTAGTTGAAACAAAATGTTAAATTTTAGAGATGCAATTGCTGAAATTCACTTGAATTCTCGAAAAGAAGACGATTTAAAAAACATTTAGAGCCTGAAAAAAATCTGCGCAATTTATAAGAAAAGTTGAAAACAAAATTTAATTTTGGGAAGAAGTTATTGGCCATTTTCTAAACTCTAAACTTTTAGAAAAAAAATTCTAGAAAATTCTGATGCCTCATAGAAAATCTTTGCAATTTAAAAAAACTTCAAAAAACTCATGAACTCTAGAGAATAAATTTCTAGAAATTTCCTAAACCCTCGAGAAAATAATCTAGATTTTTAGGAGAAAATTGTAAAAGAAAATCTTTGCGATTTAGAAGACAAGTTGAAAAAATCTTCAAATGTGCAGAAGAAATTACAAGAAATTTCTTAAACTTTGGAAAAAAGTCTAAATTTTTTAAAACAAGTTTTCAAAAAAAGCGTTCGCAATTTACTGGAAATTTTCTGAATTCTACAAAGATCTACATTTCTAGAATTTTTTTTTTTTAATTTTTAAAACTTCGAAATTTAAAAGACAGTTTGAAAAAAACAATCTTGATATCTGAAGAAATGACTAAACGAGTCTAGATTTCTAGGAACAGATTTTCTATAGTCTCCAAATCTGAATAGAAACTGGAAATGTCTGAACTCTCGAAAAAAGTCTAAAGTTCTGTAAAAGATTTTTTTAAATTTTTGAGCCCTGAAGGAAATCTCAATATTAAAATCTGGAAATTACTGGAAACAGCCTCAAAGAAAATTCTATAAATATTGAAACGAACTTTTTAAAAAAACTCCCGAATAACACCTTTGCTAAAAATTCTGGAAATATGAAGAAGAAATTACTGTACACTTTTAGAATCCTCCAAAAAAGTTCTAGAAATCTACAAGGAAAACTTCTAGAATCCTCGATCAAAATTGTTTGTAAAGAAATATGGAAAAAACTGAAAATATGGAGAAGAAATTCCTGAAACTTCCACAAGCCTTTACGTAAGTTCAAGAAATTTAGGGAAAAAAATGCCTTATAAATTATAAAGTTAAACAAAATCTTGAAAGAACTTTCTGAAAAACCTAGAACTCTGGAATAAAATTCTGGAAATGTCTATTTTTTTTTTTTTAACTTAAAATATAGTTTATTTATTTAATAAATAAAGGATTATATTCTCTCTTCATGTCATTATCATTCTAGTATCGAGTAATACGGAATGTAAAAAGACATTCCCCGAAACAAAAAAGGAAATTAAAAAAAAAAAAAAAAACTTACACTATTTACAGAGTTGCGAATGTACACCCTCCCCTCCCCACATTAAAAAAAGAAATTAGTGTACACTTCTAGGATCCTCAAAAAAAGTTTTATAAATCTAAAATGAAATCTTGAGAAAGATTCTAGAAACCTCAATGTAAAAAAAAAAACTAAAAGTGTGGATGATCTGAGAAAATTAGCTAAAAAATTGAACAAAATATTCTACAAAAAACCACAAAGAAATTTCTATAAATAAAAATAAATAATGACTTTCTGAAAAATTTTGAAACCCTTGAATAAAACCTTTGCTAAACTTGTGAAAATTTGAAGAAATCTCGATGAAAATTCTTTGGAAAGGAAGTTCCAGTAAAAACTAAAAGTTTGGAGGAGAAATTTCTGAAATTTCAAGAATCTTTAAAGAAAAATTTAAAATGTTTACTGAAAAATTATAAATTAAAATATTTTTATCACAAATTAAAAATTTTACGAAAAACATGTCTCAATAAAACTAAAAAAATATCGAGAAAGACAGACATTTTCATGCACGAAAACAATACTTCCCCTATATATACTATATAGGGAAAGTAATAAATTCTAGGCGGTGATAGTTCTAAAATTTCGTTAACTCTGTAAAATGTATGCACATCAATTGCTCAACAATCAAGTGTAAAAAAAGTGTCTCTTTAAATATCAATTTCGAAGTATTACATGAGAGTGTTAGTGAAAATCTAGGAGCATCAATTCAGCGTAGTGGACAAGAATTGTAAATTTCATGAAGCTTCCTACAGTGCACACTTTCTAAAGGTCTACGTTTGCAAGGTAACAAATTTTAATAGACACAAAAACTGAAGCCTTATAACCATACGCAGCAACGAGTTCTTTACATTAATTACACCTCGCCTAGAATAATTGAATTTCTCCTTTTGATTCGTTGAAGCTTTTGAAACTCAATTTTATCACCAAAGAACATTTTGACTTTGAATAGTTTCTAAATGTTTTTGTCTATTGTACTGTAATTTTTTTTGACCATCCAGGGGATCCATCGGTTATATCAAGTGGATAGCAGTTTTTTCGAACAAAATCATTTTGACTCATTTCCACTTTGATGGCCATGTTTAACCTTAAAACTTCAGCTTTTTACCTTGAGAGAATCCAGAAATACTTGTCAAAAATCCAATGGATCCCTTACGTGCAACAGTTTCATGCAGATTTTGGTATATCATTTTCAAAAATGAAGCTGGTCAAGCTGTGTTATCATGTAGCTCAATATCGCAACAAGATAACACAGTTTTTTTCTATCCAAATTGGCTGATATTAGTGTGGACGAACTGTGGTTTCAACAAGACGGTGCCATATGCCAAATACTCCGTGAAACGAATACATTACTTAAAGAGTCTTTTTTTATCAGTTCAGCTAAATTAAAACCATTGGATAACTTTTAATGAGATTATTTTATGCCAACAAGGCTATTTTTCAATTATTACCATCTTTCTTAATAATTCATCAATGATTCATTTTTTTCGGTCAATACAAAGTAACATTTCTTAGCGTATTGGTTTTCACTTAATTTTATTCGTCTTCGGCGAAACACAATCGCGTGCCAGGTGCGCGCAGCACACCTATTTTCTTTTTGTGTAATAAGGTAGGGCAACGTTCTAATTATACTTTTTAATGGTGCGGTCTCCTAGGCCCACTTTCTGCCAACACTCATCATCTCATCTGATCTCATCTCGACAAACTATTTTTGAAACGGAATTCATCTCTCCCGGCTTTACGTTTCATATTTAAATTACATAATGAATTCATCACGTTTATGAAATCACATACGCAAAGAAGCCAGAAGGTAGTAAATCAATTTGACGTTTATGGCGCCCAACGTTAATATAACTATAAGATTAATTTATCAAGTTGAACGTGCAGTTTCAAGTTTCTCATCCTTCAAGTAATAAATAAATTGTATAATTAAAAATTAGTGTAAAAATTAATAAGAGATAATTACAAGATATTAATTTTTATATTGAAGACTCTTATTCGCATGCGATGACTAAAAGTAAGAACAAAATTTCTTTTGATTAAGAAAATAAGAATAGGAGGGCAGAAAGACCGAAGGTATAACTTAATAACTACAATAACATTACTGATGTGACTTAATGGCACGTGCCTAAGACAAAAATCACAAAAAAAAACTGGCTAACCCTTATTTTAAATTAAAATGTAATGTTCTTACTTCTTCTTTTGTCCAAATAAAAATGTTGTTCTCTCTCTAGGAATAGGATTTATTTTTAAACAACACACAAAACACTTGTTTTGTTTCATAATTATAATTACTTTACAATGTGTATATTTACCTTCTTTTTGTCTCTCATCGAGCCCTTCCCTCGCACCATGATTTTACATCCAGTTTCCTGTTCGAGTTGCTTGGCTGTCATGCCACGAGGTCCCAGGATCCTTCCCACGAAATTAAACTGCAACAAAAGAATTCAACAATTATTATCATAACGCTAATAACAATTATTCATTATGTATACGTAATACACCGACACTAGTGCGGAGGCTACGCCGGCCGAAGAAGAAAGGAAGAAAGGAAAAGTTATTAGCCGGCGCGCGGACCGTGACAGAATTCTTTCACAGATGCTTATCACACAGTCTGGCCGATTTAATCGTATCAATTTTAATGGCCCGAAGATTTCCTTTGTCTTAATGAGACCGGGTTAAAGTTTAATCAAGATTTATTGCGTTTTTCACAAAACTAGTAGTGCGAATAAATTGATGTGTATGTCAGTATTTATTACCATTTTGAAGAAGTAAATGAAAGGCGGTGGAATTTGCCTATGTATATCCAAATAATCTTCTTTTATATTTATTCATTGTAATTTTTAAATTTAACATCTAATCATTAAAGCATTAAAAATTAGTTAATCAATTAACTATTATTGTAGAAAGTGAAATTTATCGCAACGGGGAAAACATTAATAGGTTAAAACAATCATCAATAGAAAAACTATTAATAGAAATCCTTTATAGAAGAAACGAATTATCATTAGAAGCACATATTTGCTACCAATTATTTGTCATTAAAGCTTTCTTTAACATAGCAAAGAACAAAATACTGAAATACTCAAGTGGAAGGAAACGGCATTTATGGATAAAAACGGTGATGCTGAATACCATGTGTACAAATTCTTTGGAATTGTTACAAAGATTTATTTATTGCTTGATTCCCTTTATAATAAACATTTATTTTGATAACTATCCGATACGGACAGGTTACAAATACATTATCGGCAATAATAATCACAGCTAGAATAATATTAAATATGATCATGTTTCAAACTAAAATTTCACAAAAATTGATTAAAATATCAGTATTTGGCGGGAAAGTGATTACATTTGTTTTTTTATATTTTGGTAAAGAATGATTTTTCACAGTTTAGGGTATCAGATATTGACAATTCTTCGCCATAATATACGCAATCAATACTTACAAAACAATCAAAGTAATTAATTAAACTTAAGTTGACTTACTTTGATCGTGTAATAAAATAAAATATTATGCATTTTTACTCAATTATAATTGAACGATTAACCAAAAATGCTAATCAAAGATCTCAAATGAAACCTTTAAAATAGTCATTTTAAGTCATTATCAAGTGTTGAATGAAGAAAAAATACAATGTATTAACAATTTATAGGTGAGAAGTGAACATATGTGCTATTACATTCGAAACATCAAATTAGGTATACCGTATTTTTAATTGATTGGATTTTGTCTTTGGCATTAAAAAGTATATTTGAAAGTTTACTCGCTGGTCTAAAAGCAATTTGATGATTTTATTTCCTTAAGATATTCAATATTTTATTTGTTACTTTCCCAAAATAAGTAAATGAGTATGAAATGGTATGAATTTTTTATTTGTTCGATCTATGATATTTGGATAAATATGAGCCTTCGTTGATTTGTATAGTAATTTGAAAATTAAATTTTGAATTGGTCTAATTGAAAAGACATTCTCCTTAGCTATTGAAATAATTTTGTCTAGTTCTGTTGCTCTATTTAAATCAAACAGAGGAATTATTAAAGCGCTATGTATGATGGAATGAAATGCAGACAGAGGATGATTCGAATTATAGGGAATTGTAGAGTTTGTCGTGGGAATGAATTTAGTTTTATTTTAGATTAATCAAAATTGTTTTGGTCATTGGAATCATCAGAATCCTCATCAGTATCTGAGGCATTGTTTTCAAATACTAATTCCTCATTAACTGGATATACTCCAATTAGACCTTGTTCATATACTTCACCCAAATCATCCGAGCTAGTGTAACAAACATCATACACATATTTCGAACTATTTTTGTCATCCTTCTTCTCTTCATTAGCCTCGATGTCGACAATTGTTATAGGAACGTTTTCGGCATTTTCCTTGTGTGCATTTTCACTGATCGGTCTGTGCAGACTGACCACCCTGTATCTATTTTGTTTGGAATATTCTAAGATTTGTTCGCGGATTTTCTCCTTGATGTCTGTGAGATGGCGTTTATAGTTTTTTCAATATCCGCCTTCAGTGGTTTATTTATGTGCTTGAAGATATCATCTTCCTGATTCTGGATGGTTCCTGCGAAGGTTAATGCAGCTGACAGTGATGGTTCGTTTTGAGTTATTTCCTCAATTTTTCTTCGTTTGCAGTTTAACATAAGTACGTCTGCGGGTTCTTCATCGCAGCGACGTTTAATTCTTATAATAGCGGACATTATTTACAAATAAGAGTAATTAAAATAAGCTGATTAAACTCTTGATTTTCTAACCTAGAAATTATCAAAACAAAATTGATTAATCTAAAATAAAATTAAATTCATTCCCACGACCGAGTTGACTAAATATTCTGATGAATAATTGTAAAGTCTATGAAATTAATTTTGTTATCGTTATTTCTCTACAGTGAAGTTTATTTTTGGGTGAACACTATTAATTAAGTTTAAAAATTGATCTAACTGATGTGATGTACCACTAAAGCAACCGATAACATCATCTAAATAACTAAACCAAAATGAGATATTTGTTTTTGTGAAATTTAAACTAAAGATTGTGTCTTCTAGAATTGACATGAAAATCTTTGTTAAAAAGGGACTAAGAGGGGATGCCATCGCGAATCCCTTAATTTGTTGAAAAATTTATTATCAAATTGTAAGTAATTATAATTGAAGAAAAGTTCAAGTGAGTTGAATAATTCGAATAAGTATGCTTTTTACAGTAAGATTAGTGTTGTATTTATATAAGAGTTGTTGCCATTTAAGGTATTCATCTGCTTAAATATTAGTAAACATGGTACTAAGATTAAAAAAACTAATTTCGAGTTCTTGGGTGTTGTGATAATTCAAGGGAATTTTTGAATTTTAATTGCCAAAACCCTTGTGGGAGTGTAGATATATAAAACTATTGGCCGAATTGATTTATTAGGTTTGTGGGTTTTTATTAGTCCATATAGACTAAAAAATTTATGTTTAGAATTTGGAATTTTTCGAATTTGGAAAAAATATTGGACAATAGCATTTTTATTTGATTTTGAAAATTTTTTGTTGGATCTTTTTTTTTAATTGTTAAATTTTCAGCTGTTTTTTTAGGCGTACATTTTATGTAAATCACTTTGGTTTTTTATATTACTATTGAGTTGGATTTGTTGGCTTTAGTTACAATAAGTTATTTGAAAATTTTGAATTTATTGACTTAATATTTTTACTGTCGTGATTTCTAAGAATATTGACAAAAAACGCCGAAAGTATTTTATTTACACTTTAAAATGAACTACCATATGGTAATGGTCACTACCGTCATTTTAATTAAAACCTTACAGTTCTATTTACCTACCTAAGGCATGTTATACATCGTTGAAAAGCACTTTTTAAGCACTAATAATACCCAAAATCCAATATGGCCACCATAAGAAAAAAAAATAAAGATAGCGCTAATAAACTGGAAACAAATGCGAATCGGGGGTTTCTGTTTATACCAAAAAATTGTCTTAAAAAGTGTCTGAATAATGTAAAGGTTTAATAGCAGTCGCGTTAGGCATTATCGAGTTATTGAGGAAAATTAAAATTGGCAAATTTTGGTTTTTTCAAAATATCTTAAAATTGAAAAAAGTTAAGGCAAATTTGAAATAGGATTTGTTATGGCCAGTGTTTTCTGCAAAACATTCGCCATTTAACCGTTGCTCTATCTCTTCTAATAACAGAGATACCAATGGTGAGCACCCTGTATATGCAAAAAAATTGAAATACAAAAATGAATATTGTATTTTTAATTTTTATTTTAATATCTTAATTATACTTCAAATGCACTATTTTAAATTGTATATCCACGCACTGGATTATATCTTTTGTGGATCCTTGTTTATTGATGTGGAAATTGTGTATCTTTACATGGTGGACGCTGTATTAAAGCTATCACTAGTATGTACTTTACTTTTTTTAAAAGAACCCATGCACGCAACTCTGACTTATCAACATTATAGTAATACACAATGAACTAATTTCTCTCTTACTTAGTCTTCTCTCTTAAAAAAAACAAGTGAAACAATACCAAGTATTTTAATCAACAATCGAATTATAGTAATACACTTTATACTTTAGGATTACTTAATAAGTGGTTCAACAAAATAACGAATCACTTTTGAAAACAAGTTGCCACCAGAAATAGAAATGCGTTGAAAGTTTTCCAAAAGTCTAAAAATTATGTTTTTAAGATAACTATTTTTTTCTAGTATTTCTGAGATTTTAAGGTTCTCTAAAAAATCTTTTGTTAATTGCAAGTTTGATATTTTCAAAATTCTGTAAGGGTTTTCTGCAACTCAATTTACAGTTTCTAAAGGGTACAGTTTTTTTATGATAAATGGTTTTCAAATCCTTTATTTTTTGTAGAATTTATACTTTTCTAAACTTTTTGAATTATTAATAATTGTAAAGCGTTTTCTTTACAAATTTACAGTTTTCTTACATTATGCTGCAAAGTTCTCTAATGCTTAATATTTAAGTTGGATACTTTTGTCACCAATATTTTCAGTTTGTATATACTTTGTTTAGTTAAAGTAATTTATGTATTTTTCTTAAAGCGCCTTTTGATGTATTATAAATAAAAAGGAAGTAAAAGTCTTAAAAAAAAATTAAACAAACAAAAGCCATGAAAAATTTAATATTTCAAAAATGCTATAATATCCTAGTTGTGGCATATTAACACACTTAACCAAATTATAGAAACTAGAAAAAATATATAGAGAAAATTAACAATACTATTGTTATTAGAAGTTTAAATAAAATACCATTTTCTTTACTCTTTTATTTAAATATAAATACTAAATATACATTTAAAACACGATGTGTTCATTTTCAACAGTTAGTTTACTTCTAATAATAATTACTCTTCACGTACCAAACATTCCAACAGAAATGCCATTATTAACAATATATGTTTTATATATTACAACGTCGCAAAATCTCTATAAAACAAGTTAATATTTCAAAATATAGACTATATTGTATAATATTAATATAGTAATTTATATTTAAATTATCCTTTTGAACTGTTCTGTAAAATGGAAACTTTCTGTGAATTGCCAAAAGTTTTAATTTTTTATTTTTAATAACTTTAGTATTCTCTAGAGAGAAAGAATAAGATCTTTATCTATAAAACTCTATTGTACACGCTGTTTTTTTATGACGATAAACCATTTTAGAGATGAGGATTGTTGTTTTTGTGTTCCTTGATATTCTCTGCTTAAGGTTTTGGGTGTGAATTTTGGATGAGGAGTTTAGGTTTTTTTGAGTTTATAGACTCTCTCCATTTCGCAGACCACATTTGTATTGTATTGAGTAACCCCTCTAGAGCAAAGATGATTGTAATTTTAAACGTAGAGGGCAAAGATGTTGTAAATTAGTGGAGATATGAGGAATTCTAGAGTTGTTGAAATTTTTTGTTTTTAAGATAAATATCTCTATAGATTAATATCATGATTTTTAGATGTCCAATATTATAGCTAACAAAACACGGCCACGTAATTTCTTATTCTGTATTACTAAAGAGTACAGAAAACTATTTAAAGTTTTCACATTTTGATAGATTTAGTTTTTTTTTCATATAATTCTAGAAATCTTATTGAGTTATAAAACTTTTAGAATTTTCAGTAGGTTTAATACCTGAGTACATCTATGTTACTCATACAGCAATAGCTTATAACTTTTTTACTTTTCCTTTAGTTGAAAAGATTTCATTATTTTAGTCTCTAAAAGTTATACAGTTTTGAAGGTTTATTATGGATTTGAAAGTTCGATAGCGACTTCAATAAATGTAGCATCCTTAACTAATTATCTGTACATACTTCTAAAGTAAAATGTTCAAATCTTTAAATATGCATATTCAAAAATTAGTTCAAAATAACTAGCTAGAAAATAAAAGACATATTCAAGGTGCTTTACTTTTATTTATCATTAGACCTAATCATTCAAATACATATTTTTTATTTGGTTTTAATTGTATATAATTTTTAGAATTCTCAAACTGTGTTATACGAGTATGTATAAGGACTATTTCTTTTAGAGCATAATTTAATAATAGAATATATTAAAGTCCTTTATGTTGTAGAAAATTAACGGATAATTAGAAAAACACGAACATATTTCGTAAATCAACAACACTGAGTCTTACTAAGACTACAAAACAAATCACTTATTGAAAAATTTGCTTCGGCTACTACATCGACAGATATTTAATTGTAGAAAAGTAATTTGCGTGTTACAAATAGCAAGGCTATCAAAGCAACATTAGTTTGAATGTATTTATTTCTGCCAAACAAACTAAAAATAATTAAATGTAAGTTAAATTGTCTTACCATTATTATTATTATTATTATCTGTCAATGTATTAGCTAGAGAAGTAGATGTTTCAATATGTGATTTGATTTGTAGCCTTAGTAAGAGTTGATTTACGGAATATTTTCGTATTTTTTCTAATTATTACTTATTTCTTTTATTAGGTTGAGTAAGTAATTTTGGTTTCTACTGGTCGAAATGTCTACACTTGTCTATTTTTAATCTTCAGTTCAATCATTTGACCTATATAAAGAAAAGTAAATGAATCGATTCAGTAATCGTCATAGAGCAGTAGGCAAAAGATGGGAAAGCAAACCAAGGAATATCGCTATGTTTTACTTCAGAAAAGGGAAAAATTGAACGCAAGCCCATAAAAAGTTTTGTTCTGCGTACGGTAAAGATTGCTTGACAAAACACCAGTGCCAGAATTTGTTTGTCAAATTCCGTTTCGGTAACATCAATGTCAAAGATGCGCCACGTTCAGAATGGCCAGTTGAAGCTGAAGACAATAAAATAAAGGTATTAATCGAAGTGTAACGGCGGTTACACGACTCGAAAGGTCCCAGTTATATTAAACATTTCTCAAACGGCCGTAGAAAGACATTTGCACAAACTGGGATATGCTATTAAACTTAATATTTAGGTTCCATATGAACTGAAAGAAATTCATTTTATAAATCGCATAAACGCCTTCGACAAGCTCTTGAAAACAATGCAAATCATCGATTTCTCAAACGTATTGTCATTGGCGATGAGAAATGGATAGTTTACGGAAACCTCGTCCGAAAACGATCATGGTAAACAAGCTGCAACCACTTCGAAAGCAAATATCCATCAAAAGAAGGTTATATTCTCAATTTGGTGGGATTACAAAGGTGTGCATTTTGAGCTGCTACCACAGAACAAAGCCATCAATACGGCTATGTTCTGTTGCCAACTGGACTAATTGAATGAAGTCATCAACGATTGATAACGCGAGACCACACACAAGTTTAGTGACCGGCCAGAAGTTGCTGGAGTTTGGATGGGATTTGATGGAACTACTCATCAAACTTGCATCGTCCGACTACTATTTGTTTTGATCCTTGCAAAACTCTATGGATGAAAAACATAGTTTTATACAAACAAAGTTAAAGTGTTTTATTAATTATTCATAATATAACGAAGTAGAAGCTTCTTACATTAACAATATAAATCATTCAATTCTGACAATGATGTCAAACAGTACGTGCTTCATTTTGTTTTGCAAAGTATGGCCAGAAATTCTTTGAGCGTCCCTACATGGAACCTGAAAGATGGCAAAAAGATTGATGAATACAATTATTTCTTTCTATAAAAAAATCGCCTTCGAAAATTATATTAAAAAACGAAATGACTTAAGACTTAACCAAATACATATCCAAAATAATTATTAATTTTTAAGAATTTTATTTCTGGTAAATTGTGTATATGTTTTTCTAGTTCTTAGTAGAATAGAATTTATAATTTTTGACTCTGCAAAAGTTAAGTTAAATCTTTTGTTATATTTTTTTCTTGAATTTCTGTAGTTAAAAACCTAAATTATTTCAATTAGTTCAAATAAGAAATTTAGTTCATCTACAGTTCCAACAGTATTTTATTTTCTACTGCACCCAACAATAATTAAAATATAAAAATAATAATAATAAAGCAATTTAAGATGTATTTTCCAGAGATCTGTGAGAGTAAGCGCAATAAAGGAGAACAGATCTTGACCAAATGGTATTGTGTAAGTGACTATCTATAATTAAATCAGGTTACTACATCAAAGGTGACAACATGTGAAAGTCAATTTTGATTAATGAATATATTTTGATTCGATAACTATAAACTAGTTTGACATCAATAGATCTCCCCAATAAATATCGGAGCAGAGAATTTAAACTACAGATTGAAAACAGTTTCTGTATCATGTTAAATATTTGTCGAATCTATTTCTAGATTTCATCCATACAGCTTTTAATTATATTCTTTAATTTTAAGAAAACTGATAAACCCATGAATGTACATAATTCTTTTGGAAATAAATTAAATGAATATTAATTTAATATTAGTACAAATCAAATTCAATCAATTTCGTAAAGTTTTCCAACGTAAATTAAAACAAATATATACATTACTTTAAAAATACATACAAAAATTGTTCACATGTCATTTAAGACTATTAAATTGAAAATGATTAGCGAAATTGTGTCGAAACTAGTCAGAAAAATCAATAAAGTAGACATGTGCAAAATTTTTTCACAAACACATTATATTGGTAGGAAAGTTAATATTTTTTTTGCAATGCAAAAAGAAAAAAAAAGAAAAGTATATTCGTAGAAAATGCTTGTTTAATATCACTTCTTGCATATAATAATACCTTGTCAAAAATAATTGAATTTGACGTGCCTTGACATTTTAATTATAGTCTCGAAGGAATTATCCAATTACTCTACAAAATAGATTCTTTAATTGTCTTAATTCTCTTTAGATTGTAAAACAGTTAAGATTTTCTTTTTGTTAATATAATAATGTTCAAATTTAAGTTTTTAACACATTGTATACGAAAATCCAATTTTTTATACTGTAAAATTAAATTATGTGCGCAATCTATTTGTTTACTTATTAGATATGCAAATAAAACGTGTTTACTACTCATTTCAGAGATAATGGAAGAACAATGGCAAACTGTAAATTATTATTTTTTTTGGGGGAGATTGTGAGCGATAAAGCGAATGTCTGGAAACACCTTTTTTTACCTTTTCCTTTCTTCCACTAAACGGAGCTATCAATTCAATTCGAGAAAACAATGAACGGTAACACGTACTGATATAATGCAGAAAGACGGCCATTGTATTGTTCCGATATCTTTTATTGTTCTGCGTCGCAGCGCTGGTGATATTGGATAAGACAAAGGAAATTCGTCACGCGTCAGCAGTACCGGTGGTGTTCGTTGAAAGTAACGCAAACATAATTAGACGACTTTTAGTTTTAATTGATGGTTATTTATGGGAAATGTAAGGCGTGTAGGTAATGGTCGTGGTTTTGGTTTCAGCACGTAATAAGTCTCAATTCTAAAGAGGTTATAAATAATGGAATAACTTTTGATTGATGGGGCAGCAAATGAAGAAGTAAAGATTGTTTAAAATCTGTTGTTTCAAAAAACATTGATGTTGTGCGTCAACTGATATTGCAAAATCGTCATGTTACTTATCGTGAAATTAAGGCATTCTTGGGCATTCGTTTTGGCTGTCAAAAAATTAATTGGGTTGGATCCTACATAATTTAAAAGTCGCCCAAAAAAGATTTATGTCGGTCGAAAGAAATACGATAGCGGTGTTTCAGAACAAGTCCATAATATCGTAACAGGTGACGAATCGTAGTTGTACATTTGAGACCGAAGGATTAAGTTCGACGCCCAAAGAATCGATTGATTGATGCTTTCAAAATGCATGCTTTGAAGGTACCTCAATCGGAGTGGAAAAAGTGCTCCAAAAATTATTTCATGCCCATGCAACAGTAAATTGATCTTTATATAGATTTTGATGAAAAACAATTAATACATATTATTACTATTATTTATTAGTTACCTTTTGTATATTAAATATTTAGTATATTTATGCAAATACATTTTAACGATAATAAATAAAAGATACTCACATCTGGATGTTCTTTGACTGGGACGTATACTTTTTCTGTGAGTGTTGTGACGTTTCCTTCGGCTTCTGGCAAAATGAGAGGTTCCTTTTTGACGCCATTTATTTGAAATAAACTCGCCCGCACCCTCGCAATTTCTGCAAAAGAAAAGACGAACATATAAATCATAAATATTTAATACACAAGCCAATTACTGTAACCCATTTTCCAAATCAAATCAAACCAATAAACATTATGACTACATATAATTACTAAAGCCAATTTGCATTTGTAAATAATAAAGGGTTTTTAGTTGAGGAAGTGACAAGGTGGTATTACTGACCTCGTTAATTTACATAGTAAATTTATGTGTTGTGCGCTAACCTTTAACATTGTTTTAAAAGTCTTTAAATAATATACGAACCTTCGCTGTGTTTTATAAGCACTATTACTTTCTTGCTTATTTAAGCATGATCATCCATGATGTATCATCACGTATTAGTTCCATCTGAGAGACACGACGTGACATTGCGGATTTATAAATAATATCACGTTTTCCGGCTAATGTCAAGAGCTCGGACATTCTTGCATAACGACCAACTATCAGTTGCTAATCAACGAGTTAACAACAAACGATTTTCCACGCCGCTTTTTCACCTGCAGCCATCATCAATTCCGCGCACAACCGACAACAATACAGATTTTTCCACACCTACATATATATATGTATGTGCACGCATTCTTCCATTCATGCCCAGAGCCATCGCCATTCATGCTGTTTCGCTTTAATCATTTATCTTATTTCTCGGAATAATATGTAATTTTCTTTAGGTGTGTTCAATGTTTGCTCTTTCATTATAATAAAATGCTATTCATCAAAAAAAGCTGAATATGGTAGTATTTTTCTTTCTTAAATTTTGTTTAAATTAATTCATATACCATTACAGTGATGTAGGTTTTTTGAGAAGCTCCTTTTTTTTTTATATACAGATTGAGTCTGTTTGTATGAAGTTCTCTCGTCAGGGTCGCTATAAGTATGTGTCAAAAATGTAAAAATTAGAGAAAAACATTTCAAAGTACTCTTGACCTACTACAATATTTGTTTTATTGTCCTAGCATAATCTGCATCTATTGGGATGTTATTACATCCCATCTTAATCTACACCCAATCCGATAAATAATTTAATGCTCTAACGAAAATTTGGCCTAAACCAATGAGGTTTAAGATCGTCATCTTCGACTTATGGCAACAAGAGACCGATTCTCCAGTACCAGATTAATTGCCGATCTATGGTTAGCTAACAAAGGTCATCCTGTAATTTTTCGGAAGGAGTACTACAGAATCAGAACTTGCTGCTTGTAATCTAATGTTACTACTAACGGCTCAAGAGAAGAGAAGAGTAGAGGAGTGTCTAACCATTAAGGTCAGACCAACCCATTACTAATACAAAACATGTTTATTTTTGTTGTTTTTATTTGAAATTCCAATGCTTTTAATATTTAAACGTTTGTGCCAAAAATTCCTACCTCTATCTTGGTGTTACGATTTCCTTATCACTTAGTATAGTAATCGACAAATGCTTATCCAAAAATAGATAATATCATACAGTTCAAAAGCCTTTTGAATCTTTTGAACTTCATCCAAATCATAATCAAAGTTTTAAGCAACGTTAATTCAATATTTTGCGAAATTTGCCATTTTTTTCAATTTAGATCAATTATTGACTATAACTGAGATTAAATTATCTAAAATTAAAACTACATCGCTGTAGGAAATATATTGAATCCGTATTAAAAAATTGCGGTGCAGAAAACCAGCGACGGCCATCGACCAGTTTCGGTAATAATAGTTAATTAACTGTTAACCACGCGAGGACCAGTTTATCTTCTCGTGACCCAGATGAAAGTTATATAAAAGTGTTCGATATCGCCAATTTCGGTGGACATTCGACGAGCCGAGAAATGAACTGAATCAAGTTCAAGGAACAACAAGGTTAACAAACCGTTACTCTCCGTCTCCCTTCCGCACGCTGCTCTCCTTCTTGAACTAATTCATTAATTCGGACCAATTGATGCTTGCAATTACTCAAAACACAAACGAACGGTAATTTACACTAATGGAAAAAGAAACGACGACGAGAAATTAAAGTGCGGTTACCATTGATGGCCACGAAATGAAATTATGAATTAATATTAATTAAGGTATGGAAAAAAAAGAGAGTTGGTTACACAATCCGAAAGATATATTTTTATTACCGGTGCTTGTTTTTATTTATTAAAACTAATACGTTAATATAATTAAAAATGTATTATAAAAAACGACAATTTTTCAACAAAAAAAATACTAATTTGACGGAACATAGTTTTAACCTTTAATCGATATAAAAATTTAACTGTATAAAGACTTTTTAGATGTAGATTGAGCTTAAATAAGGATAACTGAGGTCGTGTGATATAGGATCTGATTGGAAGAGTTTACTTTAGTTTATTTACTTTATAAGATCTTTGAAAAAAAGTGATAAATACACTAAATCACTCTAAAATTTGGATCATAGACCTTGAAGGCAGAGTTCATGACATCTCATGTTCTTCCACTCGGCCCATTTTACTTGGCTGGTCATCGGACGATGGTGGTTACTAAGGCAATATTTTAGGCATTTCTGATATCTTTGGATGATATCAAACTTCTAAGAGGTTCTTCTTGCTTGCTAACTTGCATGTTGAGTGTTTGATAGCAAGAGTTGGGATATACGACACAACGATTTTTGTCTATGGGCAAAATAGTGAAACATAACCAAGTGCTTAATTAACATAAAAATGTTTCATCACGGGTTAAGTGAGAAGTTTATTAATTGTATGGACAGATCATTTAATATATCCTCACAGAAGTTTTTGCAGAAATGGTGTGCCTTTTTGTAGGTTACATTGCAAAAATATTGTACGCTATATTTAATTTTCGTTTCGATTCCTACGATGTATATTTAAAAAAAATTATGACCAGGTGTGTAACGGAAGGTAAAATAGAAATGGTAGCCTTGGAAATTAATATCTAATGAAGGTTTTTTTATGATTATGATGATATTTAACAGAGAGTTATAATTTATTGGATTAATTTTCATGTAACTTTTCATGTTGTAGAAGTTGTAGTATTGTTTGTGGAGTTAGAGACGTGTGATTACCAATGATAATCTATAAATTTTAACTGATCTTTGGGTAAATTAAAGTAGAGAAGATACAGGAAGTTCTTGCTTTGGAGTAAAAGAAGAAGAGATAATGTTTATGCTTTTAACTTCTATTGAAGATGAATTGTTTATAAGAAAAATTATATGAGAAGTGTGACTGATGCACAGCAATCTTTTAATGCCAGATGGAGTCGAAAGCTTTCTGGAAGTACCTAGAAATAAACCGGAGAACAGCATATTGTATATTTGAAGCTATAATGACCAAGAAAGGAAAAAAAATTGATAATTAGCAGTTTCAAGAAACAATGTGATTTAAAGATATTATTTATAATCATGTTTCTAGGATAGTAAGGATGTGTCTATGAATGTTGTCATGTCTGTATTTTTCCTTTTGGTTTGAATTTGTAAACACTTCATGATAAATAATTTGATGTAGAATTTTTTACTTACTTTTAAAGGCCAAAAAAAATCTATTGGACAATTTTAGGCAAATGTATGTAAATACTTGAAACTTGCTTTACGTTCTTTTTAAATCGAAAATCTAATAACTTTTGAATAAAATTAAATACATTTTTAGTCTAAAATTTAGAAAATGTATTAAATTGTTCACATTTTAATTTTATAAGAATGTAGCATTAGTGTGAGATAATAAGTATTTGATCTTTGTAATTGATTCGACTGTTATTCGATCAAATCAAGCAGCTCGATCTTTTTGAGCTTCTTGATTTTGTTAGCTATTTGATCTGGTCCACCTGCTATTAGATCGACCACAAAAGGTTTTGTAATTCGATTCAGGTGAGAATTGAAATAAACAAATAATCAAATTGTAAACGCCTATTGATTGTTGGGTTTCTTAATTATATTCAATAGAATATACTGTTACAGACTTTAATTTGTTAAAAGCCGTTCGAGTTTTACTTGTCGATCTTTTCGATCACCTTCATGTAGAACTACTCGATCATCGCATACTGTTAGAGAGATATTTAACAAAATCTTTGTTGATTAATTAATATATCAAGATGAATACTTGAATACTATCCGATAATAAATCTCATCATATTACCATGTTAAAGACTTAATTGAGTTTGAAACTAGTGTTATTTTTTATCATGATTTCATGAATGCAAATTTTTATAAAATTCATTATTTTATTAACTCTGTCGATTGGATCAATTTGTTTGGGTCTTGTACCAATATTGAATCTGTAATTACCACGTTTTGCTCTTTATTATACACTGACTTTTCAAAGACAAAGTAAATCAGATTTTGCTAGAAAAACTACGTTTGTTGGGTTTTAATGATGCAGTTGTTGGGTGGTTAAAGAGTGTTTTGACGGACCGTTGCCAAATTTAGTGCAATATCTAAATCTATCTGTGTTGCATCAGGGGTACCCCAACGATCCCGTGTGGAACCCGTTCTATTTCTATTATATTCTAAATTCCTTTTATATGCTGATGATCTTAAAATATTTTGCAGTTTAAAAACAATTAATGATATGCAATTTATACAACAAGACCTTGATTCAATATTTCGTTGGTGTATAAAATAATAAATTAGATTTAAATTTAGAAAAATGTAAAATGATAAGCTTTACTAGGAGCAGAAATATCATAAATAGTAGTTATAGAATTATTTTATAGAAAGTTAATGCTATATCTGACTTCGGGGTCCTTTACGATAAATCCTTAACATTTGGGAATGTTAGAATTTATTCGGCGCAATGGTGCAGATTTCAATATTTACACATTAAAAGAATTGTATTGTGCTTTTGTGCGTTCTCATCTGAAATATGGGTGGGGCAAAAGTCCGGCTACCATTTTGATTGCCTATAACTTTGCTCAAAGAAAATATATGTAATTTTGGTTTTCATAAAAAATTTATTTGGTCTTTACATTTTTTTTTTCGTTATGATTGGAAAATTATATCTGCTAAATAGTGACCGCTATTCGCTATGCAACCCTCGGCTCTTTTTAGGGCATTTTTCATGATATCCTTCAACATATCGGGCTGAATTTCTTCAATTTCGTGACGGATATTGTCTTTAAGATGTTGAATCGTTTGGGGCTTATTCACATAAACTTTTGATTAAAAAAATAAACCATAAGAAACAGCTTTCTGCTGTTAAATCCGGAGATCTGGCTGGCCATGCTAAATCGTTACCTTGCGAAATTAGTCTTCGTGGAAAAACGTCATTCAATAATTGAATTGTTGAACGAGCTGTGTGTGCTGTGGCCCCATCTTGCTAAAACCACATGTCCTCTAGTCCTTGCTCTTCCATTTCAGACACAAGAAAATTTCGAATCATGTCTTGGTACCGTTCAACATTAACAGTAACTCCAACACCTTGGCCATTTTCAAAATAAAAAAATAGGGATCAATGATGTTTCCAGCATGAATACCACACCATACAGTTGCTTTTAGTGAATGCAATGATGTTTCATCAGTTAATTGAGAATTGTGTGTTCCCCAAAACCGACTGTTCTGTTTATTGACGTGGCCACTGAGAAGAAAATGGGCTTCATCGCTCATTATCAATTTAGACGAAAAATCTTCAATTTCACCAGACATCCTAGGATTGCATTACTGTACTTAACTCGTTGATCATGATCTCTCAGTAGCAATTTTTGGGCTAATGGAATTTTGTACGAGAACATTTTAAAATCAGTTTTCAAAATTCGCCTTAAACTGCGTGCAGAAATGTGTAACTGGGAACCTCGTTTCTGAATTGATGTTTCTGGAGACTCTGCAACACTATCGCGCCCAATGCCATATTTGCAGCGTTGCGTTTTGGTTTTCTTAACCTTTTTCAATTCCTGTTTGCTGTCGTACCGTACTGTCGAAAATTCGCATGTAAACGATAAATTGTGGTTTTGTGAGGTACTGAACGATTAGGATATTTTTGACGTAATTTCCGCTGAGTGGCAATAATGGAACGATTATTTTCAATAAATATTGTCACTATATCTGCTCGTTATTGTGGCGTATATTTATCCGTAATAAAATTTGGACGCCTACACAACACAAAGGTTAAAGCGAAACTGAGCTAAACATCACAGAACCAAGATGGCGCGCAATCAAAATGGTAGCGGGACTTTTGGCCCACCTGTTATTAGGCAACTGCATCAAAATAAATTTAATTGAAAAGGTACAGGTACGATTTTTAAAGTTTATTGCTTACGAATCAAATATACTACCTTATACATCTATTAACTACACGCAATTGATATATAATCTTAATTCTCGAAACAATTTTGCGAATCTATGATTTTTATTTAAGTTGATCTCTAGCCGAATAGAATGCCCTTCGATACTTAACCTACTTGATTTTTGTTAAGTCACGACCAATTAAGATATTTAGAGAGGTCACAGGAGAACATTTTCAAGTTCAAGTTCCTTTGTAAAATTCTATCATTTGTAATTTATGTACTGTTGTTTCTTTGTGATTGAAATTTATACTTTTATTTGCTTCTATACTAATTTTGTATTAATTATTGGGTATAATAATAATAATTGTATTTATCATAATAAAAAAAAATCAGTTTGACATCAGAGTAAAAATATAGTGAGCGCAATATACATAATGCTTTTTGAAGCAAAATGAAGTCAAGTATGATCAACTGAAGATTAGCGTTGGGCCGGAGTTGAAGAACATTCTGCTTAGTGAGGAGTTCTCCTAGGTCAAAATTATAAGTACATATTTTTATCTATCTCATTTGTTATATGTTGGATTCTTGAAGTCATAACTTCCACCCTGGGCATGTTCATCGATATAGAAGGTGCCTTTGATAAGACGACCTTCAGAAAAATGGAAACAGCCCTCTCCACGCATGGTGTGAACCCCACAGTTAGTGGGAGGATCAAAAGCATGCTGGAGAACAGGGCAGTCACAGTAAATGTAGGAAATACCACTATCAGAAAAATCGTTGCTAAGGGCTGCCCACAGGGTGGAGTACTTTCACCACTCCTGTGGAACACAGTTGTTGACAGCCTACTGCGGCGACTTAACGACAATGGCTTCCACACCATAGGATATGCAGATGACATAACCATCCTGCTAAGAGGTGATATAACTTTGTGATACATCTTGAATTAGAAATTTTATCAGATGATAAATAAAACTGTACTTTGTTAATATCACCCACGTTGATGATATTAACAAAACACAGTTTTATATAACAAAGTATTAATTACAAATACAAATATATCTTCTAAAATATCCATGATTTCATTTTATATTTTTGTTACTCCAAACGAAATCCTCTGTGAGGTACCACAAGTTATCCTAGTAACTCAACTTATACAATCCATTGTACAAAAAAATCCAAAAACTCTTCCTGATAAATTTTGCACTCATCGAAATTGCTACATACTTTTCAAATATAAATTCCCTCTCATTACTCTTCACCAGTTAATAAAAATAACATACGTTTGTTATTCATAATGTTCACCTTGTGAACGAAATGTACATTTAACGCTTAATAAACAAGTGAAGTAAGGAATAAACTGTGTGTTATTTTCATTTACAAAACACTTTACGTGAACTCAAACCAACAATAGTGACTTGATCTAATGATCAGGACAGTTACAACCTTATTGCTTTTTATTTCCTTTTCAATAAACATTTCAATTTTTTTGAAAAATTTGGGAGTTTTTGACATTTGAACAATTTGACAAATTTGAACTTTATTCATATGATATTGTGTAGCTTTAAGGTCTTTAATATTTAACATAATTACTTTTTTAAAATTAATAACAAATTCTACAATTTTAATTTTTCAGAATTAGACAATTGTTAGATAGTATTTTACATATATTTTACTAAAGAATTTTAAGCTCTAATAAATTAAAAGCCTTAACATACTCATCTAAAAGTTCTTATAATTTAACATCCTGAAAAGTTACTTGTCTTTTTTAAGTATTTGTTGTATTTCACTTTATTGAGACTTTTTGAAACTTTTAGATTTCTAACGGTTTTATAGATTAGAGGTGTATTTTAAATAAAGCTATCTTAATTTTATTCGTCTTTGAAATATTTGTTTGTTTTTATTGTAATTCAATTCATCTGTATCATTTTATTTTTTTGAATATGAAGGTTTTTGATGCATTAAATAATAATATTAAAGAATATTATTTTTTATATACTACATTGAAAAATAATTTTATAATTTTTGGAATGACCGTAGTTTTTTGTTTCAGGCATGCGCCTTATGTGTTAAAATGTGAGGTTAGAGATGTTTGACTGCCCAAGAAAGTATTTTTTGTGGAAGAAAAACATTCTAGTCGAATTATAGTCTTTATTTTGCTGTTAACTTAACAAATCCGACGCTGGAAAGTGCAAATGGAAGGGGAGATAGAAGAAGAAGATATAGGTTAGGTTAGGTTGGTGTGGCAGCACCTCTTCGTGCACCGCGAAGAGATGCACACTTAGGCCTAGATAGGCCCGTTGTGATACCAATGAGGGACATACACGAACATCCATGGATCCGGACGGAGAATTCTTCCTTTAGAAAAATCCACCGCCCGGCTGGGATTTGAACCCACAACCGTGTGGCCCGTGAGCAGGCACTCTACCCACTAGGCCACCGTGGTCCCTATAAGATTCTCAAAATATTCTGGAAAATTTCCATTTTACTGTTTAGTTTTTAGATTTTAATAAATTTCATTGTTGTTTTTCTTCAATTGTTTAATTGTATTTTTTAACCCTTTAATTTAATGACGAGGGTTTAGTGTCGACAGGTGTTTGTTTTGTTAGTCATTGTTTCGATGGTTCAGATATTCAATCATTTTATTTTTTTGAAAGAATTTTAGAGTTTCTGGCAGCTGATTGTTACAGCTGGGTTCGCTCTTCGTATTCTTTTCTTAAATTTTCCAGCTGGGCTAAAAATAATAAATACGTTTTCTCTTCTTCTTCTTTGTGTTCATTCTTCATAGTTATTAGTACCTTAATTGCCAAAACAGGCTATCGTCTAGATATTCCTAACCTTTTTCAATTCCTGTTTATTTATTAAGCCAAAATCAAAATGTTCACAGCTATAAATAATGAAACATCATCTGTAATGTAGCGTGAAATTATAATTTATGACAATTTAGCCGAAGGTTTTCGTGGTTAGCTTATATCACAATAAATTGAAATCACAAAACATTAACCACATATTTAATTAATAACAAAATGAAGCAATTAAAAAGTTTTGACGATATTCCTGACATCCATCCTGAAAAGTTTCCAGGACATGTCAAGTAGATTTCAGCGGTGCAAAGTTACGGGAGGTGACTATTTCGACTGACAGTTAAGTTAATATTACAGGACTATTCACCGTACTTTATTGTCAAAGGTTGTTTGTAAATATATACGATCAATTTTATTAAGAACTATTATTTATTTACTTATAGATGTTAATATCTTTCTAAAAATTTAATTTATCACTTGAATGTTCAACTCAATTAAGTACATTCTATTACTATATTATTTTTTCATTACAATTACTTTTTTTGATATTCTAATTTCCTGTAAATGATTCAATCCTTCGAATCCATAGCGCTACGGCGTTAATTTAATCAGTAATTACCAAGTAACGGCCATTCTTCGGAACAGGAGACAATTTTGACATTCGCCACGGTTACTACACATTAAGTCAGCCGCGCACACGGACGGCAGACAGGAGGAGGCCGGCTTAAGTCAGGCGGCGACCGCAAATGTCACAATCGGTGACATCATCGACCGAACGGAGGCGCCATTATAATTTACACACAGAAACACATTCCAACACAAAGAAACGAAAAAAAAAACAAACAGAACACAACACAACTTAAAAAGCTTTCCATTAATCCATTACAGGGAAATTAACTTACATTCGTTCATTGACACAAGACATAAGTTACTCCTTCAAAACCAGATCTTGTCACTTAAATAAGTCCTAAGACAAAGAACAACTAAAGATGAAGGCTGTTTTTAAAGACCTATTTAAAAACGTTTTCTAACATCAATATACAACTAATTTGGTTAACAATAAGTTTTAAAAACTAAAACTAATTAACAGTTGTAATAATCACGATGTAATTTACATAGCTTTCTATTAATATCGTTCTTAAAAAGCAACAATTTCCAGCCATATAAATAGACGGAAATGTACTACTAACCAATTTTAATCCACTTGAATGTTACCATTTTCATGCATGCACGTACTTACTTCCGTTCGTTGGCGTACGTCTAACGTTTTTTATTTCTTTCTAGGTAATTATTAAATCTACTGCTTATTATCATCGTTATTATTATTATTATTAGCGTGAACAGCTGAACGTGTGGGTCGACGAGCCTACGTTTGCGGATGCTGCACACTTGCCCAGGAAATGGCTCAGAAGTGCTGAATTTTCGCGTTTTCCGATTTTTCTTTCGGCCCGGTGCTTTCGTGTACCAAAAAATGGTACGAATTTTCGGACGAAAGGCCATTTTTGCGATGGGTGTAGGTGTGTTGGTGATTTTTGCGGACAGGTGCGCTGACCAGGTTAAACACACAGATGCGTTTCCTCTGGTGGAAGAAAGAAGAAAGTTGCACGTCTCGCATTAGTACCAGCTTGAAATTCTAATACGTATCATAAATGATGGGGTTTTCTTATTCTTAACCTTGTACAATTCCTGTTTATCTAACGAACCAAAATCGACATGTTCACAGTTATAAATGATAAAACATCATCTGTAATGTACCGTGAAATAAATAATTTGTGATAATTTTTGTTGAAGGTTTTCGTGGTTAACTTATATCATTACCGTCAAAATAAATTGAAATCAGAAAAAAAAGTAACCAAATATTTAATTTATGGTAAAATTAAGCAATTAAAGTAATTGATTTTAATGTATTTTCGAAATTTAATACCAATTGACATTTAGCCAACAGTGTATGTAAGTGTATACATAATCTGCTTCGAGGCGGCACCAATTTTTCTAAATTAAATATCACTTCTGTCTTCTCCACTAAATGCATGCGTGTTAATTACTGTCTGCATTAATTAATTTTCATTTCGGAACCCACAAGTAGTCAATGACTGGCGCGAGTACTTCTCATTCTCCATCTCCCTCCGTCGCATCCTGACATCTCCCTCCCTCTCACAATCTTAAGTATTTAATTACACACTTGAGTAATAATCAATGAACCATCTCCCACCCAATCCTGCTTTTCGTCCTCAAGGTGAATTACGCCAACAATAATATAATATATACGAGTTGTAACCATATTGTCAAATGTACAACTTCAATTAATTATTCATTCATCTTTTTTGATTACGTAATATATTTAATTTGACATTTTTGCTATTTTTTTAAAATGTTTAAATGCATAAACACGGAACGATTAAACGCCTTGTTATTGATTACAACTGGTTATGGGTGTTGTTGTCGATTAGATGTAACAGATGGGAATGGATCATATCAAAGGAATGTATTTAATTATTGTTTGTATGAAACTATTCAGATGAGATAAATAGCAATTTTAAAACCTATTGATTGTATTCTTTAAAAATGAAATTATGTGTTTACCTAAATGATGGATTATGACATATTTTAATGAACATCTAAATCTTTACAGATTTTGGATACAAAGCTTACGATATAACTTGATTAAAACAATTAGAAACCTTTCTTCTTATTTTATTTGTAACCAGATCAAATGGAAGTAATTGCAGATGAACTATTCTATAGCAAAGGTTACGTGAATCCAGAGCGAAGAATCGCAAAGAAATATATTTGTTAACAATTATTTAATATTAATTGAAATAAAACAACAATAAATCCATCTGTTTGATGAAGCTACTGTGTTTCATACATGTGGCAGTGATCAACAATAAAAGTGAAACCCTCCCAACTGTGTTATTTTATTTCAATATATTTAATAATGGTCATTATCAACAGAAGATCAGAGGATCAGCTATGAGTTCAAATTATCTCCATTGTACCTAAGACAATATTTTAATTTTTAATTCAGAAATGTGGACGATGTTTCTTGCATTTGGACAGATACAAGAAGACAAGTAGGCCAATATCTATATATATTCATTAAAATCAATACCAACATTAAATTCATAATGGAAGCAGGTGAAGCAGAAGAACTAAACTCTTTAGATATGATTGCCAGTCGGAAATCCTACAAATTAGATTAAAAAACATATGAAAAACTACCACCACAGACAAAGAATTATTCCTAATAATTTTTAACAACCCGCTCTAGTAAAACATGCAGCTTTAAATTCATATATACACCACCTAATTCACCATTTCACTAAATCAAGAGGTCTATAAAGATAAACTAAACAAAATCAAAACATTGGCTTCAAATAAGGAATGTCCAGAAATTTTAAAGAAAAAACAAATCCCGAACTTCAATTTCCAAAAAGTTATATCTGTGAAAAGAAACATCTCCAGAATAGAACTATCATTGCACCATCAACTAACATATATATAATTAACAAGCAGCAAAATGTTCATTATATTGATTTTAGCATCAATGGATTCTTCCTTGAACTTGGAAGATTATTATCCTCATAGGTAGTAAGATAAGAATTTGCTCGAAATACTTTCAGAAAAAAACCACGACCATCAAATCAAACATATTATTATAATTTATTACACAATTTTCCTCATCACTACTACGAAGATGCTCGTGATCCTACACGAAATATTAGTAACCGACAATCATTGGATCTGTCCAACAATAAATTAGCGTGAATCAAGCACGTCCCACTGCTCCGTGCCCGCCCATCCGGTCACGGCCTCCTATATTATCCCGCAGCATGAACTGTGACCTTTTCGGCCGCTTCTTGCGATTTTCTGCAATTCAGCGTTTCAAAACGATTATTAACTGATAACAATCTGTTCCTCGCCGGAGTTCTTGCACAACCGTCGATTACACGCGCTCCGTGTAAAAATCCAAAGCAAAGGAACAACAGAGTAAAGGCGATATGAAATGGTTATTACCAAAAAAAAAAAAATAACATCAACAAACAACAATCGTACAGAAACATATATTACAAGAAATGCGCGTTGCCATTTTAATTGCGAAAATTTATGATGCACAACCGCCGCTGCTGCGACTTTCAACACTCCGATCAAGATTGCGATCGTAAATCAATTGTTTGAGACGTTTAAATCATTGGTATTCGATTTTGCAATTTAACAAACTCACGAAACTGTCGTAAAACATTTGATATTCAATTTATTAAATATTTTTATATGAATGAACAACTTTTCTTTCGAATTATTGTTTCCCTGTCAAAAACAACCACTAACCGGTTTCTGAGATAGAAACTTTTGAGTTTTAACTTTGCAAATATCTAAAAGGCAAGTAATATCATTAATCTATTACTCCAGTGCTTTAGACCAGGGGTCCCAAACTACGGCCCACAGTTTCATCCATCGACAACGAATTTAGCAACTCTTAGAGTGCATACTGGGCGACTAGTCTAGAAATTATAGATAATGGCAGAAAAATTAAAACGGTTTTGGCCCTTGGAAGTTACTGAAGTATGGCCCTAAGCCTGGAAAGTTTGGAAACCCCTGCTTTAGACAATAGATGACGCCTTAATGGTATTATCTTGAGTTAAGTTTCCTTTGCTTTTATCGTAAGGTAATTGTAGTGCGTGTCCTGTAACAATTTTTTAACTTATTTTTTGTTTTGTTTCGTTGCCTTAAAACTCATTGACGATGCGTCGTGATTTTCTTGTTGATTGCCTTCGTTGAATCGGCGGGGATTGGTGTCATAGAAAATTAGCATTAGCTTTACGAGCCGTTCCCACTCTTTGTCAATTGTTTAACGACGTTAGGGAACGAATTCGAGACAATTAAAGCTAAAAACCGTGAACGTCACGTACCGGCGGTTACCCCGATGTTTCGTCGGTTCTGTTCATTCTTCGAAAACACATCCTTGAGCATGCCGATACCTAATAAACGACGGAATACTTATTTATGGAATAATGACAATTGTTTTGGATGATTCGTACGAACGAATTTGAATTTCTTGCTCGGCGACGAAATGGAAATGTAAATATTACACGAGACACAAGTTTGAGGTTGAATGACTGGGTTAGATGACTAAAAGTTTTTTTTAAAGTTTTTGGCCGCCAGAATATTTATGTAATTGACGACCGTCCTGAGATTAGTAAAGAAGTAGTTTTGTAAGAATTAAATTTATAATATTTTTACATTCCAAATAAAAAATATTTGTGTCAAAATTTATCTAAAATGGCTTACAACTTAGACATAATTGAATCTTAGTAAGCTGCACTCTTGATGGTATTGCAGTTACTACGCATTTTTTTTTTTAATATTAGCTTTCGTTTGAATCAAAACTTGAATTTATTTATTTATTGGATTTTTGCTAAAAAAAATTCTGACTAAATTAATTATTTTATCTCAATCAGAGTTACTAAATATTGCAGTTTTCTATGCATAGAGTTTTAGAAACATTGGCTTCTGTGCAAATTAACATTTGAAACTATCAATCTACAAAATACCAAATTTATAATTAAATTTGTTTTCTCTCGATCAGAATTTCTAAATAATAAAGTTTCAGTGTAAAGAATTTTAGAAACGCAGGCTTTTCTGTATTCCGAAAATGTACTTTTTTTACAAAAATCCATCCAGAAAGCAATCATTTCAGCTTTCTGCGTTTAAGAAATGTGTAGTTTTACATAGTCCATGTACAAAGCAATGATTTCAACTTTCTGCATAAACTTATGTAAAAATACACATTTCTTGATTAATTGTTTTTATTTCTCATCAAATTTTTTAGATATTTAAACTTCTGTGCATAGAATTTTAGAAACATTGGATTTTGTGAATATTCAAATTTGAATCTATTGATTTTTCCATAAATTCTTGTTGAAAAGAATCAATCTACAAAGATTTGTTTGATTCCTACAAGGATTTTTGTTAAAAAACAATCTAGAAGTATGTCAAGCCAGTTTTTTACAAAATTGTTTTTCCTTTTGTTTGAGATTGTTCAATTATTACTATATAAGTTTCTGTGCAGAGAATTTTAAAAACACTGGCTTTCGTGAAAATAAAAATTTGCAACTATTGATTTCACAATGGATTTTTGATAAAAAATCCCTCGTAAATTGATTTTATGAAGTTTTTGATAAAATTATTTTTTCTTTTGGTCAAATAGATAGATATTGCAGTTTCTGTGTATTAGCCTTTGTGTAAATCAAAATTTGAAACCATCAATCTACAAAGGCGTCTAGGCAATTTTCTGACTAAATTATTTTTTTTCTCGATCAGAATTTCCAAATATTGCTGTTTCTCTTTTTAACAAGAATTTTAAAAATATGGGCTTTTGTCTAAACCAAAACTTGAAATAATTGATTTCTGCATGGAATACATTTTTTGATTAATTGTTTTCCCTCTTCCTCAAATTTTCTAGATATTCCAGCTTCTGTGCAAAAAAATATTAGAAACTTTTATGAAAATTAAAATCAATGGTTTCAGATTTTGCCATGTTTCCATTTGTTGAAAAGAGCTATAAATATTTGTTTGCCTAAATTGTTTTTCCTCTTGATTAAAATTTCTATATATTGCAGCTTCTGTGCTTAGAATCTTAGAAGCAATGGCTTTTATGTAAATAAAAATGTGAAGCTACTGATTTCTCCAAGGATAAAAAATATCGAACACATTTTTTCCAAAATTGCTTTTCGTTTTGTTTGAAATTGTCTAATTATTACTATATAAGTTTTTGTGCAGAGACTTTTAAAAACATTAGCTCTCAAGAAAATTAAAATTTGCAACAATTGATTTCACAATTAATTTTTAATTAAGAAATCCTTTGTAGGTTGATTCTTAGTAAATTATCTTTCCTTTTGTTCGAATTTTGTAGATAATGCAGTTTCTGTGAATAGAATTTTAAAAACATTAGCCAATGTTTAAATCAAAACTTGATACTATCAATCTATAAAGGCGTCTAACCAATTTTCTGACTAAATTATTTTTCTCTCAATCAGAATTTTTAAATATTGAGGTTTCTGTGCCAAGATTATTAAAAAAGTAGACTTTTATCTAAAATATACTTTGAAACAATGATTTTTGCATAGATTTTTGTAATAAAATTTTTTGTTTTGTGAACATTCAAATTTGAAACTATTCGATTTTTGTTGGAAATAATAATAATAATAATCTACAAAATGTCTAACCATTTTTTTGTTTAAATTGTTTGTTTGTCTAGATTTTTTTCTGTGAATTTTAAAAACATTGACTTAAACCAAAATTTGTAATTATCGATTTCTGCATGGATTTTTGTAAAAAAACTTTTTTTTTATTAATTTTTTTCTTCTTTTGAAATTTTCTACATATTGCATCTTCGGTTCATAGAATTGTAGAAACATTTGCTTTTGTAAAATTCTAATTTGAGACTGAAAATTCATTCAATGGATTTTTATTGAAAAGTGTCAATCTACAAAGATATGTTTACCTAAATTATTTTTGATTAAAATTTTTAGATATTTCAGCTTTTCTCCTTTGAATTTTACAAACATTGACTTTTATGTAAATTAAGAATGTGAAGAAGCTATTCACTTCTCTAAAGATAAAAAAAAACACAATCTAAAAATATATGAAACCAATTTTTGTCAAAATTGTAAACTTTTTTCTGTTCAGAGAATTTTGGCTTTTGTGAAAATTCAAATTTAAAATTTTCCTTCGAATATTGTTGTAAAGAACCAATCTACAAAGATGTCTAACAATTTTTTGGTAATAGTTTGAAACTACTGATTATACCATGAATTCTTGTTGAAAAGAATCAATCTACACTGATATATAACAATTTTTTTCTCAAAATTATTTTTTTTAACAAATTTTCTAAATATTACAGTTTGTGCATAGACTTTTATGGAAATTAAAATTTGAATTTATTGGTTTTTTCATTGATAGGAATCAATTTAAAAAGATGTCTAATCAATTTTTTGACAAAATTGTTTTTCCTCCAGATTGAATTTTCTAAATATTGCAGTTTTTGTACGTATAATTTTAAATACATTTGATTTTGTGTAAATGACATTTGAAACTATTGTGTTTTCGTTAAGTTATTTTCCTCTCGATCAGCATTTCTAAATATTGCAGTTTCTGTGCACAGAATCTTAAAAAAATAAGCTTTTGTCTAAAGCAAAATTTCAAACAATTGATTTTTGCATGGATTTTTAAAAAAACAAACAGATTTTTTGATTAATTGTTTTACCCTACATCAAATTTTCTAAATATAGGAGCTTTTGTGCATAGAATTTTATAACATTCGCTTTTGTGAAAAATTAAATTTAAAACTATTGATTTTTCCTTAGATTTTTGTTACAAAGAATTGATCAAACTTTCTACATTTTTTCTGTGAATTTTAGAAACACTGGCATTTATGTGAAGCTATTGATTTCTCTAAGGATTTTTGTTAATAAAATTCGATCTATTAATATATCACACCATTTTTTTCAAAATTCTTTATCCTCTGTTTTGAACTTTCTAAATATTACTGTATAAGTTTCGGTGCAGAGAATTTCAAAAACATTGACTTTTGTGTAAATTAAAATTTGCATGTAGTGATTCCACAATGGATATTTGATTTAAAAAAAGTCAATATACGGAGAGGTTTTATGAATTTTTCCTTTTGTCGAACTTTATAGCTGTACATTGAAATTTTGAAATATTAGCCTTCGTGTGAACTATAATTTGAAAATATGAATTTTTGTCAAAAACATTCTAGATTCCATGGATTTTTGCTGAAGAAAATAAATTTTTTTTAATTTTTTTAAAAATTTTATCAATATTTCGAAATAATGCAGTTTATAAATAAGCATATAAATATTGGCTTTTATCGAAAAAAAAATTATTGATTTTTCTATGGATTTTTGTTGATAAGAATCATTTTGAAAAAGATGTCTCCCCAATTTTTTAATCTTCTCTTCCTGATTGGATTTTCTGAATATTGCAGTTTTGTACATATAAGTTTAAATTAAATACATTGGCTTTTATGTAAATTAAAATTTGAAACTATTGATTTTTCCATGGATTATTCTTGATAAAAAATCAATCAATAAATTACCAAGAAATTTTTTGGATTAAATTGTTTTCCTATTAGTCTTATTTTCTAGATATTGCAGTTTATGTGCATAGAAATTTCAAAATATTGACTTTTATATAAATCAAAATATGAAACTATTGATTTTTCTATGAATACTTGTTGAAAGAAATCAATCTACAAAGATTTGCTTGTGTAAATTGTTTTTTTTTTTTCCTGTGCTTATTATCTTAGAAAAATTGGCTTTTATGTAAATCAAAATGTGGAGCTACTGATTAGAAAAAACTATCGAAAAATATATCAAACCAATTTTTATCAAAATTATTTTTCTTTCTAAATATTAGTATATAAGTTTCTGTGCAGAGAATTTAAAAAATATTGGCTTTCGTGAAAATAAAAATTTGCAACTATTGATTTTGCAATGGATTTTTGATAAAAATATTAGTATTAGCCTTTGTTTTGTACTTACTAAGTATTAGCCTTTGTGTAAATCAATCTACAAAGGCGTCTATCCAATTTTCTAACTGAATTATTTTTCTCTCGATTAAAATTTCTAAATATTGCAGTTTCTGTGCAATTTTTTTGTTAAAATATAGGCTTTCGTCCAACTAAAATTTGATATTATTGATTTTTGCATGGATTTCTGTAAAAAACAGATTTTTTGAAAAATAATGGAATTTTTTTAAATATTGCAGCTTCTGTGCATAGAATTTTAGAAATAGTGGCTTGCTTTTGTCAACATTTAAATTTAATTTGAAACTATTGATTTTTACCAAAACCGTTTATCCTCTTTTTGGAACTTTCTAAATATTACTATATATATTTCTATGCAGAGAATTTTAGAAACATTGGCTTTTGTGAAAATTAAAATTTACATGTATTGACTTCACAATGGATTTTTGATTTTCTATGGATTTTTGTTGATAATAATCAAGCTAAAAAGATGTCTGACCAATTTTTTGAATAAATTATTTCTATAATGCAGTTTTGTACATATAATTTTATTGTATTGGTTTCTGTGTAAGAAAGAATTTGGAACGATTAATTTCTCCATTGATTATTGTTACAAAATCAATCAATAAATTGCCAAACCAATTATTTTAATTAAATTGTTTTCCTCTTATCGTATTTTCTAGATATTGTAGATTGTGTATAGAATTTTCAAAATTGGCTTTCATAAAAATCAAAATATGAAACCATTGATTTTTTTTCATGAATTTTTGTTGAAAATATACAGTCTACAAAGAAGTCTAACCAATTTTTTGAATAAATTGTTTTCCTCTTGATTCAATTTTCCAGAGTTCCTGTGTAGAAATTTGTATAAACATTGTCTTTTGAACAAATTGTTGAAACTATTGTCTTTCCATGGATTTTTGTTGAAAAAATTCAATCTACAAAAGTGTCTAACAAATTTGTTGACAATTTTCTAGACATTGTAGTTTCTGTGAATAGGATTTTAAAAACATTGGCTTTTGTGTAAGTTAAGATTTAAATTATTTATTTCTCCAAAGAAGAAAAAAGAATAAATTTACAAAGATGTCTTGCCATTTTTTTGACTAAATTATTTTTACTCTTGTTCAAACTTTCTAAATATTGCAGATTCTGTGGAGAGAGCTTTCAGAAACATTAGATCTTGTATAAATTAAATTTGTAATTATTAAATAGATTGTCAAATAAAACGTTTTGTTTGACTTGTTTCACCATGGGTCGTTTTGTAACTATTGATTTTCGTCTTTCCTCTTGATCGAACTATATAAATATTGCAGTTTTTGTGCATAAAATATGAAAAACGTTGGCTTTCGAGCAAATAAAATTTTAGAAATTTCTTCATGAATTTTTGTCAAAAAAAATCAGTATACAAAAATAATTAACCAATTTTATGACTAAATAGTTTTTTCTCACTATTTTCTACATGTTACAGTTTCTAAGCATAGAAATTTAGAAGCATTGACTTTTGTGCAAGTTATAATTTGAATCTATTAATTTCTGCATAGATTTTTTGACTAAATTATTTTTCTTCTTAATCGAAATTGCTAAATATTGCAGATTCTCTTGAAAATTCTTATAAATATTGGCCTTTGTGTAGATTATAATTTGTAATTATTAATTAATGTATGTATTAAAAAATCAATCTAAAAATATATCAAACCAATTTTCTTTAATCAACAGCTTCATACTTTACTTTACATAAAAGGCAATGTTTTTTAAAATTCAATGCACAGAAACTTCAATATTTAGAAAGTTCGAGCAAGAGAGCTTTTATGTAAATCAAAATATGACGCTATTGCTTTCCCCATGGATTATTGTTTAAAAAAATCCAATCTACAAAGCTGTCTATCCAACTTTTCGCCTAAATTGTTTTTCTTCTTGACCGAATTTTCTAAATATTGTAGTTTCTGTGCATATAATTTTTAGAAACATTGGCTTGCGTGTAAATCAAAATTTGAAACTAATGATTTCTCTATAGATTTTTCTTAAAAAAAACAACTACATGACAACTAACAAATTTTTTGCCTAAATTGTTTTTCTTGTTGTTCGAAATTTATAAATATGCATTTTCTGTGCAGAGAATTTTAGAAATATCATCTTTTGAGTAGATTAAAACTTCTCTATGGACTTCTATTAAAAAAATCAATTAATAAAATATCTTGCCAATTGTTTTTGTCTAAATTGTTTTTCCGATTGATAGAATTATCTAAATATTGCAGTTTCTGTGCATAAAATTAAAAAAATGGCATTGGTGTAAATCAAAATGTAAAACTATTAATTTCTTCATGGATTTATGAAAACATAAATAAATTTTCTGACCGTATTGTTTTTTATCTTCATCAAATTTTCTACATATTGCAAGTAGGTCGTTTCTTATCTAATATTTTCGTACATTAGACAAAATATTTAAATTACTTCTAAGGACTTACCTACCATTCACCCAAAAAATACTTCTAAACATTTAATGATGATGATGAAATCGTTTTATTTACCTGCAAACAAAAGAAAACCATTATTAGTAGTAGTAGTGGTGTTTGGCTATCGACCACGTGGTCCTTCCGCCGTGAGTTTTGTGCATTTGTTGTGTGTGTGTGTGTGTGTGTGTGTGTGTGTAAATGAGCTTCTTACTTTAAAGGATAACCGTTATTATTAAAACGAAGATAATCCGTGGAAATGGCAATCAACTTAGCATTAAGTGTAGTTAATAGAGGATCAAGTCTGTGCGGAGTTAAGCAATGTAGGTCATGGTAATTAACATGGATTGCCCATTGTCCATTGTGAGGAGCAGGACATTTCGCCGTCTGTGATGTTTACCGACGACATAAACCGACGTATTTATTACTAGAAACACAGAAACGTGCGTTGCGTAAACATTGTGTGTCTTCGCACGAAACAGTAAACCGAAATGTAAATAAACACACACACACAAAGAGACATCATTTGTTTTTTTTTATTTCGTTGTTCATTGCCACTTTTAGAGCCCAGGGTTTCAAAACATTCCACTTTTCATTTTTTTTTAATTACTAAATAATTTAGCTCTAGAATTTTTTAAACTTTGAGTTTTAAAATGTGGAGCAACCATTAAGATCACTTTATTTTTACGGATAGTAAAACGTCGTTTCCCTGCCTTCACCTGTGATATGCTGATGAGATCCAAAATAGATCAAAACCGGTGCGTGGTTATTATTGGGAGGGAAACAACAGTTCAAAGTTTTCGCAATTCATCAATTTCATCTTTTTATTAACATTTCAATAGATTTTCTTTTCATAAAGCAGTTAAATTATATACATTTAAATTTTGGAGTCGTTTATTCAGCGAGGTATTTTAATTCAAATGTATCTATTATACTTTTCCATCTAGTATGTAGCAGAGAAATTGTGAACTTTATTTCGACAACTTAACATTTTATAATACTTTTAATAACTTACAAGGTTTTAATTCTTAAAATAGTTCTTTGATATTCTTTAAAGGTCTCATTGTTTTGCTGGACGTCATTTTCAACCCAATCTTTGACACTTTGAATATATGATACATAAATGAATTGATTAACTTATTAATAAGAAATAAGGTAAACAAGGACAGGTGAAACGTGAACTTGGTAATATAATTCGTTCATTAGATACAAGTGTATGCGTGTGCATCTGTTCGAATTTTCTATTTTGGTTCTTGCTGTATTGCCAGGAAGTCGGCTGTGTGTCACATGTGCTCAACTATTATAATTATACCTGGATGTAGATTCAACAAATTCAAAGATACATGCAGAAAATAATTCACTGCAATAGTTAAAGCCAACAGTAATATTTCTTCGGGCAGATGGCATTATACAATACATTTTAAATCAAAATTTATTTCCTCGTTGTTTAGCTGATAAAGATAATCAAATACCTTAAAATAATACATATAAAGAATAATATTTATAAAAATAAATACATAGATTAAAACATGAAATACCAAAGTATATAATATTTGTTATTTTTTGTGCCATTATATTTTCTACAAATAGGTTAAGGTTCTGGATTGATGAGGCTGATACTTGTTGAAACTCCATATCACTTAATAAAATACTGACGCAGTATATGGTTTCAAAACGTGTTTGAAACCATATACTGTGTCATTATTTTATTAAGTGAAATATGTTAAGATTAGTCTTCAAAGAAAGTTTTCATTGGTAATATTTTTCTACGTTTTTTGAAGTTGGAATGCAATCACGATTAAAACTAAAGTCACAATCCCAAAATAATTTGCTAACAACACTCTGTTATATTTCTACTAAACTTTGCCAGGACACATCAGCTGAGCAAAACGGATTTACACCGGATAATCCTCCAAGAGAATCACATTCAAAATTCCACATGTTAAAGTAAATCAAGTAATAAATTAAAATTAATTTATCGCCGCCAGTCTCTTTCAAATAATAAAATAAACTAGACATTTTATTAATTTTCTCTTGCCCCCCAAATCTTTGCGATCTTTTCGGTTAAGATCTCTATTAGAAAAGACCTATTTATCTTGGACTAGTCACAACGCAGGAGTGGTTATACTCGGTAGGATCCGAAACTACCGTGTCCGTGATGAATTTCCTCTCCTCTCATAAAAAAATTATCTTGCATTTCAATTGTTCTGTGTGATAAATCGTAAATACCACTATTAAAACGGTGATCATTATAGATTTCTTCTTCTTCTCTCATAAAAAAATTATCTTGCATTTCAATTGTTCTGTGATAAAAAATGTGGAGTAATTAGTTGAAAGAAAATACCACACTACCAATTGACTCAAAATATTCCATAATATGTCCATTAAATTTTACCAAACCACATCCGCTGCTCAAAAAGAAATCTTATGGGATTATCATATCCTATAGGTAAATAAACTTTTAGAATGACAAATAAATTCAACCTGCATTTATTCTTGATTTGAGTCTCTCCCATCTTCTTCAATGTTTCTATTTCCTCTTCTGTTTAAGGAAGCGGTGTACGAAGCAATAAATTAAATCCATCTTATCAGTATCAGTCATTGCCACAATTAAAAATTAAGTGCTTTGGCGATCTTATTTCCTGAAGCTAAGGATTTTATAGCCAATGATTAGTATAGTCCTGGAGAGGAGCTATTATTTCATAATCGAAAATATTGATAAGCATTCAATAAAACAACTTTATTTCTATTTTACATACATAAATTAGAGCGAAGACAATGGTCGATAGCACAAACAGACTGACTAACTAATTTTTTCATTTTTTGTTCTCTTATATCTTGTGTATAATTGTATTGTATTTCCCGTTTGTAGTAGTAGTATTTATCCAATATGCTCTCACATTTCTTGCAAAAAACGATTTTGAAGGCTTAAGTTCACACTTTAGATCAGTGTTTCCCAACCTTTTTTTTGCCATGCCCCACCTAAGCCTTTCTAAAATTTGTATGACCCCCCTATGTAACATATACATAATTTTTAATATTAAAAAAATGAATTGTTTACTTAAGAAACTTAAATGATAGGCTTTAGGAAGAAATCACTAGGAAATTGTTAACGAAACCCAGAAAGTAAATTTTCAAAACATATAATGAAAAACTGAAATTCAAATTTGAAGTAATTTTAATAAAGATTTTCCTATATTAATTTATTAGAGATTTTATGTTAGGTTCCAATTTGGTTAGCTTCAGTCTCAAGTCTCCCCATTTTGTAATATATCCACGCGATTTTTTTTTTACCAGTAAATTATTTACAGCACTAAATCCACATTCAGCTAAGAAGATGGAAACGACAACAATAGTTTTCTTGTACAGTCACAAAGCCACGCAATCACTCCTTTTATTAAATAAAGTTTTAATTGACTCATCATTTTGTACTTCTGCGACTTCTTCTTGATACTGTATATATGATATATTAGACAAATCCACTAACATTAGCTAACAATCTATGTTAGAAAATCAATTTGTTGTAAATTAGAAAATCTTTCATTTAAATCAGCTGATAGAATTTTCAGATGATCGACAATAACAAGTTTGGAGCCAATCAAACTGTTCAAAGATTTATATATTTCTGACATATCATTCAATATGGGTAATCAAACCAAATATCTTTACTCTTGCATCGACAAGTTTTATTTGTTCCTTGAAGTTGCTTATTGTTAACCGATAGTTCATTTTATATTTGTCGCTTAAAAAATCACTAAGAGTATCAAATAGTTCCATACATATTTTCAAGCAGTTCCTTTTGGAGAGGGAAGTCAAAATCTCATATGTTCTGCATTTTGTTCATCGCAAAATAGCTTGAAGAGGCGCTTACATTTGACATTAGCTTTAATAGCATTGATACATTTTATTACTGAACGTAGTACTTCTAGAACAGGCGAGATGTTTTTAATTAACAAGTATTCCCTATGAATAACACAATGCACAAGAATAATTTCGGGATTCTCATCTTTCATCAATTTTAAGCAGCCATTTTTCTTGCTTATCATATTAGGAGCACAATCTGCAGCACAAGATGTTATATTTTTAATTGGTATATTATTGACATCTAAGTAGTTTTTAGCTTATTATATATCTTTGGAGGTAATAGTACTTTCTAATCTTTTACAGAACAACATTTCTTGAGCAAAATTCCAATCAATATATATTACGAAAGTTATCAATACTGCCTTACTGTCTCTAAAAGTTGGTTCATCCATTTGCACTGAGAATTTTCTTGTTTTCATCTTTTCAACAAGTTGTTTTTCAATATCTTCACAAATTTCGTCTATTATTCTGCTAACAATATTGTTACTGAGTGGTATAGCTTTTACATCTATGTCATCTTTTTCAAAAATGGTTTTAAGAAATGCTGATATTGACGGTTTTATTAAATTCTCTCCTATAGTATGATTTTTTATATAGAGACTTTATTGTTGTTCTCTTTTCAAAAAATCTTCATTGTTGGAAAGTTATTCAAATTAATATGAGCACTATGTTTCGCCTTCCAATTCACCTCAAGACGACCTCGTTTCATTGATTCGTTGGTCAAGCATTGCTGACATAAAGGAAACCGCTCGTCGTGCACATTTTAAATATTTCTCGGAAATTATTTCTTGCTTGCGCCACTCATTTTACTAAAGTTTGTGTTAAAATTAATTTAATGTGGCTTTTATTATGATTTGTTAAAAATGCGCATTTCTGCTGAAGGTTTTACACATTGCAATCCGATTCCTATGAAAAATCGGATTTGAAAGAGTCCATTTGCGAATTGCCCCCCTTAACAATCAAATTACCCCCCTGTGGGGCTTTAGATAATCTTCAACTCTTGCCAAATTTAGATTAGTTAGCACTTGCAACTGCAGTTCTGTTTGAAGATATACCATCAATTAATTTGCCAAATATGGCTTCAATATATATTTGACTGATCAAGTAATATCAAGTTGACATAATAATTTTATACTGTTAGATCCTATCCTAGTAGTTCATTTATTTTTATTTAATTCGAATGAATGACAGACTAATTTTTACTATATCTCCCAAAAAAGGACAAAAATAGCACATTTGTTCAAATATATTACAAAAGAAGAATCCAAAAGGTGTCACCATGTTTTACTGAACAGTGGATGGATGTGGGCCTGAGTGGAAGACCAGTGAACTTCGTCCGTGATACTTGCTGTCTAAATTTATGTACGCGGTTCATTAATTGATGTATTACTTTGTCAATATATTATAAGTAAGAAGAACAAAGTTGCAAAGAATAACTTTCCTTTAACCCTAATCAGTTCATTAAATTAACTGTGTCAATGTCCTGTATTCTGTATTTAGGGAATATCGAAGATCGATTGTCAATTAACAGATATTTTTGAAGTGTATGTTCAAAACTCTATTTAAAATTACTGCCTACTATAGAAACAGAACAAAAAACAAATTTACAAAGCAACAATTATACTGCGCTTTCATGATAATTCACTTTTACAACCTGAAATTATTATTATCTCTATAGAAAAAAATGATAAGATATAAAATATGTGATACAATGTCCTTGGACATTGGATGAAAACAAAATTTTAATTGTTTCAAATTTTTTTAAAACAAAAATCTCATTATTATAAACCATATATTTGATTATTGTTCCCCGTCAACAATAGCCACGGTTTCAATCTATTTGGGATCTCATCAGCGTTACGCAGTTGAAAATAGGGAATTGACAACCAAAATAGATCGAAATAGGTCCGTGGCTGTTGATGACAGAGAATAATAATTAATGTTTACAATAGTATTGTTATATTGTCGCTGTTGACAGTTCCCTTGATTTGTTGCTGTTTATCCATTAAAACAGGGTTCTAGTGCAACGCTTAGACAATAGATTTTACCTTTATGACAACATCTAGACAATAGATTTTACCTTTATGACAAGATCTTCATATATTTTCTGTTTACTTCCAGAAATTGTTAAAATATATAATCATTTATCAACCATTTCAACTTTGCCAATAAAATTAGGCGCAAAAATTGTTTTTAAATCAGCTGATATAATATTGAATTGCAATTAGAAATATTAAACCAAACAAAAGTGTAAAACCCTTATCATTAATTATCAATCAAACAGCGATGTCGATGACCTAATAAAAACCAACTATTAACTTCCTGTGATTCCAAATCCTTGAACATTTTTAAAAAGGCTATAATGGAATACAAATTATTCTGATCTTAATAATGAGAAAAATCCTGTAAATATTATCAGAATTATGATGAAAAATGTCACGTTTTTTAATCTAATTATTGATATTAAAAAACTATATAATTTTATTAACCCAATACAATCTAACATCAACTAAATAGGTGCAGAGCTAATTATTAATTCAGCAGCCTAAAGAATGAAGTATCAATTAGATTTAAATCTTTTTCCTGACAAATGTTTCGATTTTTATAAATCATTATCAAAGTTTATATTTACTATGTATATCGAAATACATGTCAGGAAAGTGGAACTAAATCAATGTATATTAAAGTATAAAATAAATCTAAATATTTCTCATAAAGAAAATCTCGACATAAACGACATTTTTTATAAACAATAATTATTGTTGTTGATTCTTGAGGCTTCTACTTCGTTATACATGTCGAATATAAATGAAAACTCTTTTCTTAACTTTGTTTTATACAGGGCGGGCCAAATAAGACCTACCAATGTTAAACACAAATAACTTTTTTATTTTTCCATATATTTTTATTTTATTTTTATAGGTTATTGTTGAATTCTTGGAAATTTATTATGGAACCATACAGTACAAAACAACGCGTTAAAATTATCGAGTTTTTCCATTCTTGTCTTGTAAATATCGGCTTTAATTCAAGATAATCTCTCACAGCGTTCATGATTAGGACTTTGGTCGGTCATATTGAGGAACTGGGTTAAGTCCTGGAAGAAGTGCCCATCGAAATATTCGCACTGAAGACAACATGGAAACTGTGCTTCTTACAGGACAATGATTCAAAACTTTTTGCGGCCAATGACGGAGCAGAATCCTAACTTGCTGTTTCAACAAGATGGAGCAACTGCGCAAACAGCTAGGCAAACTATGGACATACTGCGTGAAATTTTTGGCGAACGTCTGATATCAAAAAAATCGGATTTTCCTTAACCACCTCGTTTTCCAAATTTATCTGCGCCCAAATTTTTTTAAGGGGATATTTAAAAGACAACGTGTATGTTATTAAACCAGAGACTCTATTTAGACGCCTTAAGGAGAATATTCCAGATGAAATACTGAGCCTTTAACCAGAAACATTACGTGGTGTAATGGAAAACGCGTTAAAAAAGCCAATCTCTATATCGAGAAAAATGGTGGATTTGTCTGATGACATATTTCATACATAATTTCCATAAAATATATTTAATGTATATAAAAAATTAATCAAAATAAATTATTATTACAAGAGTTTTACGTGTTTAACATTAGTAGGTCTTATTTGGCCCACCCTGCATAAGTGTTATACAAAGTTAAAAGAAAAATGTTTTCATTAATATTAATTGTCGTTTGAAAAAATATTTTGTTTAATTCCTAACATTGGTAAAATTTATAATCATATTTATCAACTATTAGAGATAACCTTGCAACTAGTCTAAGTACATAGTTAATATTAAATATTGAATTACATAAAGTTAGTTCTGTTTTGGTTTTTATTTTTTGATTTGAATGAATCACTTGTTAGATTTCACTTCCTTTACAATTTACTTTTATCTGCTAGATGTACATTTAAAGCACTAGGTACTCATCAGTTAGCTTTTGATAACGAGTACTTAGTGCTTAAAATTTTATACTAGCAGATAAAGATAAGTTGTGAAGAAAGTGTATCCTAGCGAGTGTAGAATTCAAGTTACATAAAGTTATAGCCTAAGAAAAGTTGGCAAGTTCTATCGGTAATTATTATTATTATTATTAATCATAAGTTGTGAAGAAAGTGAATTCTATCGAGTTTAGAATTCAAGTTACATAAAGTGATGATGACCTAAGAAAAGCTTGAAAACTTTATCATTAATTATCAAATAGGTCGATGATTTAATAAAAGTTTTTAACTTTGAGAACTTCTTGCGACATCAAATATTTTAATTTTTTTTAAAGATTAATATAAGGTATAGTCTGTTCGTTGGATCTTCCGTCGTACGTCACAAACTATCGCTTCAAAAAACGACGAAAGTTTTAGTGCGTTCTTTTTCTAACGCATTTGGTTTACTTTATCAGACTGAATGTTTTTGCGTCGTTTCGTGACGTACGACGGAAGATCCAACGAACAGACTATAATGGCATATATTAAAAAAAAATACGTATGCTTAATAATGCGAAAAAATTACAAATACATAGTTTCCAAATTCTTTTAAGAAAAAATATATTTTTCTTTAATTCTTGACAATAATAAACTAATAATTTCTACAACGAACTGAAGGATTGTAATAAGAAACTATACAATTTTCTTTATCAATTAACCAAATTAAGTATAGAACTAATTACTAGTTAAGCAGTCAATATATATTAAATTACGTAAGTTATGACAAAAAAAAACATTATAATTAAACGATGAGGCTTATCAAAAGCATTTCTTTTAAGAACATATTCTTTTTTTTTGCGAGTTTCGACCTTTACCAGAAGTTACAATCAAAGAAGCCTTTATCATTAAGCATCAAATATTGTGGTACGATGAGACTTGCCAAAAAGTAATATTTCTTTTCAAAACATTAAACAACAATGTCTAAACAATAGCAATGCAAAGAGGTTATTTCTCGCCGATTCATTCCCATCTAAAATATAGAATCTTGGCTTGAGGCCATTGAAAATCTGGTCCTAGGTCATTTGAGTTGCAAGAACTAATTTTTCGAACTAAAGGATGAATTTTAAGAATATTCAATCAAAACATCAGTTTAAATAATTTCGCTTATAATACAAATAATAATTTAGATCCACTTCTCGTATTTTAAAAACATATACAACTTGTAAATGTAAAAATCATTAACTAAAGTTAGATGTTATCATTAACTGATATGTATACGTTTTAATAATATAATTCTCTTCCTAATTATATTCTCGAACGAGATCAAAAGTACCTAAAGATTCGTTAAAATTAAAATTTCAGTATTTAAGTTACTTCTGTGTTTTGCTATCTCATTTAAAAACATCAAGAGAAATTTGACTGTGTCAGTATCACAACAAAATTTAATTTTCTTAATCACTTTGGTAATTAATAATAGAAAAACGTTTAACTTTTTTATACTACATTTTATTTTTACACAATACTTTGTGACTAGTTTCAAATTACACAGTAATCATTATCAAACTAAGTACTGTGTAATTCGAAACTAGTCACGAAGTATAGTGTAAAAATAAAAAGAAGTATAAAATAGTTAAACGTTTTCTATTATTCATTAAAAATGTTCTGCGAAGTGAACGCCTCCAAAATTCAAGATACTTTGGTAATTTTTCGTATATAAAATACGATAACACTTTCAAATATTTATTTTGTTGTTTGTGACAATTGTTTCGACACACTGTGTCTTCTTCAGGCGAAGAAGAATATGAACTTTCTACAACTAACAGCCTCAACTATTCAGTTTTTAATTTGCTCTTCTTTCTTAATAATATAAGGAAACACAAAAGTGAATAATTTAATACAATATTTGATTTGAACAAATATTTAGGGAAGTAAATAAAATTTGCTGGTATTTGTTATGTTAAATGATTTTATTTTTAGTTTTCTGATTTTAAATTTAGGTCTGTACAGACCAGTATCAAAAGTTAAATTTACTAGTAGATATATACAAAACACGTGTCATTAAAGTACCCATAAAATAAAATCGTAGAATATGAGAAATTTAATTTAATTAATTAATATTTTTGGCTTTATGTATCGCAACAAGCATCAACAACATTTAAAGGAATGCTTAGAAGTTTCTACTTCACTTTTCTTTGTGAAATTTGTATCTCCGATTTATAAAAATGTATTGCAACAAAAACTATATCTAAGGGAGTCATTTTTAAAAGCTTTTACTTTTACACCCACCCAGCCTACATATACAATGTAATTTTCACCACTATAACTGTTTATTTCAATATAACAATCACAAAACGCGTAGTTGTTTTTAATGATTTTATAAGCACTCTTGTAGGTTAAATCTCATTATATATGTAGGGTGGGTGGGTAGTAATTATATCACACTCCAATTTTAAATGTTTTGAGATGGTTTCATTATAAAAAAATAATAAGGAGCGAGTTTACCTTTTAAATTTAGTATAGAACTGCATGTTGTCAAAATGATATTCAGCAAAATATGCATGCATTATTTGTTGGTTGGAGGGTGGAATAGACGCCACTCACCCACCCTACATGTACAATATCATGTTCACCATTATAACTGCCTATTTCAGAAAACCACAGCCAAACTATTATTTACTAATTATTCGTATTGGATAACTAATAATTGATAAACAATAAATAATTGATCACGTTTATCACCATTAACCTCAAGTTCTGTTGAATGTTGAAATAATATAGTTAAGATTAAAATTAATAGTTTTATATAATACCTTGACGCCTTAGGTCATTCATTCTACGACCGTCGCATCGCAGTGCAACAATTGGCCTCACAACTGTCAGTCAGCAGTGGAAGTGCGTGTGCAATGATCGAGACTCTCGGATATTCAAAAGTTTGCGCAAAATGGGTCCCAAGAAGTCTCACAGCAGAACACAGGATGCAAAACAACTATGTCATCTGATTTGTTGGCGAGGTTTGATGCTGAGGGGGAAGCGTTTCTGTCCCGGGTTGTGGCGGGTGATGAAACCTAGGTGCACCACTTTGAGCCGGAAACCAAAAGACAGTCAATGGAATGGCACCATCTTCAGTCACCAAGAACGAACAAATTCAAGTCAAGTCCCTCAGCTGGAAAAGTCATGGTTACTGTTTTGTTGGGACAGTGAAGGGGTCCTTCTTATTGATGTGCTGCCAAGAGGGACAACCATTAATTCCGTTGCATACGTGAAGACCTTGGACAAACTCAAGAAACGTAACAGGCGTGTTAGGCATGACAAGAATCCGGCTGAAATCTTGATCCTGCACGATAACAATATTGGACAACATTGCTCCATCCACCATACAGCCCAGATCTGGCACCGTCAGACTTCCATCTCTTCGGACCTCTTAAAGACGGTTTGCGTGGAAGACAATTCGATGATGATGAGAGCGAAATTCAATCGGTGAAAACATGGCTTTGCTCACAGGTCAATAGTTGGTACCGGCAGGGAATACAGGGCACTTCTTTCATGCCGGCGTAAGACCGTACAAGTTGATGGAGACTATGTTGAAAAATAGTACGTGTAGAAGAAACATGTAGCTATATTGTCACCAACATTTAACACTTTTAAATAAATATGATAGTTTCTAAAGAAATATGGGTCATCACTTATTGAAGGACCTTCGTATGTAACTGTCGACAAGAAATAAATCAGTTAATATAAGTTATTTTTCTGTTCCAAATGTGTATCTTCAGTTTTATCAAGAATGTATCGCAGCAAGCATCAACAATATCTAAAAGAGTAAGCTTAAGAAGTTGCTATTATTTTTTCGAATTGGATAAAATCAGCAAATATTTAACAATTCTTGATTACATTGGATAAACAATACCAAGTTCTGTTGAAAATTTAAATAATATAGTTAAGGTGAAAATCAATAGTTTTATTCAATGCTTTGAGGTCACTCCTATTAAAACCAAATGAGTTAAATACATCATTGATTTTAACAAGTATTTATATTTTCAAAATTTGTATCTTCAGTATTAGCAAGAATGTATCGCAACAAATCGTCAAAGATATCTAAAGGAGTAAGCTTAATAATGGAATAATGAAGTAGAAGCTTCATTATTCCAAATCGTAACTGTAAGAAAGTCCTTTACGTTGTAGAAAATTATCTAATAATTAGAAAAAAACAAGAAAATATTTCGTAAATCTACAACAAATGAGTCTTATTAGTATTTGTAGTCTTAATAAGACACATTTGTTGTAGATTTACGAAATATTTTAGTGTTTTTTCTAATTACATTTTTTAGAAGTATACAGTGACTATAGTTTCCACTATGTAATTCTATAAAATATAGTGATAACACAGTTAATTACAACATGTTCAAGATGTAAAACGTAGTAAATACCTCTACCATCAAATATCCAGTTTTTAAAATGATTTTTATAGTATTTATTTAGATCTTTGGTCTCCTTTCATAAAACTTACACAAAAAAACCATTAATTACAAAAGAGATACGTAACATTTTGAATGAAAAAAGCACTGGTGGAGTTTCTTAATTTAAATATGTTCATACTCAAAACCTTCTTGTGCCGTGATGTTATGAAGGCAGGTTTCCTCTTCTACGTTGAGAATCTTCTTAGTATCGGATTTTTCTTCACATTTTATCAGTTTACATCAGCATGGCAGATGCATAATTTAATTAGATGGAAATAGCAAATAGTTAACAATTTTTTGATTCAAATGGATCAACATTAACATCAAGTTCTGTTCAAAGTTGATATAATATAGTCAAGATAAAAATTAACAGTTTTGTAAAATGATTCGATATCTTAGGTCATTCCTATCACCCATTAGTATGTGAGTGGTCGACAAGGAAGAAGTTGTCTTTTAATTATCTTATAGATCATGTTATGTAATATTTAAATTTGTGTTCTTCAATTTTATTTTTATTATTTTAACATTACATTACTATATTAGTATTGTTTTAACCAACTTGGTTGTTACTTTAGTTTTGTTTCTATCAGCTAAATGACTGTTGGTTGGCTGAAAATTAAAACCAACATGTTTCAGAATTAAATATTGTTCCCCTTCAATTTAATGTTTAGATTATTATTATTGTTATAATTGTCGTTGTTAACAGATCCCTTCCATGTCGGTGGTTATCCACCCATTTGGGATCTACTAGTGCAACGTTTAGACAATAGATGGCACCTTTATGATATTATCGTATCGATGCTTCAGCATTTACACTTATTGGGAATAGAGTATTCAATAAACGTTCATTATTGTTACCTGTCAACAAAAGCCATGGTCCCGTTTCGATCTATTTTAAATCTTTGGATTTTGGTCGGCAGTTGAAAGCAGGCAAATGAGTTTTTCTTTCGAGTATTTAACTCTCCGAGTACTGCCGCCAAACAATTTTTTCTTTAATAATTAGAAAAACACGAAAACATTTCGTAGATCTACAACAAATCAGTGTTATTAAGACTCCATAGATTCACGAAATGTTTTCGTCTTTTTCTACTTATTAGTTAGTTTTCTACAACGTAAAGGACTTTGATACATTTTTTTCTTATGTCTAGTTTTGTAAAGTTGGGCGTAAAAGTCTTCTTAGCTGCTAATAAAACAGTAATTTATAATTGGTTAATTATTTTCTGAGCCACATTCTTAATATCATTGTAAAAATAACAGTTTCTTCATTAATAACAAAACAAAATCAAGCATGACCGAGGATGATATTGATCTAAGTAATGAAGAATTAAACAAAAATGTTTACTTTGTTGATATCAAACGTTTTTGTTTAATTTTCCAAGATGTATCACGAAGTTAACGCATCGTCCATTAATCAATTAAGTAATGAAGAATCGTTGATAAATAAAACTCAACAGTTTTGAGAATTTACACAGTTTAATGTTGATGCACTGCGACAATTGTTTCGCCATACAGTGGCTTCATCAGGAAGATGATTAATGGAATAGAATGATGAAATTTCACCAAGAAAAAGCCTCATCAAATCCAATATTTAATGAAGAATCCATATAATACCTTTTATTTAATTCGGCTGTCACCATTCAGTCATAATCAATGATATAACGCTTTAAAACTTTAAAAACAGTTTTATAATTTTAAAAAGCTTTTATTCCTCCTTCAGATGAAAATGATTTCTTAGAAAGAAAAAAAGTATGACGAATCAATTGGTTTTTTGAAAATTGTAAAAATGTTTTTATTTTAACGTTTAAATCATTATTTATCACAGAAGAGTGAAGATAAATTTATAGCAAATAACCTCACCAATTGATTTGTTGATATATTCACTCATTGATAAAGCTTGACAAAGTAAACTGGGAATCTTTATGAAGCTCGGTAGTTTAAACGTTTTCAGGATACCTTTTTTATTTCCTAAAATTTATGGGTGAATTACTGAGGGAGTAATTTTAAATGAAAGGATGAAGATATTTTTGAATACATTTCTCCTTAATTAGTTCTGCCTTTCTCCTATAAGTATATACTGTGCACAAGAAATATGTTTATTCATGAAAACCTTCTAACATTCATTATTGTATAGAAAATTACTGTGTAAGATATTATATGTAGCGTTTAATGCGCTTTTTCTGTTTGATTCATCTGTAGTAAATTAATTGGATGAATTACGTGAAGATAAACTTGATTATAAAATAAAGCACTAAAAACCTTTCTTCACACAGTTTATTTGAAATACCAAATATATATTTCGGACATCATTCGGATTCATCTGTGTTTTACATATGAACGATGATTTAATTCAGTTAAAAATGCCTTGATAATAATAATACAACATCCTTCCTTACCAATTTGGTTTCTTAGAGCATCGTTCCACTTCTTTACCACTTTCAATCCTTACCTAAAATTGCCAAACGGCACACCTCGAACGCCAGAAATCTGCGGTAGTCCTATTAGACATACAAAAAATTTTTGACTCAGTATGGCTTCGGGGTTGCTGTTTAAATGCAACTCATTAAAGATTCCATCCCACCTTCTTAACCTAATTGACAACTACCATCCAACAGACTCCTACAAGTTAAAATCCGCAACACCCTATCAAGTGCATTTTTCCCCCAACAAGGTGTCCCTCAAGGCTCTCTTCTATCAAAAATCCTTTACAATATCTTTGTTCATGATATTTATAACCCTGATCCACATTATCTAAATCCTTCAGCTTACCCGCTCCTGTACGCAGATGACACAGCCTTAGTAGTACATGCCCCCACCCTGCACAAACCACTCACCACCCTATGGGTTGATCGATAACATAGAATTAGGGTTCGCAAAATTGAGAATTACAATCAACCCTAATAAATCCCCACTTCTAATTCCTTTTCAACGTTCACAGAATTTACCATTCAAAATAACCATTCCATTTCACCATCTTGCAAATACCATGGAATAACATTTGATCCCAAACTAACCACCAAATTTAGAATGCTGTATATAACGTGCATTTATCGATGACGAATTTGATGTTGGATTTCTTGGGTCGGGACATATCACCCAGTATGCATTTCCAACTTTAACTTCGTAGTCTATTTCGTCGTTGATTTATGACATGTCACTCAGTACAACCAGTGTGTATGATTTTAGATTTCCAACGCTAACTTCATCGTCTATTTTTTGTTATTGACTACTTCTGACATGTTATCGAGTACAACCAGTGTGTATGATTGTAGATTTCAACGCCAACTTCGTCGTCTATTTTTCCGAATGCTCATAATTACAGATCAAGATAATAATATTTAATAAAAAATGTGTACTGATATACGTCAGGTGTATTAATTATAAAAATATATAAGATCTAAAAAAATATTGCAGAAAATCCATTTGTCATCTGACACTATCAGCAACGGAAAATGCGTAGTCTACAAATATGCAGCGCAAGGTATGCAAATAAAATCAGATTTGTGGTCGCTAACTGGTTAAACTCCCTCTCTCTTTCTCTATCCTTTTCTCGCATACAAACGTACAATTCTATGGTGACCGATAACTGGTCAAATACGGCAAAATTTGTATTTGTTCGAAGATTTAATGACACATTTCCCAACCGACGACTCGCAAACAACAACCACAAATTCTTGCCAATTCTTCTTAAAACACAAACAGATTTGCTCATCATTATTTACTCTTTCCGGTATATCCATTACTGTCATTCGTGTATTTACAGGAGTGATGTCAAACAGCAAACGATTGAATCATTCGTCATAATTACACATTTAACGGCGATTATCGTTCGTCCTTCCTTATCTACGATGATTATAAGAGTGTTATCGAACGACGGTTACAATCGCATTAGTTGCTAATTTAAAATAATCTTCACTGAATTAGAATAAAACCTATTACGGGCTTCTGTATATTAATTGTTTTTATTAATGCGTATTCATAATCCGATACGTACACGCCGATTGGAAATTATTATGATCGTGAGTGTTCCATTACGGGCGATCGATCATTAATTACTGGGCTGGCTGTAGGCTTTTGTTTCTTCGACTTACCATATTCAATTACGGCGTTTTCGTAGAAGTCTCGAACGAGATCGAATATACTCTAATTACGCTACGTAATCGGGCCAGCCATTCGGAGAAACTGGATTTAGTGATCGATCTTATTACTACAAAAGCAATAAGAAAGACTTCGTACAGGACATTATCTTATTGGCCGTCGAAAGATTCGTATTAGAACTGAACTAGAGATAAAATATTTCACCATTTGCTAATTAATTTTTTATCATTATCAAAATAATAATTAATATATTCAAAAATCAACATAGTAATTTCCATAAGAGACAGAAATTTTTGTTGACATTAATGCATTTTATGTACAAGTTTGGAATATTATGTAAGCATATTGGAATAAATAAATGATACTACTACTAAAATAATAGAATATTTATTTTTTAACCATTTCCCGCCTTTTGCTTTGAGGAACATGTGTGGTTTTCTGAGATTTAATTATGTTTCGGGAGGAAGTACATAAATTACGATAGTGTGGTAGATATATAACCGGTATTTTACTTAAATTTAAATAATCTTCATGTAATCAAGAAAACAAGTATGACAAATATTGCGGATTAGCATCTCGCTTTTAAAAACCTGTTTCGGAGAATCAATCATTCTTTTGCCTTAATCTACACCTCCGAAACAATTTATCTTACTTACAGTATTTCATGAATTCAACATAAAAATTAATTAATTGAATAACAGATTTGCTACGATTTAGTCGCATGATAATAACCATATTACTTCAACAGGAGAAATATTTAATTTTTAAAATAAGAGAACGGATTCTAGTACATATTTTAAGTAACGTTTAGTAAAGTTGAAATTAAGGCAATTAAATCCTACTAAATGAATTCAATTGGACGTAATTCAAGATACGGATCTTTAAGACACCAAAGAACTAATAAATTCCGAATAAAAAAAATATTGAATTGTATTGGTCATTATACAGGACCTTGAGGTACACCAGTAGTGACGAAATTTTATTATGGTTGTATCAACGCATTTCTGCGTGTAAGACACAAATTAAGAATGATCAATTATAAGTAAGAAGCATTAAATTCTTCAAATTTATTGACTACTATCGACCCTAAATTCCTAATACAAGACCTCACACCTTCACCTCATTAACATTTTTCAATTCGCATATTTAAAACTTAACATACAACCATAATACGTGCTTGCAAAATACTGCTCAGTGATTTGAAACCAAATCCATCATAATTTCTTAAAGAATATAAAATTTTTTAATAACTAATCCTAGAACATTTGAATTTTGAATATTTTAACTCACATAAAACTGCTATAAATAAATAGGTGTTTAATTGCCTGTCCTAAACTTATTGTCTTAAATAATAAAGTATTTTCTTTAAATACATCTGTTTAAACAATTCAGTTATGCCAAATTGAATACACTTACTAAATGTAAATATATAACTGTAAACAGTAGAATTAAATAAGTTGAATGTTCTGAAGTAAGCAATTAAATATTCATAATAATAATTCATAACTATGAGAAATGCTTTCCAACAGTTGATTCAAGCAAAGATATAAGTTGGCTAATTCACAAAGAAGAAACAAACAAAAATATGGGTTTTTAACGTAGCAACTGATGTTTCTTCATTAAAGAGAAGATTGTCAGATAAATTTCCCTTTTTAGGGCAAAAAGCACCATATTTGGCTAAATATTTGATGAATCGTCATCAATAGAGTCTTCATGGAGAAACTATCACCAGAAGAATAGAGGACAAGAATGAAAGAACACATATTTTGTGAATTTAAGCCTTTCCAAATGCGATCAAAATTTGTGTGAAAAATTATTATGTAAGAATATTAGAAACTGTTCCTTAGCATGTTGGATAAAATAAATAATACCTAATACCTCATTGAATATATGCGACTAATAAGTAACTCTCAGCTTAGTTTTAATCGTTAATATTTTTAAATATTTCTCTTTTATCAGATTTATGTTTTGAAGAATTATTTCCTTACAATATATGTTTCATGATCTCTGTATTCTTAACTTGATTACTGATATCTTCCTTTATCTTAGCTTCTGTATTTTTTGCAGTCTCAAAGTATGGTTGGTTTTAATCTTGAAGAGACCGATAAAGCGGCTCTTCGAATAAGTAAGGATCGTCGTAGTTTAGACTCCAAATTTTCGATCTGACTCCTTTCTGATAACCTATTTTGCTAATCTGAATGTTAAAATATTAACATCTCAAATTGCGATCAATAAAGTGTGAACTGATCATATAATTTATAAATATCTTGCAATATGTACTCGTTTCTGTAATCCTTGCTGAATTTGTTTCACGTTGCTTTGATCTTCATCCGAAATAATTTTTTTTTTTAAATGAATATTACCAAGTGAAGTATTATGGCCCAAATTTGTTTTATAAGAGTAAATATTTGGTTTTAATTAGGCAGTGTTAATAAGAAATTTGAAATATCTTCTTCTTCAAAATCTTCTTCTAATGATGAATTGAAAAAAGCGTTTTGGGTTTGAGATTTCTCATGAGTGCTGTGAATGAATTCTATTAAATATTACCAAGAAAAAAATTATAGCCCAGATTTGTTTTATAAGATTAAATATTTGGTTTTAATTAGAGAGTATTAATAAGAAATTTAAAATATTTTCTTCTTCAAAATCTTCTTCTGATAACGAATTGAAAAAAATGTTTTGGGTTTGATATTGCTCATGTATGCTGTGAATGAATTCTAATAAATATTACCAAGATAAATATTATGGCCCAGATTTGTTTTGTAAGATTAAATATTTGGTTTTAATTAGAGAGTAACAAGAAATCTGAAATATTTTCTTCTCCAAAAACTTCTTCTAATGATGAATTGAACCGAGCATCGAGGGTTTGATCTTGATTAAATGTGCTGCCCAAAAATTGTCTTACAAATGGTTTAGGTTCTGGTATTCTTTATGTTCTACATTTCAATTCCTAATTAATTCACTATAAACCACTTATATGAGTGTAGAATAATTTTCACTTTCTTGAAACGACTCAATTATTGTCAATTTGCATACTTACTTAGTTGGTTTCATAGAATTTAGATTTTTTAATCCAAATATAAAAAACATTTGGGATAAAATGATTTTGCTTTTACGTCTCCAGATTAAATATTGGGCTTTTAGTAGAGAGTATGACTGTGAAATGAATGAACTTTTCATTTTCAAGAAATCTTCAATTCTCTTATAAATGTCACACTGTCACAATGCTCTATGTCCAACTTCGCGATGGATTAACTCTACATACAATTATTGTCAGTTTACTTTGATTTATATCCGCAATAAGAAAATGTATTTACGTGTCTAACACTTTATGCCTACAAATTATTCATTTCATGTTAAACACGTCAAAAATCTTTATCATCGAATAATGAAAGCTGTTGAGTTTTTTTACTACTAATACACCTACTATTTAATATTATTCAAAGGCATTGCTGCCAAAATTTGATTGGCGTCATGTTTAGATTTTTCTTAAGATTAACTTCAATTTGTTTTGCACCAACTTGATTTTGGTCATTATTGCCATAATGTTTTATAAACTATTTGGAAAAGTATAGTTATTGTACTAAAAATATATATTGGCTTCCATTATTATGATTGACACTATATTGTCAACCTGTACTCTTTGAGACACAACAAAAAACAAATCCACATCTCGCGTCATTATGCTTTCGATAACTAGCCAAAGTGTTTTTAAGAATTGACTGAATTTAACTGGAGATAACTAGATGTTATCAAGTTATCAACTATTTGGATATAATAGTCCATAATTTTCATAGTTATTTTCAATGTAACAAGGAAAATATTTCACTAAAAATTAAATTAAATTGTTGAAAGCTGTTGCTTTAGACTTTCAAGTATTTTTAAGATGTACCAAGCATGTTCTATTTAGTTCCAAGAATAAAGTTAATGACTGCTTAATCGTACTAGTCATTGGCATCTGAAATAACCTTTATATAGGGTTTTCCAATCAGAGGTTTCATTTTGATATTAAAAAACGAGTATATTTTAAAAGAAATCAATGGATATTTATTTCATTGTAAAGAGAAAGATATGCCATTAACGATGGAAAATGATATCAGCCAAATTACCGCCACGACTACGGTTGCAGCACCATATCCTTTTCATGAAATTTTCTATGACCAATTCGCACATTTGCGGCTGTATGTCCTCGATAACTTCACGAATTCCATCTTTAAGGTCTTGAATCGATTGTAGATCATTGGCATAGACCTTATCTTTCACATGGCCCCAAAGAAAAAAGTCTAAAGGTGTTATGTCACAAGATCTCGGGGACCAATTGTGATCACCTCTTTGCGAAATAACACGGCCATAAAATTTTTCTTGCAAAATTGCGATTGTTTCGTGGCTTGTGTGGCACGTAGCGCCGTCTTGTTGAAAATAAACGTCGTCCACATCAATATCTTCCAATGGCGGCCATAAAAAATCATTAATCATAGCTCGATAGCGCAATCCATTCACCGTAACAGTGGCACCAGCCTCATTTTCGAATAAGTAAGGTCCAATTCACACCGCCAGTCCAAAAACCGCATCAAACAGTGACACGTTGAGGATGGAGAGGCTTTTCAATAAGAATTCTTGAATTTTCCGAGCCCCAAACGCGGCAATTCTGCTTATTCACGTAGCCTCCGAGGTAAAAATGGGCCTCATCACTGAAGATGATTTTTCGGTGAAAATCCGGATCGTTTTGATGCATTTCAAGGACCCAATAAGCAAAGATACGACGTTGCTGGTGATCGACCGGCTTGAGTTCTTGTGTAAACTAAACTTTAAAAGCCTTCAAACCTAAGTCTTTATACAAAATACGGTGTAATGTCGTTTTTGGAATGTCTAATTCCAAAGATCGACGAGGAATCGACAAACCAGGATTTTCGTTAACACTATTGGCTACAGCAGCAATATTCTCAATTGTTCTTAAGCGACGCACACAGTTTCGATTCTTCACTTCTCTAAGTTGTCCCAACAGCTCAATTTTTTTAACCAGTTTTACTATTGCTGGCCGAGAAGGTGCTTCACGACGACCCAAAAGTGCTTTAGTTTGGCGAACTGTGACTGCAAAATTTTCACCATTTCTGTAGTGAATTTTAATCAATTTCAATGCGTTGTTGAAGCGTGTATCGTTGTATTTTTACTAATGGCGTAGTTTTTACTTGTCAAATGTCAAAATATGACAGCTGTAAAAGTGACAGCTGTCTAGATAGAAGGCTATTCAAAATGAAACCTCTTATTGGAAAACCCTTTATATTAAAGAAGATATAAACGTTTTACAATTAATTTATTTATTATCAGGTAACTGACACTAGTGAGGTTCAAATGGGGTAGTGCATGCGTACCATACGACAATCATACAGAAAGAGATTGCCGCATAGCATCTCCTATCCAAATCCGATTCTCACCTTCGCAACTGGTGAACCCTGGTAACCTGGTTAAACCCGCTTGAGATATGGTAACCAATCCACATGGAGAGCGGGAGAGAATAGCGCTGAAGAGAACGGGAGAAATGGCTTTTCGATAAAGAAGTTAAGCATGATACTAATAACACCACCTCATAAAAACACAGTGTTAGGAAACTTCAGCCTTGGAAACCGGACGGAAATAACCTTGACGGAAAAAGGAACTAGGACTTGAAACATAAAACGTGAGAAGTTTACCAGGAAGCAAACGACCAGCTGGTAGTCCTAAAGACGCCCAAGAATTGCAAAAAATAAGGAACTGGAAAAGGTAACCGTGAATATTAGAGGCAAAGTATCCAAGAGGCCTGGGCTTTAGTGGCATCGAAGAAGAAGAAGAAGACCTCTCACAAGTTGCGTTAGAACTAATTTGATATATAAAAATCAAAACTTTTTATTTTACAGAAAACTATTGAATATTTACGAGGGCGACCTGAAATATTTCCGGAATCGGCCAGAGATGGCGCGCGATGGTTGTAGTGGATTCATTGGTTGGCAAGGGCAACCTTTTTTCGGCCAGAGATGGCGCATGATGGTTGTAGTGGATTCATTGGTCGGCAAGGGCAACCTTTTTTTTATAACAACTGTCAAAATTACAGACGTCTACTGTCAATAGTTGAGTGTGTTTTGTCCGTCGGTGAGTGCGATTTTGCAAAAATGGATAAAATCGAATTTCATGCAGTTATAAAACACTTCTGGATGGCTGGGAAAACTACCACGGAAATATGAAATATTTTGCTAGAGGTTCATGGCGAATCTACTTCATCATTTTCGACCATCAGCTTCTGGGTAAGCGAGTTCAAACGTTGCTAACACCGGAGCAAAAACCGTAGATAAGACTTGGATCCATCACTACATATCGAAGACCAAGGAACAGTCGAAGCAGTGGACTTTTCCGATCATCAAATCAAGGAAGGAGCTCTGAAGAAAGCAAAAACTGTTCCATCGGCCTAAAAGGTCATGGCGACCATGCCAGATGGGAAGGACGATCTCGGGGCAATAATACGGCAATTTATTGAACCGATTCGATGTAATATTGAAGGAGAAACGGCCTCACTTGCAGCAGAAAAAAGTGCTTTTTCGCCAAGATACTGTACCGACTCATCCATCCGGCATCGTCGTGTCCAAATTGAATGAGTTGCGTTACAAATTAGTCTCTCGTTCTCCACATTCACCAGACCTAACACCCAGCGACTTTTCCTATTCCCAAACCTGAAAAAAATCGCTGCCAGGAAAGAGATTTGTAGCTACAGATGGTTATTTTGCAAACCTTGAAACAGCCCACTTTTCCGACGGCTTGTAGAGACTGGAGCACCGTTTGAAAAAGTGTATTGATATTCGAGGAGACTACGAAAAATTAAAATAAAAATACACATCAATACCGTATTTTTCTTGTTGATTACGGAAACATTTCAGGGCGCCCTCGTATGTGTTTATTTTTTTAATCTTTTGGTGATTATACAGAGAAATAAAACAAAGATGGTGCATCCGCAAGATGAAAGATTTTTTTTAGGTCTAGAATTTGCTTGTGGTTTACAAGTAGTCGTTTTGTTTTTACTTTCTCTGTAGAAGGTACGAGAGAGTATTCCGATTGTTGATTGTGAAAGTGACATGAAAAGTTTTATCTAAAGGGTTGCAACGATTTTTTCCAATTGATTAGAAGTTAATGCGAAGCTTTAGACAGTAGGTGTCACTATTATAGCTATATTTATGGATACCTGAAGTGATAAAACTTCATAAGAACAATCTGTTTTGCAGTCTTCAGCTGCACTACGTTGATGAGATCTAACATAGATTAAAACCGGTCCGTTGTTATTGTCGACCAGGTTTTTTATACAAGATTTCGCTTATATAAGAACTATAATTGACCACTGTCAATTAATATATTATTACTGTACGTATAACTGTCTACTCTGACTGTCAACTGTCATTTCCAATTAAGACTGCATACTGTCAAATGCTAAAGTTGACTCTCTATTAGATTTCTATACATATTATTTACGATATGACTGCCAAAAATGATCAAAATCCCTTTTTTTGGCCTCGGAAGCATATGCTCAAGGCATAATCATTTTTATCAACTGTTTCTATAATAAAGAGGTTTTCTAATCTATTATGTTTACCACCAGCTTTAATTTTTAGTTACCAAATTTTTTATGATAAATAAACCAATTATCACTACGTCCTATTAAACCTCAACAGTCCGGTCTTCTATAATCTACCAATTATCAACTACAACAATGATATTTAAGATCTAGGAAAAGTATACTTGGTGCTAGTTATATATTATATGTAATTATATAAACAATCAGCGAAAAATTGTCAAAATATCAAAATCAATTAATATAAACATAAAAAGTTTAAGAAATAAAAGTGATAAGTATAATTACATTATTCCAAAACATTATGTCGTTGCAAATAGTGGAATATTTTCTGAAAAATATAATTTTTAACTATAGCCACCTACAGTATTCAATTTGTAGTTTAAATATTGTGAAAAAATCATTGGTGCTGCTTTATTTTAGGGAAAATAAGGTTGGTCAGTAATGGATTAATTACAAATAGAGCAATAATGGCCACAATAACTTTTTTTGTAACTAGGAAGAAGAAAAATAAAAAAAGTAAAATTTCTGGAAACCCATTTAGCTTGTGCAGCAATAGATAATCTTCTATCGTTAGTTCGATTTCGTTTTCTTTTGTAACTAATATAATCAAATGGTTTAATACTATAGTGATTTTTCTTGAGCCGCCATAGATTTTATGCTTTACAAAGGAGATATTAGGTACAATCTAGTGCAGAAATCAAGAAAAAACGGCCCCACATGCAAAAGAATAAAGTCCTGTTTCACAAGGATAATACCTAGTGTCACAAGTAATCGAAAACAATGATTAAATTGGATGAATTACGCTTTGGATTGCTTTTCACCCACCGTACTCTTTAGATTTGACCTCCGGAGACTACTGACTTTTTGCAGACATAAAAACGAAGCTCCAGGGAAAGAAATTTGGCTCAAATGAAGAAGTGGTTGCCGAAACTGAGGCTTATTTTGAGAGCAAAAACAATTCGTTTCACATAAAGGGCATCGAAAAGCTAGAGGAGCGCTGGAATAAATGTATCACTCTTCAATTGAATTTCTAAAAATAATTTGTTTCTCTTAGTTGGACCGGAGACTTATTGAGTGATGTGTTACTCTATACTATTTTCTTGAAATAAACTTAAATATTATAGTTATAATATAATTTTATACGCAATTTCAATTAAGAAAGTCATAACATAGATAATTCTTAGAAATATTTTCTTTACTCTGATCTCTGAACTCTCGTAAAGAACTACATAAAAAATAACTTCCAGTGACTTATTTTAAGCTGTTTCACTTCCATTTACATTCAATTAGCTGTTACATCTAATAAACAGCTTACATGCTTATTACAAAAAACATGCTTAACATTATATTATTTTGAAAAGTATGTGTCTACATGAAAATAATATTTTTTTATGAAGATGAATGAAGCCATGGTTTTCCAAAATACAAGGAATTTAAAGTTCGTTTATTACTACTGCAGTTCGGTTGCAAATGTTTTATGCGAATATATATCCGCCCCGAACGAATCATAGTTTGCTGAAATGCGTTTTGGTAAGTTTCCAAATCGATAAAATCTGCAGTAAAATGATTCAATGTGCTCCAAAACTTAAAATATATCGATGGCTGAAAATATGTGCAATAAACCAAATAAACAAATTTAGAGCCCGGTAAATTGGAAATTAAGGAAACCATTCCGTAAATTGGCACACTTCCATGCAATTTCAAACTATCAGAGAGAAAAAAACTCTAATAAAAACTTTATTCCTATTAATTACGTGTGTTGTATTTACATAATAAATATTAGGTTTCATTACAAACATATCATGATTATATATTGATAAATACAAATTAAATAAAGAAGTGTAAATAAATTAAATATTAATTTACCCACGCAGAATTTAAATAAAAGACGAAAAATATTTTATTTGAATATGATCGTATGATCGAAACTAGTTAGGAAAGTGTAAAAATAAATTATTTACCAATTAAAATCAAGTGATTCTAATTTATCCTGTCGTTAACCTTAATTAATGTCCAGCAGAAATATGACCACAATAATTATAACATAAAATTTTATATATTGATCATAATGTTCAAAACATTCCACAGAAGGTAGAATTATGTCATATGTTGTATCGTTTAAAATATTCTGCATACTTCTAAAATTGAAATTAAAAAAAATTAACTATAATTCGAACCGTTGCACAATAGCAAAGCTGCCAGTGTAATCCATTCTTAGCCTCAAGTAACAATTACACTATTAAAGTAAATGGCTTTGATTATCGCTAGACCGTGTCTGATAATTATCCACCATTTTGATTCGACACACAAACGCGATTACACACACACAAGAATGTTTATATTATTTACTTTGGCATTAGCATAAGCGCGCAATATTGCAAACGTTCGCATGTAATTAAATATTCAGTGTTTAAACAGGCGACAAACGCCATGTGTAAAGTTGGGTTTTCAGTAATAATAAAATTCTAGGTTCAACAACTCGAATTGATGTTATACTTGTAAACACTTCTAAAAATTTTACGTCGCGAAGTAGAGGAAGCATTTTCTTCCAAGGTAATTATTTTGGAAGAGAACGCTATTTCTATCCTATGTAACACAAATGTGTTGAGCACCAATTAATTAAAAATTAAGATAATATCTAATGAAATTAAAGTATAAATTAGAAAATAGTATAATCAAATTGTTTCTGAAAGATTATTATTGTTATCCTTAATTGTACCATATTTGGGCCAAGAATTGATATTTTAAACACCTTAATAAAAATAAAAACTGTATATTAATTAATATATATGATTTTAAATTCACTTAAGTAAACGAATATTAAATTGATTTATTGGTTGGGCAACACAATGCGTTCTCTAATATAATTCTCAAGAATTCAACTACTAGCAATTTAATAAAATATATTGCTAACAATATATCAAAAATTTCCTGATAAACTTGCGTAAACAAATCCAAGAAATATATTTAAAAATTTATAATTCCACTGTCTAAAAACAATATTTAGAGCCTTAAAAACGATTAGCTTCCAGTAAATAATTGTTTTCTTTAAAAATCCAAAAAATACATTCATAAAAATATGATTTGAATATGAAGATGATTATTTTGGTTAATAATTATTAATTCTCCTTTTTCTTCACAAAAATGCATGTGCCTTTAAAAAGATTAAGTTTGTTAGAGCTTCCAGTAAAATAATACACAAAGATCTTTGTTTAGTCTGTAATAGTTTGATGATTCATCTTCATAAAAAAAACTGTAAAAGATAAGTTGAGTCCTGCAATAGCGCCTTGGAAAGGCTACACAAATAAATACATTGATAAACTGCCTATATAAAAAAATCGCTGAATACATAAGTTTTTTCATCTTTACAAAAAGTGTTTTAAAAAAATATTAGTTCTGGCACAGCTTCCAGAAAAGATTTACTTATTTTTAAATTTCCACGATGGTTCTACAAATTTCATTCTTGATCTTCGTAATTTTTTAGATTTTTTTCTTTCATTTTGAGAATTCTCTTCAAGGGTTCTAAAATTCTCTCAATAAAATTTTTAAACAATTTCATTTAGAGTTATAGTAATTTCTATATCACTGCCGATTAATTGCAACAAATTACTCTTTTATTTTTTTAAATTTTCATTCATTTCTTATTTAGTCTTATCTGATTTTTTTTGGAATATCTAGTATTTCCCAAATTTCTTGTGTGCTAGAATTCTCCAATTTCTCCTGCAAATTTTAATTTTTAAAAACTTATTCCTTGAATTCAATTTTCTTTCTAGAATTTTGTTGCCTCATTTAGTTATTTTTCTAGAAACTACGATTTTAAGTTTTTCAAGTTAGTTTTTTTTTGTATATTTTTATTGCCTACTTTACAAGAATTTTCTACTATTTGCATTACCTAACTGATTTTCTGAAAATTTTCTTCCAACATCCAAATATTTTCTAGATTCTTTCTTCAATTTCTCAGAATTTCTACGAGGGTGAAATCTGTTTCAAGTTTTGTAGTTATTATAGTGTTTCACTTCCATTTTATTGATAATATTCTATAATTATTTTGTTTTATACGGCCATCATTTTTTTGGTTAATCTTATCTTATTATAATAGTAAGAAATTAATCTTATATAATTTTTTTATGAATTTGTTTTCTAAATTTCTATTTCCCAAATGTTTTCTTCCTCTAGATTTATGAAGTTTTCTTTAATGGTCTACAATTAAAGGGTTTTAACCTTTACAAAAAGTTGTTTTAGAAATATTAGTTCGACACAGCTTTCAAAAAAGTTTACATAGGGGAATTCAAGAAATTAAAAAAAATGCCAATAAAAAACATCGATGAAGTGTTTTTATTTCAACAAGTGAAGTAAGGAATAAACTGTGGGTTATTTTTATTTATTTCAGGAATTTACCACTATTCCTTTTATTTTCTCTAAAGTTAATTTTTAATTTAATCCATTCTCTTTGTATAATTTTTTAAAATATTGAAGTTACTGCATTTTTTGCATCTCTTGTCTCATTTGATTGGATTTTTCTTCAAAAATTCTATTATAGTATTTTCAGTACTTCTCCTACCTTTTAAGATTTTTCTACCATTTGCGTTATCTTAACTATTGTTTTTTTAGAAATTCCTCTTCTAACATTCTATTGCATTTTTACAGACTCATAGAAATTCTTCAAGGGTTCTAGCAATTATCTGTAATTTCTCCTTCAGATTTTCTAGTACTTCTTTCCCATTTTATTGATTATTTTCTGAAATAAATTTGCTTTATACTGTAAAAATGGATTCTTAAAATTTTCTTGAATGGTCTACAATTAATGTGTTTCAACCTTTACAGAAAGTGTTTTTAGTAATATTAGTTCGATCACATCTTTAGGAAATATTTAAAAAAAAATGTTTATAAAAAACATCGATGAAGTGTTTTTATTCCGAGAATAATTACTATTATTTCTTTTATTGTCTTTAAAGTTAATTCTTAATTTAATCCAATCTCTTTGTACAATTTTTTAAAATCTTGAGGTTTTTACAATTTTTTTACATCTCTTGTCTCATTTAGTTGGACTTTTCTATAAACTTCTCTTCAAAAATTCTAGTATTTTCAGGTACTCCTTGTCCTACTTTTTAAGATTTTTCTACCATTTGCGTTACCTTAACAATGTTTTTCAGAAATTTCTCTTCTAACACTCTACTGCATTTTTACAGACTCTTAGAAGTTCTTCGAGGGCTCTAGCAATTATCTGTAATTTCTCTTTCAGATTTTCCAATTTTTTGAGTAATTCTATCCCATTTTATTGAGAAATTTCTGAAATAAATTTGCTTTATACTGCAGAAATGTTCCATGATTTTTTTCTTGTTTAATCTTTGCTAAAATTTGGGTTCTAACATTTATCAGTAATCTAAATTTTCCAATTTTTTCAGTACTTCTTTCCTATTTTATTGAAAAATTTCTGTAATAAATTTTATTGTAGAAATTTCCCATGATTTCTTTCTTGGTTAAGCTTTGCTAAAATTTTAAAACATTTCTCAGCACTATGTTTTCCTGATCTAGTCGAATTTTTCTAGATGTTTTTGTTAAATTTCGAGTTTCTTCCAGATTTCCAGCATTTTTCAGACTTTCAGAATTGTTTCTAGGGTATAATAATAATTATTTACGTCGGTAGTGGTGCATTCGGTTGCGGCCGAACTAGAGTTAGCGAGAGTGCAGCAACATTAGTTCGGGTGAGCAGCTGGATGGGTGACCGGTACCATTTACCATTAATTACAATTAATGATGCTTTAATGTAACAAGATCATTTACACACACACACACACAAATACACAAATAACACAGCGGAAGGACCACGTAGTCGATAGCCAAACACTACTACTAATAATTATTGTTATGACTAAATTTAATCCGTTCTCTTTCTATAACTTATCTAAAACCTTACTACAATATTCTTAAACTTTGACGATTTCTGCAGATTTCTGAAAACTCCTCTTCACAAATATTACTATTTTCCAGTAATTTTACTTCCACTTTTCAAGAAATTTCTACCATTTACTTCATCTTAACTGATTAAAAAAAATTTCTCTTCAAAAATTCTACAATTTTCAGCAATTTCTGTTACAGATTTTCCAATTTTTCTAGTGTTTCTTTCTCATTTAATTGAAGTTATAATTTGTTTGTAAAATTGAAACTGTAAAGAATTTCCATGATCACGAATTTATCCTCAAAGTTTGAAATTTTTCTTAGAATTTTCTTCGAAGTTTCTACAATTTAAGAGGTGTTTTGAAAAATATGACTTCTGCCACAAATTCCAGAAAAGATAACATAAGTGAAACCAAATAAAGATCTTCAAAAATGTTCTAGCAATTTTCAGATTCCCTTCTCATGTATTCTTCAATTTTTTCTTTCAGACCCTTAAAATCCTTTTTGGCGGTTCTATAAATTTCCAGATTTAAAAATTTTCAGCACTATTTCTTGCTTTGTCATTTTTAATTTTTTCTTTCTTGTATTGCTAGAAATTTCTGCAAAAGTTATAGGATTCCCTAGAACTTAAGACCTTATCTCTGTCAACAACAATTTCTTTCCAAACATTGGCAACCATTTAAATATTTAAAAGTAAATTTAAATAGATTTAAAAGGAAGAAAACAAAATGGCACGAAAAAAGTATTTTTACTTAAAATGTTAACCATTAGACGCAACAACTTAGCTAAAAAAGAAGTCAAAAAAATAAACAAAAATTGTATCATATGTAAATTAATTTGGGTTGAATAAATTTAAATTTGAAAAATTTCTTAATTCGTCTTATATGATATTTTTTTTACTAATTTCTCTCATTTATATTTATAATGTTGAATTTTTGTGAATCTAGAATTTCTACTGTAAAATTTTCAATTTGTCAGATTTTTTATTTAAATTTTTCTTGAAATCTACATTATTTCTTCTTTTTATTGCCATTTTTGTCAAGTATACATTTGCAGTGATTTAGGATCATTACGAGACGATATTGTTCTTTTCTTTTGAAATCCCTGAAAACTTAATATTTCTAAATTTTCCAGTATCTTTTGCTTCAGTTTTCTTCAAAAATTCAAGTATTTTCTTTAAAGGTATTATAAATAATTATTATTATTACTAATTTCAATTCATTATTTTTTTATAATTGTCTGAAACCTTGAGGTCTAATTTTCCAGAACATCTTACCTTATTTATCTAGAGATTTCTTGAAACATCTCTTCAAGACATCTAGTATGTTTCAGCAATGTTCTAATACTTCAAAGTAATTTTTAACCATTTGTTTTGTCTTTTCAGAAATTGCTCATCCAACAACATTCTATTATTTTTCAGTATTTATTTTTCAGGGTTCTAGAAATTTTCCGATTTTCCGATTTTTCTAATATTCTTTCACAATTTAATGGAAAATTTTAAATAAATATTTTGCTTTATATTGTAGAAATTTTCCAGGATTTATTTATTGGTTAATCCTATTTAAAATTGTATCTTCCAAATTTCTATTATTTTTCATTTTTTATCTTCCAGTCTTATAATTTTCTTCGATGGTTCTACAAATTTCTAGATTTTAATTTTTTGCAGGAATATTTCTTGCTTGATCTTGTTGAAATTTTCTAGATATTTTTAGAATCTTGAGAATTTTCTTCAAAGGTTTCTTGAACATAGAAAATTGTACACAATTTCTTTTAGATTTTTAGAAATTGATACGATGTTGCTATCAATATATTTCAACAATTTTTCTTTTTCAAAGATTCTAAAATAGAAAATGGACTTCAAAAAAATTAAAGGAAAACATTTTCTAGAACTTTTTTCCTTACAAATGTACAAAAATAATGTGTAAAGAAATCATGGAAAGTTAAAAAAAAAATTTTTTACATTATTTCTTTTTTCTTATGTTGACATTTTTGTCAAGTATACATTTATAATGATTTTGGACACTGTAAATTTTTGGAAATAAAGGTATCAAACACGTTTAGAAAAATTTACCAAAAGAGAGCGGTGAAACATAATGGTTTTGTTCTGTACTTTCATTATAAGTTTCCCGATATGTGCTTCGATCAGTTTTAAAATCAAATATCAAACAAAACCAAAGTTTTACCTCAGCTAATTTGAAATTTTGGTTTCATCAAGAAAGTAGTGCAAGTAGTACTTAACACAGAAAAAGTTGTGTGTATATATTTATTAGTATTACTTTTCGAAGCTTATTTCGTTTGCTAATTTACAAGATATTTATTTGTATTAAATTTTAAGCCCAAATAAAAAGAATGTAATTAGATCTTCTGGGCAAATCCATGGCTTTATTTTTATTGTTCTCTCAAAAAGCTTAAGATGGATATCAATTTGCATTTCATGGTACACGCATGCTTTACAGCGTAGGGCAAAATTTATATGAAACTCTTCAAGCTGATAACATTACCTGTAAATGCATAGTTGATAAGTTATAATGTTAAGAAATTAGATCAATCCACCTTATAACACTATATTAATCTATTTTTGCTATTGCATTTGTTATTTAATAGATACACAATCTAATTGCAAAACCACATCATAAATTTAAGTTTCAATGTTTGTACTAGAAGAATTTCGTACTGAGTGATATCTTAAATAATCGACCGTTACAAATTTCGAATTCTCAGCTGTAAATTCTCGCGCCGAATGGAATTCATTTCATAGCCCACTTCTAGGAAAAACAGATGAAATACAAACCGGCACCAGTTGTGCCAACCTACGCACCCAATTGTATGTGGGTCTGCCTGGATTCCTCGACTCGGAGAAGAGGAAAAATTTCTGACCGTTCGTTCTCGAGTGTGCTGTTATATTTATAAGAGACATTCCGCGTGATATCATTCGCGAACTTGAGTTACGTCGATCCCGGGGGTCCATCAACATTCCAACTACCTCGCCGAAGGTTAAAAGTAATTAAACAATTAATTAAGGCTGTAGTATTTTTTGAATAGGTTTTTCACATTATTTAAAAGTTACATCAGCTTTATATCTATTGTTCTTTCTTTATTTTATCTGCAGACACATTGATTGATCTAACAATATTTTTTCCACACACAATACTTCAGACGTTTGATGGCATAATTACAAGTATAAAAACTTAATTATACTCTAAAAACATCAAAGGTCGTCATGGATTCTTTGCATAAAAAAATATTGCTCGACCAGATTTTTTGGTGACCGTTATTAAAATCTTAAATTAATGTAGTAAGCCCAGCTTCATCATTATTATACTTAATGAAAGAGTGTCATATGACTAACTTTAAAAGTATGTATGTTGATAAATATACCACATCTAATTAGTGCGTTAGAATGCTTAGGTGTAAATAGAATACAGAGACCAACTAAAATAAACATTTTTCTGTTGCATGAAATAACTTAACGGTTGTTTTAAAATTCGAGGCCAATGAGTCAGCTTTGCTAATAACACTAACGTTTTAAATAAAAATTCTACTACATCTTGACCAAAAAAATAATATACGTGTTAAATATATTTAATAAATATTGAGTCACAGATTTATGCTAGAGTCAACAATTACCAGTTGCTTAATGTTGTCTGTAAAATTTGTTTGAAGGAATTATGTTTATAGGCAACTAAGAAGAGAACCCCAGATCATCAGTTCTTGGATCTGCAAGAGGTTCGAATGAACCATTTTTTTAAAACTATAATATCCGTCTAAAAGAAGCTTTTGACGAATTACAGGGATTCAGCTGCGCGAGTAATAAGGAGTTCGTTACAGAAAACAATTGATTCAATTAAAATGAGCTTAATTATTTAAATTGAGACTCAGGCTATTCCTTCTAGAAAGAAAGAACTCTTCTAACTAAAACACTACAGTTTTGTACTACCACACTTGAAAACAAGAGGATAATTTTGTGTTTTGCATAGTCATTTCTGGTAACAGCCATTTCCTAAGATGTTAGCAAGTATAAAATATTCTTATAAAAAGATAAACCATAAAATCATTCTTCTCTCCAGATTTATTATTTTGCAGGGTATTAAAATTATTATTATAACCCTGGGGAACACCAGTTCCATAAAGAGTGTAGCTTAGGAAGTATTAATTTTATTATTTTGATTTTTATTATGAAAAGGATTTATTGATGTTGTCAGACAGTGCATATAATCCTTCAATATTATGCAACATTGAAAGACTAAAGTTATAATGTAGGGTAGGGTTCATCCAGAAGAAAAGTAGTCGAGGTCAAACACGATTTCGAGATGCTTTACTAGCATTTCATTATGGGAAATATATTTTATGTGATCAAACATGATTACATATTTAATCCAGACAATCCACTTGAGCAATAGTCGCGTTGTTCATTCTCGGTAATTTCATTTGCATGCCTCGCATTGATACATCGTGTTGTAAGAATGAATTGCAGCTTTTAAATAAATTTTACAGCAAATAAAAAAAAAAATGAATATATACAGGGTGACTGACGAAAAACCTTTGGTGCTGTATATATAATAAAACATCAAATTAAATGATTTTTAAAAGACTTTAATATGAACTGTACTGATATTTTTTCTTGCATCCAGTTTTTGACAAAAGACGATCAACTTTTTTTTTCAAATTGCACTGTATATATATTTTGTACTGATCCGCAAGGAGATTTTTTTCTGAATCTAAATTTGTAAACGATTTTATCCATTCATCAAACCAAAGTCGAGAAATTGAGGATTAAAAAAAAATTAAAAATCAAATACCCATAGTAAACAATATACAGAGCCTATTCCAAATGTCAAAAGTGACAGTGTCAGTCATTGGTACAATACTGCAATGATTTTTAATAATTTCATAATAACAATGTTGCTAGATTTCAAAAACTGAAAAACGATTTCTGTAGAAGCACAAAATTCTAGTACAGTGTTTGAAATATTGCAACATTTTAATTATGAGATAATTAAAAATCGTTGTAGTATTGTATCAATGGCTGTCACTGTCACTTTTGACATTTAAAATAGGGTCTCTATATTGTTTACAATGGATACTTGACTTTTTATTTATTTTTTTAATCCTCAATTTCTCGACTTAAGTTTGATGTATGGATAACTTTGTCTACAATTTTATATTCAGAAAAAAAAATCTTCTTGCGAATCAATAAAAATATATATACAGTGCAATTAAAAAAAAAAATGTTGATCGTATTTTGTCAAAAACTGGGTGCGAGAAAAAATAACAGTTCAGATCCTATTAAAGTCTTTTAAAAATGGTTTAATTTGATGTTTTATTTATTAAAATCGGATCAAAAAAAAGCGAGATACAGCGCCAAAGGTTTTTCGTCAGTCACCCTGTATAATACGTATTTGTCTCGTACATTCACTCAAATCTAAATGATGGGATGTTTAAACATTGTAAACATTCAAATGTTTATCCATAGTAATATGTTCCTAAAAAAATAAATGTTAATTTTATTGGATCAATTTCAAAAATAAAATGAAATTTTAAAGAAATTGAAAAACAGATGCCAAAATTCAAATAGTAAGTGCATTATTCTGATACAACAATCATTCAAACGTGTGACAATATAACAGAATAAAAGCTCCAAAATATTTTCATAGCAATTAAAATTCAGTATCGTATTTCTGACCTACCTTAATAAATTATTTATTGATCTAGCATTATCTTGACCTACCTCAACATATTAAATATTAGGTGACAAATAAAACACTTGGGTTTTGAGAATTTACACAATTTATCTGCGTGGCTCGCGAAAAAATTGTCGTAGTGCATAGACATTCAATTGTGTAAATTCTCAAAACCAAAGTATTTTATTTATCACCTATATAATGGAAATTTATCAAGTAAAATCCTCATCAATCAAATATCAAAAATTATAATATTTTATTGCTTTAACTAGCGTACTAATCACCTACCTCAATAAACTATCATCTAGGTTAACGTGGAATTTATTGAGACTGGTCAGTGTAGTAATCGTCCTAGGTCAGGAGTAAGCTAGTTTAATTTAATAAGGTAAAACAAACTATTAATTACAAAAAATCGTAATAAATAAATCCCTATTTCGAAAACATTATGAAAAGGAAGCTAATTTCTAAATTATGATAACCACGACTTATTTAAACACACCCAGCTAAAGCACTTACTATGTTTTTTACCAATAAAAATTATGTAATATATATACATACATATATTACAAAATCACACGGCTTAAGTTTCGACGGTTTAATGTCATTATCAAGATAACATACATAATTTTTAGTGGTAAAAAAGTGCGTTAGTTTAGTGTTTATCATGAATAACCACCATCCTTACAACATATATAATTATTGCAAAGATTTTAATTTCACATAGGAATGATATCTAAATATTATTTATAATCCAATATATCACATTTGTCACCTGCATCATCATTGATTATTTGTTATTAATCACCTGTCATTTTCTATCTTTCAGTATTATATTTTATGTAACTTCAACACCTAAAATTTCTTATCTATCATCTATCTTATGTCAAATTTTAATGACATGTTATTTGTCATCAGTCATTGGCTATTACTCATTGCTTACAATTCCTTGATGGTGTTTGTACGTCGTTAACAATTACAAAAAACTCCAAGGTCAGAAAAAGACACTAAAGAAATTTAGTAAAAATCTTTAATCAGGTGATCCTCTTTGAATAGCACCAGGGCTTGTCCATCAATTTCTTGTATCAAGAAGTCCTCTGCGTAGTCTGAGCACCCAGGCAGATTTTTAATAAAGTCACATACTTCTTGAACCGTCAACGTCAAAGGATCAATTTTGGGTGCATTATCTTCTGGGACAGCTTGTGATGAGTCTGCTTAGGTTTATCCCATTTAATTTTCTTTCCATCCTTGCTTTTTTTAGTTTTTGAAACATGCTATAGAACATAACCTCTTATTTTTCTTAAACTTCGATCGTCCACTATTCCACAAGCTTCATATTTAGCAAGATCTCCTTTAGGGCTTGTAATTACACCAGCATGCTTCTTTCTTGCAGGTTCATCAATATTATCCTTATCTGAACTTGCATGTTTATAATCTCCCATAAGAGAACTCCATGTGATTCGCAAGGGTTCTGAGGATTCTTGTTTAACAAAGTCTTCAATTACATGAGTGAGCATTTGTGGTTTGATCTTGGCTTTTGAAGAGCACCTGTCTTTCGCTTCTTCAGCAGTTGCAGCGATAGAAAGGCCGTTTTCTGTGGTGGTTGTGTAGTATTGGAGTTGGAACAGTTCGGGGAATCGTCGGGTTGGCGTCACCGGCACCGCCGTTTATGATCGGTTTTACCTCCGCCGACTGAGGTTCCCTTATTACACCTGAGGGACTGTCTCTGGGAGGATCAGCTGTTTGTATTGTCGCGCTACTATCTGCTGCTATAATCAAATTCTATTAGTCAATTTTTACATGCCATCCGTCTTCTACAATGTGTCACTTTAGTTGTTATTTATAATTTGAAATTAATTATTGCTTGGACGTAATAACCATGATATTTATCATCTGCCATCAGTCATCTGTCAATTGTCAACTATACGTTTTCTGTTATAGGTCAAAAGTTATTTATGATATTGGTATTGAATTATGGGTCATTGGCAATGAAACCATTTCAAACTGATGTAATCAAGGTAACCTTAAAAATACAAAGTCAATTTAAAGAGATACAAAAATAATATAAAACTTTAAATATCTAAAAAAGAAAAATCAAAAATTAACTATATTGATTTTACTCTACATGTTCACTTAAAAAATAATAACCATTGATCTAAATATACAAATAACTTAACAATTTAGAGCAGGGAACATGAGGGCGGAGTTCACGCAGTGTTCTTCCACTCAAACCCATATTACTGGATGATGGTACCCTCACCAGCAGAATATTTTAGCCATTTTAGGCAACATTTTAGCCATTACTAGCGTATTTTTGCTCATTTTGTATAAGACTATTAATTATCAAATGAAGGAGACAGCAATTCTAAACTCATTATTAATAATAATTCAAAGATATAACAATTGATATACCAATCTTTTACAGAAAAACTAAATTTATACTCTTGTGTCTGTCATCTGAGTTTAGCAGCTGTAATCTGTGATCTGTTATTTTTCATCTATCACCTTTACATCTTCTATCAGTCTTTTATTGTAAAAATACTAACATCTATTATCTAATACCAATCTTCATCTGTTCACTTGTTCATCACCTCTTCATAAGTTCATCTGTTTATTCGTTTTCTTTCATTTATTGCGAGAAGATTGAATTTATGTGAACTGTCAACTGACACCTGTATCTAACATTTATCTGATCATATGTTTATCAGTTCACTGTTTTTTCCTATGTATCTGTTTATTTGTATATCTATTATATGTTTACCCTTCTGTCATAAAAACATTTAAATTTATCAGAAGAAAATCTCTAATAAACTTTTTGTAGAGTCATGAATTGTGTTGAATTTGATTACCTTCTAGTCATCTTCCATATGCATTTTAAAATCCGACATCTTTCATCAACCGTTTCTCATCTCATTCACTTTACATCATCTGCTATGAGTCAGTTGTTGCCTGTTACTTTATTAGAGTTCTGAAAGACTTATTTGAAATGTCACGATTTGTGTTGATTACCTTTTATGATCTAAAATTTTTCTTCAGTCGCATCTTTAATTTGCATCTATTGTCTATCATCTGTTCGTCTTGTTACCGCTTTGCTCATACAGTCATATCATTAGAATCGGTTCGATTCTAATGAACTTCAACTTGTGACTGGCAGGCTTAAGCAGCATAAGTTTTGACCGCTGACATAGAAGGCACATGAAGAACGATCAGTTGATAACCAATTGCCAAAGAGTTCACATCGCTAATTCATATTCTATTTAATATTTTTGTAATTGTACTTATTGTAATATACATAATTAATCGAGCTCAAAGTGAGCCTTAATTACCCATCGTTTTCGGTCCTTCCAGTCAAGTAAAAATTTAAGTGATCAATTATCCAAAGCCACGTATAAAACACGGTGACATTTTGGTCCTTTAAACGGGCTTACTATAATGACAGACTGATATGAACTAAATCTTACAAAAAGGACAAAAATAGCACATTTGCTCAAAAATATTACAAAAGAAAAATTAAGAAGCTGTTTTACTGGACAGTGGATGAATTTGGGTCTGAGTGGAAGATCATTGGAAACCAGTGGACTCTGCCCGTGATTCTTGCTGTTTAAATTTGTGTCCGTGGTTCACAAATTTATGTATTATTTTGTGGATATTTTATAAGCAAGAAGAACACAGTTGTAAAGTAAAAAAAAAGAAAGAATAAAGATGATTTAAAAAATTTTGAATCAAAATAGTTCAACTGGATTATCAAAAATTCGCATTAATCACAGCAGTACACGAAAGAAGTAGAGATACCATGAGGTTACAGCGTAGTTGGACAGACGTAGCAGTAGCGTCTGAAGAAGCTGCATCGTGACGAAGATGCCCTCCAGAACCATCTTCACAATTACTCTTGGTGTATCAGCGTCGAGATACCCTCCGAAGTAAATAGCAGAATATCCAGGAGGAGCAGCGGCCGAACGCCCTGTAGGAACCGAATTCGGATACATCTTCACAGGCGCACAAGAGTCCAATCTATGATTTACTTTTGTCATAAAAAGAATGAAATTTTATGAACTAGAGAGAATAACATCTTTATTCGAACATGAATGTATATAAAATTAAAAACATATACAAATGATATTTAATGTGTTAGTCTGTCCGTTTGGGCTATCGACCATCGGTCTTTCTGCCCTGTCTTGACTCTAATTATGTAAAAAATAAATCTTTGATATTTTATGAACTATTAAATAACATTTTTCAGCTGCTTGAAAGCTTGATGCAGTGATCAGCATGCTCAAGCCTGAAAAATCGACAACTTTCCCCCCAAAACTACTGCTCTCTTTGAGAACATCCTCGTCGTACGTTTTTCCACTGTAGACCATAAAATCATTTTCGACTCCCAGGTCGGTTTTCGGGCTAGGCTTTCCACCCATCACCAGTTGTTGAGGGTTGCCTATTACATCGGCGATGGCTTTGCCTTAAAAAGAGACACTACCGGAATTTTTATTGACATCTCCAAGGCGCTATACAGAGTTTAGCATAAAATAAGAGGGGTGAAATACCCTGAATACCTAATCCGGATTGTGTACAACTGATAAAATTAGGGTAAAACATTTATACCGACGTCATACTGATAGTGGCCGCGGTAATGATTCCACAATACTGGGATGATACTGCTCTTGTGTACATAAGAGCAACCCACCTGGAAAGTACCCTCCAGAAGACCCTTGACTCCTTTGAGGAGGCTGGTGAGTGGTGTATGGCGATCAACGCTGACAAAAGCCATTCCTATATAATATTGAATTGACGAGGCGGATACATGATGAAACTCCATAACAAATTGAAGTAAAACAACACAGTTGGGAGGGTTTCACATTTATTGTTGAACACTGCAACATGTTTCGCCACACAGTGGCTTCATCAGGCAGATGAATAATGATTATTATTATTCATATTATTCATCTGCCTGATGAAGCCACTGTGTGGCGAAACATGTTGCAGTGTTCAACAATAAATGTGAAACCCTCCCAACTGTGTTGTTTTATTTCAATTCATTCCTATATAAGATGAGGTTAAATACTTCGGTCTGGTTTTCGACCTGTATCTAAACTGGTCGCGAACTATCTCTCGTGCCATTCAGAAGGACAAAGCTTCATTGCCAAAATTGTGATTTTTGATAAATTAAAAGTCTAAGATCTCCTACAAGACCAGGTTAAATTTTGATAAAGTGATCATGATCATTAGGCTCACCTATGCAGCTCCTGTATGGGATTATTGCAGGCTCTCTTAGATTACGAGATTATATTATAAATGCCCAGCTTTACAAGCGAAAATTTCAGATCCACCGCGGGACCTTTACGCCTATGAAGTTCATCAGAGAGACCGCAGTACCTTATTCCCCGCTAGGATCAATTTCCTACAATACGATATCACTGAGAAAATCGAACATCGAAGATCCAAAAACCCTTGAACCACCGTAATTTGATCGATGACGGTCCTCTTTTTCGACAAGAGCGTCACGTAGGATGAACAGTAAGAATAATTCATTTAGAAATATTTTGCTCACGTCCCTGAGCAGAAAAAAATGGCATTAGACTAGTCCCTCAAAGAAGGCCCCCGAAGTAGTGGTTTTAGTCAGTAGAAGTCCGACACTACCATGATATATCCACGATGATATCCATGATGGATTTCCTGTACACGTCTAAAAAATATCGTCAATTACGCTGCACTGATAAATATGTCAAAACTAGTCCGTAGTTGTTGTAAGGAAACAATAATTCAATTTTTCATTATAAACAAAATATGATATTATTTGTTTTATAATAAAGCTATCCTGATGAGACCTAGAGATTGAAACGCGTCTATATCGTTACTCTATAGTTTTTTTATATATATAATTTTGGAATTTTTGTTAGAGTAAATTCACCACAAATTATTAATTCATCTTCTTCATTTTTTTAAATAGAAAATCATTAATCTTTCTAATTTTTTTAAACGTAAAATTATAAGTTTATGTGACAAAAATTTGTTGTTTCATATTTTACATTTATTAGGCATTTGAACCTTATACTCAACTATTTTTGAAAGGCTTTATACCTGTCAAATCATTGAAGGGGTAGGTTTGATATCCATATTTTTTAAAAATATTGCCCTTCTAGTTCTATAAAGCCTAACGGGGATGTACTTACATAATTCTGGTGAAAATGTTAAACGTATTTAACAACGATTTCTTTCGTAAAAATATGTAGACTTGTTGTTGGATTCCTTACCTGAAACAAAGAATAAATCAAATCAAATATGACATCAATATACACTTTTTAAAAATTCAAGGAATAACATTTTGTGCATTATATAAAAATATTTACAGCAAAACTAAGAATCTATCAAATTGAGTCCGTTTTCTACTCACCAACAAAATATTTAGATTTCAAATTTACTTCAATTGTCTACTTTGTTCTCGTGTTTATTTATTATTTCTCAAAGACCTTGTGGAAACAGATACATCAACACCAATAAACTAACGTAAACTAAATTTTAAAGTCTATTACTACACATACATACATCAATTCCTGACAAATACTCTTTGCTGAATTGTTTAATCAATACATAAGCATACATTTTACGATTTAACAAACCGAACTATCATTAACAATTGGTTTCAATATCATGAGTATATTGAATTTAATATAGTTTTTTATAACTCTGGTTTTAGTCGGTAGGAGTTCGACCCTACTATAAGGGTTTCTCTCCCCTAAAAAAAGAAAATAGGCCTAAAGTGCCAAGCTTTAGAAAACTCTAACCATCAAATCTCTTTCTTTTCAAAACGTGTTTTTGAGTCCAGGGAATAGGAATAAGTTTGGAGGATTGAGATCTGGCGCTTATGGTGGATATTCAATTTGCACCACCACCTTGTTTGACGATATTGGCTGTTTGAGAGCCTTGAACAAAAAATCATGAAGTTTGTTGTGCGTACTGGGTTCGTACCCTGCATAGACGTTTCATGAAACGGTCTAAAATTTTAATATACCTTGTAGCATTGAAAGGAAAGAGATGTGACGATATTTTTCACATCCAACGAAACGTGGCGAGGCTTTTGAACTCCACCCCAAAAGAAGCCTTCTTGAAAAGTTTCCAGGATATGTATAGCATTCCTCAGCGGTGCATAGTTATGGAAGGTGACTATTTCGAAGAACAGTAAAGTAACTTTCGCTAATATTTCATCTGCGTTAATGTTGCAGGACTATTCACCAAACTTTATTGTCACAGGTTGTAGTAAAGCGAGGTAAAAACCTAATTTACATTTGCACCTTATAACTTTCTCAAATAGATTAATAAAATAAATTAATAAAGTTTATTTTATTAATCTACCTGATTTAAAATGTATCACAAACAAAAGACCTCGAGCATTAATTACATTAGCGAAATTTTTATTTATTAGATTAGAGTTGTTTGAAGAAAACATGCAAGACTACAATTTTTAAATAAAACAAAAGCTTTATTGATTTTAAACGTGTTGGTAAATATACACACAGAAAGAAAATTAATTATGATGAATACAAAAAAAAAGTACCCTGCAATTAAAGTTAATTTTATCGAAGCCCATTAACTTTTTGTACGCTAATTAAAATGTAATTAATCTATGTGTGCTACTGTATTTTTTCTGTTTGAAGATTCTCGTTCGAGAGAAAGACGTTCTGACCTCAATGCAACTCGAAGAGCCTGTCGTCGCATCAAAAGACTCTCTTGTTTGAATGACATGAAAGGACTTCTTCAAACACTCCAAACAAGCGTAAAAGCGTAGATCGTAATGATAGCGAATTATCAACAGTGAGAGAGAGATGTGTTCATCAATATCGAGTGAAAATAAACTGTGCATTTGCTTTGATCTGAAAAGCGAAGATAATTGTACACAAATTGTAACGTAAAGTAATTGCATGCAGTTAAATATGACCAAATAATAATAGGGAATAATTTAATAAAGTTAATATTTTCGGAAAATAAAGCAGTTTGTTATTATTAATTTAAAAAATTGATTACTACATATCTTTATATTGATAACACTTTTTAAGACAATGTATTTGTATGTATCTAACAGAAAATAGCGTTATTTTTTTTGGTGATACAAAAATTAAGTTGTATTTATAATAATCATAATAAATACAGCTTAATTTTTTGGAAAAACTACGCTATTTTCTGTTACTTACTAGTTGTCTTAAAACGTGTTTAAAACGTTATTAATGTAAAGATAATTGGTAACCGATCATATTTTACTGATGATCAAAATAAGATCAAAGGATGTAAATTTAAAAAAAAAATAAGAATAACAAAATAATTACATTTCTGCATATTTTAAGTGAATAGCTTAATATTCATTAATTAACAAAACCCTGAATTTCTGTAAATTAAATCAAAGTTGTGAAGAAACGTTTTTAGTGCTTTATTAATTAATCAAATTTATCTTCACGTCACTCACAAAAATCAAATCAGCTTAAAGTTCTGTGAAATCATTTTAAAATAGAAAACAAGCTTAGTTAGAAGAGCATGCGCACACGCAGACATCAATTTAATTCAATTTCTTCGCCAGAGACACTATTTCTATTTGTATGTAATGTTTTATAACACCTTGAAATAAAGAATATTTGATTTGATGTTAAAATATTTTTATATTAATAACAATATAACAAATAGAGCATACGGTATATATAAAATTAAGACAATATCCTTAAAATATCTTCAATTAATCGTATGTTGATAACAAAACCAAAAATTTTACACAAAGCCCGCTTAATTTAAAACGACCTTGTAATTGCGTTAATAAAAAACTAAATACACATAATCCTTATTTATTGTGTGTGCGTACATGTAATTGAGATGTAACAAAAAAAAAACAATGTGTTATAAAACGTGAATGATTTATTGGAACTAGTCAAGATCAAATAAGAACCACGAGAGGCACTTGACCCGCCTCAAGTGTTAAAGTGCAGATTTCTACTACCGATGACATGGTTACCAACATAAAACACACACGCATACACTTCAAGTATTATTAACGAGAGATTGCTGCAAAATTACGTCATGTCTATTCTCGTGTCACGAATGTTAATCAGTTTTTAAATGGTGACGTATTTTTGGTTGATAATAGCAATAATAAGTAAAACCTCAGTTTAATAAATGATACTGCATATAAATAAAATTTTGTTTGGTTAATGTATCACATAAATAACAGAAAATTACAGACAAATGATAACGGTATTCGTGGTTGTAATAATAGTAATTAAATTATCAATTATTTATTCAGCCGTAATTAAGATAAAATTAATATCCTAAAACCAACCACAACGTTTTGATGCGGTTATGATTGTTTAAAATATTTAATTAATATTATGCTTTTAGATTATAAGTAAAATTTCAATGAAAAGTGGTTAAAATAAGTTAAGTGCGTTTCCTTATTTGATATCGAAAAACCTCCAAAATTTATTAATGCCTTCTAATTTTTTTATCTAGAAGGACATTCATGATTATAACGAAGGATTCTATTAAATAAGCTACTGTGGACAAGTGTGCAAAAAGGGGTCGACCATAATAATATTCTAATTATAAATTTCTTTGCTGTTATTGACAATGTAAAATCCATAAAATACGGTTAAGTTCTTCAACGTTTATGGAATTAACTACAACATATGGTCCAATCATTTTAATCATTCACAAGCTTTGGAGCGTTTCTAACTGGTACTTTCCTATCTACACGCTTCGTAAGAAGACGTTACCAAATTGGGTGCGTGAAGACGAATGTTAACTGCAACACATGAAGGTAGTATCATCGTATTTGAAACATACAATCCATAAAAATACACGTTGTGGACTTTTGTTTAAGTCAAATACTATTTTTTAAATGTTTGGATATATATCTTTTAGTTCACTAGCTCTTCCTACGTCAAGGTTAAGTCTTTATTGTTGCAAAAAAGGTGTTGAATTACAAATTCAGGTTTTATAATGTCACAAATTCGGGCAATAAACTTTTGAACCTTGGCATTTACACGTAAAATTTGGAATAATATTTTCGCGCTAATCGATGTCTAATGTGTTCGACACCTGGGGATAACAGCCAACAAAATGTGTATAATTTCTGCTGCACCCAGAGAAGTGATAGTATCGAATATGTTACTTTAAGTACCATTTACGTATATATCAGATATAAAATAGAGAAAATGTAAAAGCCAACGTCAAATAAATTTCTTTAATCCTTTGCATGGGAAATGAAAAGCTGGGTATTAACCCATCACGAATTAACAGTAATGCTAATATACGTAAAACATGGTGTATTTAAATAATGATCAACACTGATTGTAAAAATCCAGATGAATCAAATTATGTTATTTATTATTTTAATTCAGTGCCAACAAAAAGATCTAATACATATGAAAAAATTATAAATAATAATCATGCATAATTTAGAATTGGACAGAGTTCATCCTAAATCTTACACTCGCGTCCTGAAATAGTTTATATTTTTTTCAAAAAGAAAAAACTCACCAGAAATCAATTTATTCATTTATTTCATTGTTCATTTAAGCTTATTTGGATATGATTACATTTTTTAGAATATAAATAAACTGGTGTATATAAAATTAAAGGAAAAATATACATAAAATTTTATATGAACCATATTACAACTTTATTGTATATGAATTCAGTGAATTTATTTGGATCTTTAAAATAATACTTCTTTACGCTAACTTTTTTTAATGATGATTATCACTCAGTAAATTTTGAATACGAAATAACAATAATGTTCGAAATGATTAAGCTTTGAAATGGCCTAAACAAATTTTTAAAAGCAATTAACCTAGCAAAAGAAATTTCTCTGGACGCTACATTTGTTCATTGAATCTATAGACATTTATTTAACAATTTGTAATTAACCAATTATTATATGGCAAACATGGATTTTAAAAGAAAACACCACAACTTATTCTAAAAACGATTTGGAAAAGGTGAAGGTTAAATGTTTAAATATTAGGCCTAAAAGTTGAACGAAATGAGATAGGAAAAGTATCAAACGAAGTGAAAAGTTTCTTTTTACTTTTCAAAGGCTTTAGGTATTTTTTAGTTGATTTATAAACCAAGTAAATTGATAATATATGCTGATAATAACAGCATCTTAGCATTTTGGATATTAAGAAATTGAAATGAGTAAATATCAGGCCAAATATTTCAAAGAAATGAGATCGGAAAGTATCAAATGAATAGAAAGAAAACTTTTGTTTCATTCCCAAATATCTTCAGAAAAATAGAGGAGGTTTTAGGATATCCTTATCATTTTTTATCTTGATTGTTAAAAATAAGTAAATGTCATGCCTAAAAGTCCAAACAAATGGGGCGAGAAAGTTTCTAATAAAGAGGAAAGTTCTTCATTTTTTCAATTTATAAATGCTTCAGGTATTTAATTCCCAAACAGTTAATTTATAAACCCAGTAACGAATTGACTGTAATAGAAGCAGTTCGAACAGGTCTTTTATAATTTTTCATCTTGGTTGTTAGAGTATAATATCGGTAAATATCAAATATAAAGTTCAAAGGAATAAGGTAGGAGTGAATCAAACAAAGAGAAGTTCTGTTATTTTTCAGAGGTTTTAGGTATTTTAATCTCAATTCTTTAGAAAAATTGTAGCTTAAAAGCCAAGTAAATTTTCAATTTTCTTCTTAGTTGTTAAGATATTTAAAATGGTAAATATCAGAACAAAAAGTTGAGATTCGAAAGTATCAAATGAAAAAAAAAGTTCTTTTACTTTTTATGGGCTTTAAGTATTTCATTCCCAAATATTTTCCGAAAAATTGTTATTTTATAACCCAGTAAACAATCGACAATAGAGGCTGTCCCAATAGATCACTTATTGTTTTTTACAATAGTTAAGGTATACAAATGGGCAAATAGCATCCCTGAAAATTCAAAGAAACGAAGAGGAGAAATGGATTCAACAAAGAGACCTTAGGTGTCATCGAAGCAACAGTAGGCAAGAGTCTTTCCATGTGCAATCAAAATTTTTGTAAGAAAGTATTGTTATATATGTATTTTAAATTTTATTTTGTAAGTACAATGGATAAATAAATAAATTCTATCATAATCATTAAGCAACGGTTTTAAAGATATAAAATATTATTATTATTTCAAACAATTATTACCAAAAAAACAGATGTTCTAAGCTGTTAAAATATTCCTATACATGTTTTACTGTGACAAAATTATAGGGGATACTGACACAGTCAATTTTCGATATTAAATGGACTCCCCAGTTGTCCTAAACGTCAATTCACTTTGGCACATATAATTTAAAATTCAGATAACACGATGGGAATATTATATTACAACTAATAGGAATTGATTAATAAATTTAAAAATACGAAAACATTTCGTGAATCTACAACAATGAGTCTTACTAAGACTACAAAACAAATTAATTTGAAACAACTACTTCTCTAGCTAATACTTCGACAGACATTGAATAATACAAATTAATTTGCGTGTTATAAATAGTACAACTATCAAAGCAACACTAGTTTGAACGTATTTCTTTCTGTAAAATGAACTAAAAATGATTTAATGTACGTTAAATAATTTGTGAGTGACTATATTATGATTATCATAATATAGTCACTCACAAATTATTTAACGTACATTAAATCATTTTTAGTTCATTTTACAGAAAGAAATACGTTCAAACTAGTGTTGCTTTGATAGTTGTACTATTTGTAACACGCAAATTAATTTGTATTATTCAATGTCTGTCGAAGTATTAGCTAGAGAAGTAGTTGTTTCAAATTAATTTGTTTTGTAGTCTTAGTAAGACTCATTGTTGTAGATTCACGAAATGTTTTCGTATTTTTAAATTTATTATTTAATTTTCTACAACGAACTAAAGGATTTTAATACATTTTATTAATAGGAATTGGTAATGTGTCGACACAAATTCTAGCAATCAACTTTTTCACAAATTAATCTGTTATGCCAAACAAAGTAAACAGTATGCTTAATTTGTGATTAAGTATGTATAACGAAGTAGAAGCCTGCATCGTCAATGAGTTAATCAACTTTAATACAAGGTGTCCTTCATTTTCTGGCAACTAAAATGTTTGTCTAGATATTAACGCAATGGTTTTTCACACTTAACGGAGAAGATTAGTGAAAGCTACAGGATGGCAACACTTCGTAAAAATGGAATATTAATGAGCTGGACAACTACGGGCGAATGGAGAGCAATACGAGGGATATCCTTTACATTTCGGGAATGGAAAATCCAGGTGTTGCCATCTGACAACCGACATGCCTAACGTAAAGTTCGAATTTTTGTCAATAGAGTTACTCAGACTGTTTTAGTGTCCATGAGCCATTTGTGTTGTTGACAGTCATAAGTGTTAACATTTCCTTGCGATTATTTTTTTACAACTTTCGACGTGGATTATCACAACAACATCGATGGATTTAATTCGATTTTTGGCGAAGAAACAATAACAAAAACCACTACATTTCGATATTATACGAAATTCAATCGTGGCTATAGTTCGCTTCGTGAAGGTCGTCCAACATCGTTATTGTTGTTGTTATTTGGCTGTCTAAAAATTGTTGGCGTTGGAACTCATAAAAGTCTCGAGTCGATTGGCCAAAAGAAATGCTAAATTGTGCTTCAAAGCACGTCTATAACATCACAAAGTGGTTCTCGTTCATGAGGTACTGAATCTTTTTCCAGAAAAAATAGAAATGTGGCAAGTTAGTGCAATGTGCAATATTGGATCAATTCTGAATGGCACACAAGCATTTGGGAGGAAGCAAACTGCTTAAGACGCGTCATTCTCCAACAAGACAATGCGAGCTCTAACATTTCGGCTGAAACAAGAGTCAGGAAAAGTCTAATTGATGGATCATCCGCCATACACCCTTAATTTGGCACTCAATGATATATTTTTATTCGAATATGATAGTTTAAGTATTTAAGACGTTCTAAGACTGGTATAAGTAGAGTTATATGTAACTTTATGATTTACGATTTATTTAATAAAGTCAAGAGTCTATGTAATTTCATGTTCCTAATGAAATACTACTTAGTTGAGATATGCAGGTAAAGAGATTTAATTGAACATTACTAGGCTTCACGATCTGAAGATATAAATTCATTTTAGAATACAATAATTTATTACCATCCATGGAAAACCTAAAATTAAAATTTACAAAGCCTAATTTAAATCTTCTCCACTCATTAGAGATTTATCCTACAGACAGCAAACCTTCATATTAAGCTACATTAGTGAATAAACGAACTTAATCTGCCTATCATGATTCAAACTGTTGCAATGCTATTAACCCTTTGGAGTCTTTCGGGAACTATTTGTCCCACCCATAGAATTAGTACGCCTGCTGGTACAAATAGATCCTGTTTATACATTAGAAATAAATTTACCAGTCGTACAATGGATACCAATTTTTTTCATCTTACTTCAAATAACGCAGCCGGAAGCAAAGAACTTGATTTTAGCTATCGTGGCTCTATTGAATATGATTATTTTTAGTTTTTTACATTGTGGTACACCTGTGTCCCAACATGCATTTCGAGTGAGACACAATTGTCCCGGTGGGACTGATAACCACGAGTAAGAGACCACTCACACAACATGAGCTTGAAGATGAAGCTGAAAGAGTTATGGAAAATGACTGGAGCAATGAGGATCACATTCTGTGGTGATGGTTCTTCAGTTGAATATTGCCCCCAATCAGAGAGTGGTATAGATTCTAATTTGTCTGTTCCCGACGAATTCAGTAATGACGATGAATTCATCAATGAAAAAGAATTTATAGCCGATGAAGTGAGTAATGAGGTTGAAATCACACAGGAAAAAAAATTAGACAATTGAGAACGAGATCGTAGAGCCATCTTTAGATGTGATATTTTGGAATGGCAATAGTCAACCATTTACTCCAAGATTCAGTCTACCTGACGAAGTTCCTGCTATTTCGTATCTACCTAATCAGATGAAGGAAGTCGAATGTCAACTGATGCGAATTGTTGAATGCACAAATGCCAGATTAAAAATACTCGAGAAAGTTACCAAGAAAAAGAGACTTGAAACAGATTATCATGAAATAATGATTGTATTGAGAGTATCTCTTGTGATGAGTTACAACCATGTACTAGGATTAAACGATTACTGTTCAAACAATGGATTGTTGGGCAACATCTCAATAATAAAGGCTACATTCAGAGATCGATGTAAATTGTTATTAGCCAAATTATTTCAATAATCAAGAAAAATCTGCTAATGCGGAGAAAATATTTTACATCGAAGAAGTTGTCAATTGTGTCAAACAAACTTTCAGCAAATATCGTTCAGACTCATCATTCCAGAGTATTGACGAATCGATGACGAAATTCAAAGGGAGATCGATCGTCGCTGAAGCAGTATTTACCACTGAAGCTCATAAAGCGAGGTATAAAGATTTGGGTTTGCTCAGATTCAAGAACTGGATATGTTTACAATCTAAATATAAATGCGGGCAGGGAAAAGAAGGTACTCTTAGCAAAATTATCCAGCACTATCAAGCGCTCAAATGTTGCATTGGCATTTGATAGGTTCTTCTCATCTGTCCACTTACTTGGCACTATCAAGTTTCCTATCGTTGGAACATTTATGAGGAATCGCAAGACTGTTTCCAAATTTTCAGGGAGCTTGAAAAGAGGCGCAAGTCAACTCCAATTTAATGAAAACGGTACAGAAGTTTGCAGATGGCAGGATACAGAAGATGTGCTGTTTTTTGTGATGAAATCAGTATGATAGAAAGAACCATGAAAGATGGCAGTAAAAAAGAATTCTCGAGTCCGGAAATGCCCAAGTTCTACAATAAAGCGGCATGCGGTTAATGGAAGCGCTGGAAAAATTAATATAAAATGAACGAAGAGAACGCACGTTAAATGAAATGGTAGACAAAAGATTTTCAAAGGTATGTTCAACACGCTGGAATTATAATGGCAGACTGGTTGGTACAGTTTATGATTATCGAGAATCTTTGATATTTTCAAATAGCAATGAAAATATATTAAATAATAAATAAACAAAGCGACTCGGATCCGGAGTCTACAAACGGCGTAAGAGTTTATTTAGAGCTATTAAAGAATGATTTCTATTTTAATTTTTACCCAACTTCTTTTACGACGTTTTTCCATATACAGACGTTTTATGCGATATTTTACAAACAAAATCAAACGATATTGGTTTTTGTATTACAAAAATTGTAGAGTTTGGATAAAATCGCCTTCGACATCGAGACAAATTTGGAAAAAGACTGAAAATTCGCAACCTCATAATAAACGTCTTCGTATTGACAAAGTTAGCGATCTTACAACTTCGTATCGGCGGATTTTTGTGGAAATAATTGACAATATGGTTCAACAAATACGAGACAGATTCTAAAAATTTTAATGATTTAAAATTTGTGGAATTGTGCAATTTTAATAAGTACAGAGATTCGCCTTTTCCAGAAGAAACCCTACATTCCTTAGAAGTTAATTATATTTGTTTGATATACATGCTTTGCGATCTCAGCTTTGTGTTTTATATACCATACAATTCCTGAAGCAGCTACAAAAAAAATCTTCTAGGAATGTTACAATTTTTAAAAGAAACTGGACTAGATATAGATAAAGCATATTGTGAAGTGACTAAACTTTGTGAACTAGTGTTAACTATTGCTTCGGTAGAACGCAGTTTTTCGGTTATAAAACACATTAAATACTTCGTGAGAAATAAGACTCTCAAATTTGGATATACTATCGCTAGAAAAGAATCTTGTCAAGAACCAACTTCAAAACCCAAAATTTTATGAAGATGTTATAGATGAACTTTCAAAAAAATAGAAGAATAGAACTTCATTATAAATAGGTAAGTAAATTTAACTCACTTTCCTTGATTGCTTCCCTACTTTAAAATTCCACCGCACGCCACTACTATAAATATATGGGAGGAGTGGATCGAGCAGATCAAATGGTTGGATTATATGACTTTAATAGAAGATCCAATAAGTGGTGGAAAAAATACTCACGATACCTGCATGCTGATGACAGGAGCACAAAATCTTCATTCTTAGCTTTTCTCATTGCTGCAGCAGAAGAGTTGATTGCGTTGGAAAGAAGTGGAGCAAGTGTGAAGAGAAAATCAGCAAAATCATTATGGCGACCGCGTTCAAAGAAAAACAAGCTCTATAATGTTAGGGATATTTCCGTGGAAGGCTCAACAAGGAGACGCTGCTCCAGATGCGCACAGATACAGAAGGAGAGAAGAACGAAAACTCCTTGCCAAAGGTGCAATATAGTGCTATTATGCAAAAAATGTTTCACTACGTATCATTTGCATTAAAGTTTCACATGTTGGTTACTCTATACATTCGAGAAAAAATAAAAGGATTTTCACGCCTATAGGGTTTAATTTATCCTACTTGAAGTGTCTAATAGGTCATACGTTCATGAAATATACTTCTTATAATGAAGGTTTTCACATTTAACTTACACATGTTAAAGTTATGAGGAAATAAATTAGACTCCAAAGGATTAATGAAAACTTTGCATCGTAAACCTTTTCACTTCTAAATTCCTCTTGATAATCCAGCTAATTCTTAAAATTTAAATGTTTAATATCAGCACTTAGTAACAAGTTGTATTCAAAATTACTAGTTCATATTCTAACCATTTTTTATAAGTAGAATACAATTATTTACTTACACTACTGTAAAAGTTAAACTTTTCAGTAATTATTCAAGGCCCAATCTTTCTCGAGTCATTAGAGATTTCCCATCAAAACAAAATCTTCAATACTTCTCAGTGTTTACACAACTTCAAACGTTTTTAATTGTAATGTATATACAATATCTGTTTATATTTAGGTAAGTTTTTTGAAACAGTTATATTTACACATTCGATAATAAATTAACTATATTTTAATGAGTTAAGTATTTGTTAACACGTTTCATCTTATTAACAAATACTTAACATTTTTACAATAATTATATAACATTATATAATATATAACATTTTTACAATAATATATACATTATATAACATTTTTACAATAATTATTTGTGGTTTGTGAATTTTTTAATTAAGTGCAAGTATGGATTACTACATAGTAACTGTCGCCAAGCATTTTCTCAAAGAAAAGGGTATCCTAAATGTCTTTCCTCTAGTTTTAAACAGACATGATAATTTTGTCTAAAAGATGTTTAAAGCCTTTCGAAAGCATCTTCATTAGATGTAATTTAATGGCTTTAAATATTATTGTTTAGCTCCAGCTTCTCAAGGTTATTTACAAGACTGATGTGTCAAATTTTCCCAATAAATCCCAATTTTTCCTCTGTTAAATGGAATAGGAAAGTAGAGTAAGAATCACATTAGTTGCCTGTGGTTATATATTATCTTATACAGAAGTATTTAGATAATCAGCACCTGCTAATTGGCTTGGTAAAGCAGCAAGACTTATAAACGTGTCGCCTGAAATACTAAACCGCAAAAATAATATTGTTAAGAAACTGCGAAAACCAATTTTGCTTGCTTAAAGATATATCATATTAAAGCAATTTGCTCTTCATATATAGTACAGATAAAGGAACTTCTAATAGAACAGTATCCAAACAAAAGGAACACTAATTTCTACTTCAGCGGATATTTGATACAGACAATACACTAGCTGAAAAGTTTTTGGCCTGACATATAGAAAGGATCAAAAAATAAAAATCATTATACCTCCTATAGAATACCAACCTTAACTTAGATGCTGTCAAAATTTCAGGGGAATCTTTAACTTGCAAAGTAAGACTACCTATAGATTTATTTTTACTACGGGAATTATTAATCACTTCTTCCTGATGAGCAAAAGACACTATTGAAGCAAAGGCACGGCTTGATAAATTTTACGGCATATCTGCCCCATCAAATTAAACCATTGGTTTGCTGAATTTAGTCGTAATTCTCGTATGGTTACGATGAAATGATGCACCCCCTTCAGGAAGACTAAATGAGACAGTTATTCCAGAAAATTAGTGAAATCATGTTGAATAGCTGCAACATGATATTGAGTGATATAGTTAACACTATAACAAAGAATCTTGATGGTCAAAATATTCACAAAAATCTACACATGAAAAAACTTGAGTGCAAGTTGGGTGCCACGCTTTTTTGGCAACTAATCAAAGAACAGACCGTGTTCAACTTTCAAGGAAAATCTGACGCTGTTTAATAGAAATAAAGAGTTTTTGCGTCGACTTATGACAGTGGATGCAACATCACTACACACCAGAGTTCAACCGGCAATCAGCAGAGTGATTATTGCCTGATGAAAGCCGTTAGAAGTGCCAGAAGACAATCACCCGGTAATGTTTTGGAGTATACATCTTGGTATGAGCATGATCCAACAATCTTGAACATAGTACAGCTCTCTCTATAAAGAAAATTACTAGGCATTACTGGATTATTTGGATGATTAGATCAAGTTGAAACGACCACATTTGGCAAAGAAAAAATAGGAGATCCCTTTACAACCATATTAGTTGCTGGAATTCCCCAATTAAGCGCACCCATTCATTATCGAATAGAATTGACAATCATTTATCAAAATGTATTAATTTCTAAGCTTGTAATCACGTGATTCCTATTAACACATCATTAATCACTGGACGAACAAAAATGGTTTTTGCATGTGTGCTGTATGTATTCAATAAAAATTCCTGAGAAAAGTAAATTTAACACACACACACACAAAAAAAGGTGAGCAATCAATTAGTCACACAGAAACCTACACTTAATAGGTATTGTATGGGAAATTAACGTCCAAACTGTGCGTGAGCGTTTAAACAGTAAATCTGTTCGTGATTTCAAAACTGCGATCGCGTGATTCCAGCAAAGTTTGTCGTGAAAGTTATTTCCTTAGTAAATTACTTAATTAATATCAAAATGAAAAAAAAAAAAGATAAAACTCTCGAGGAACTATTCAGAAATGTAGATTTGCATTCCAATCATTACATTATTACCAAAAGCTGAAGGTCATTTAACTACGTATCGTGACGAAGACAACTTTAAGCTTTTAAATGTGTGTAAATACTATTTTCTTCGTAATTTATCTTATTTATTATAACCATATGGCATTTCTTCTATCTATGAAGTTGGAAAGGAAAATTACATTGACAACACTATAAATCCACAGCAGGAGAAATCTAAACTGGGCAATTTATGATCCTACGTATTATTTCATGAAACGTAAGATCTAAGGTCAGCAATTGTATAATAAACGTTAATAACTGGACAATTACAGAGCAATATTATCAATAAAATGTTATGTCTTGAAAAAGTAGGTCGTTTCCTCCATTATTATTGGTTAGATGAGTTGTTGATTGTTTCAACGTTTCGATATAAAACATCTTATTCTCAATAGTAATTTATATAATTAAGGATATTCCTGTAAATAATTACGTTGTCAATGTCAATAATATATAAGGCGTATAATAATTAATCATTTACAACAATGAGTCTTATTAAGACTACATAACAAATCACTTTTTGGAACAACTACTTCTCTGGCTATATATAATAATGATTAAATAATAATTATTTATTTATTTAATTTATTTATCTTCGGACTCCTTTTTAAAATAGTACATATTAACAAATTAACATACATAAAATTTTGGTCAAAAGAAGCACGGGAATACAATTAAATATGTTCTTCCACTCAAACCCTTTCTTGATCATGATGATGAAAGAGCTAGTATCCTCTTCGACATCCACAACCTTCTATACTTTTTAGTCCCCTTTTTGGAGATAATTTTTTGGCTGTTTATGTCAAAATTAAGAGTTTTGAAAATATATTTTCCTGTATTCAAAACTTGTCTTGTCTCAGCAGAAATTATATATTACATACATATAGGTATTTTATGATGTATGATATTGTATATTTTACTTCCTTAAATGTATTCCTTCTTATCATAATGATATAAAATTAATCTACAGTATCCAATTTAATGTAATTGCCCTGTTAAAATTATTATTACACTATAACGAGGTTAATCGAACCTATCCAATATATCTAATATCGACACGATGAATTTATTAGCGACGAATGCCTCATTAGGAAGATGACCAACTTATTGTGCATTCCAGTGTATTAATTAAAAATAATCGTGAACATCTCGAACAGGTTACCACGATTATGCAACGACTTCCTCTAACTAGCCTTTTATGTTCATCTCCTTTCAACAATTGCCATTTCTACGTCTACACTTCTTTTGCCCATTACTCCTCCTTCAGCGAGTACATTAATTCCTTTTTGATTAATCGCGGGTATCAATGCCACGGGAAATTCTAAATGTTTGCCTAAAAGAATCATTAATTAAAGGCTAATTGTGAATTTTGTCCAAATTAAAGGTCCGCCGCATTGAACCAAGGATTTAATGCCGGCGCGCATTAATCAAAAACTTATACGTTTGGAAAACATTTGCATTAAAATTCACCGGCGAGTGAATTATTGCCCCCACGCTGATTAAGTTATTATACACCCGTGAGAATTTATTATAGCAATTTATTAATGATAATATTTATTGTTTATGGACTTGAAATTTTACAAAATATTTTATTAGTTGGTCAAAAGAAATTAATGTTGTTTGTAAAATTAATTCATGAAATAAACATTACAAGGATTGTGAATATAATATTATACGCACTAGTAAATACAGAAATCTTTTAATTATATTATGTAAATTAAAAATTATATTTCAGAAAAACATAAAACATAATTATTCCTTTCATAATCAGAGTTATATGGCCACATCTTAACAGGTTATTATTTATGTATCATTCATAACACCTTAAAGACCTATGGTTTTTATGATTTAATTTATGTAATTTAAAGATTTTAATCAATTTCCCTAAAGTAAAGACTTTGAATAATTTCTCTACGCAAAGAAAATTTATATACTTTACTAGTATGTACCCCTAAAGTATTTCAACTACCATCAAGTTGTTAATATAATTTTACTTATGAAGTTATTGCCCTTGCAATTTTTTTGTTAATAACTATTGTATTATTCTGATTATTATCATACATCAATTTTTATTATTATTATTCTATTATTCTTTTATTATGTTAATTTTGTTTCAAATGTGCTATTTTAAATTGTGTACCCACGCACAAGATTATATCATTGATTATTGTTGTAGAAATTGTATGTCTTCATATGAACAAACTTATTATTATTATGTAATAAAAAATATCAATAATATGTGTGTATTGGAAAAATGAAACAATAATAAATAAGTACTTGGATTAGCGAGAAATTTCATAATGTCAGGTGAATTTAAAATTTCACTGACGAAACTGATACAATTTTCGCCACATAAGGGCTTTACCAGACACTTTATGGTAAAACATATAGCTGGTTGCGACATTAAATCTCTGAAATTTTAAACTAACTGTTTTATTTATCTGATAAAATATCTACTTTTTGCAGCAAGAATTTGGAATCAATTTCTAATGAGAAATACTTCAGCTACTACAAGCAATAAAATAAAAACTCATCTATAAATTAGTGGATTTAGAACGAAAATTTATAGAAAATTAGGTTGATTATAAAATTATTTTAAAGATATTTTCGAATTCTGAAGCTACAGAATAATTTTCAAGTTTTTCTTGATTTAATTTTTTGCATTCGAATAGAGTCAATTGCATATACGCATATAATATGAAGAGAAACATATTTAGTGTAAATTTTGTAATAAAAATTATAATCTATCACTTCTTTTGTTTTTGTTTGATATCTATGCATTAATTTTCACAGTTTTAATTTTTTAAATTTTCTATGAAGCGTATATATTCTGAATGCAAAATATTGTGTCACTGAATGCCATTGTTATAAAATAAATATGAATGCCAATAAAATAGTAAAAGTCATTTCGAATAAATATTTATTATCAATTCAGATTCTTGCCATTTTAAACAGTTTTTATGATCATAAAATATTCATTATTACCTGAAAACTGGTATAATATGTTTTCAAATAAATAAATATGCGTAGATTTTAATATAATAGCATTAAAAAAAATTATTTTTAAGGAGCTACTTTTTTCTCCTAATCATATAAATAATTATATATACTAAACACAAGAAAATATTAGAAAATAAAATTTATAGTCTGTTAAAAAAATGAATATGTCCTATATTGACAGGTGTTCTCAGCAATTACATTTTTTGGTCATGGTATATAAAAAGTGAAAATAAAATTTAAAATCTGTTTTAACTTTAACCAAAATGGAAGAAAAACTGTTCTGTTTCAATCAAGCAATGAAAATAATAGAAGATAAAATTTTTTAAAAAAGATTATATTTTTTGGTCATAGTATACAATAAATAAAAAAACCGTGAAAAATATCTGTTTTAGCTTTATAAAAGATAAAAGAAAAATAGAGTCTGCAGTAAAGCAATTTTCTTAGCAGATATTACCAAGAATTTATTGTCCTAATATATCAATATAATAATTTTAAAATTTGCATTTGGGGAATACCCGGTGTTTATAAATGAATATGGGGGTTGTAAAGCATCAAGATGGAAATACCAGTTACAGTTGTTTCTCCAATCGAAAAAGACTCATATACTGTCCGCTGAAATTTAAGGGAGTCTCGATGCAATTGTACAATCTCATGAGGATTATCTGAGCCCCAGAAGCGCACACTATGAGTTTTCGCATGTCTATTTCTGTTAATCGCTATTTTTGTTACTAGCGCCCTCTAGCGCATGCACGCACCAACAAACAGAACTGTTTTAGTTGCTCTTTCATTACATGTATTATTTATGATTTTAAGTTTGACGTAATAAGTACTACAAAGCAAATTTAATATGTGCTTTAAAATAATATGAATAAATTAATGGTTTATGATACGATATTGAAATTCATAAGGAGAATCAATCTTGGACTAAACTATAAAGAATTCAACATTATTATTAAAAAAATAATTTGCTTAATGATTCATTCAATTATTAGACTCACAAACCTTATCCTCTTAATGCCAAAAGTATATATATGACATAGATTAAGATTTTGATATAATTATTTACATTGTTGATATTTTGTAAGATGTATACGGATGAATAAATTTTTTATCCATAAGAAAAGAGAAAGAGAAGTTCATACTTTGATAATGAACTGTGCAGACTGAAACACGTGTCAGGCAACTGAAAATAAAAACATCATGGAACAAAACAAGTGTTACTCTTCACCTAATATTTATAACCGTTTCTATCAAGAGTGTAGTGCGACGAGCATCAACTTTAGATGAGAAAGAATCGACAAGAAAGGAGGACAACAAATCATATATTAAACCGGTAGAAAATTTTTCTCATCACGAAAAGCAATGGGTAAGAAAATATAAAAAAAAGTGTTTATATTTTCATCTTTAAGTAATATTAAAAAAAATACAGATAAAGTTCAATTAAGTGCCAGTCCTAATTCTATCTCGCACTTTAATGAAATCCTCTCTTCTTCTATTACACAAAACACACCTCGCATAACAAAAAAAAATACAAATATCCATAAGACATTTGTTCAAAGATATTTAACTGAGGGTTACTCTTGAACTTCAGCAAAAATGTAATAACCTCAACGAAGAGATTAATCTGAATTTAAGAAAAATTTACGATTCAAAGGGAAACAAACTTTGCTAAGAGATTAACAAACTTAGCATATACAAATTTCACGAAATCTTCGACTCGTCAACTAACGAGACCATCACAGACCCTGACGTAATCGTACAAAAATTTACAGAGAATTTCAACACAACCCATTCTATGACACAAGACCCCAACTTTGATCTGACAAAATGGTACCTTAAATATTTTCACTTAATTGACTGTTTAGAACCGACCATTAAAGTTAATGCTTTAAAGAAAGAGAAAAGTACAGCGACTGAACATGACCATATACAGACACACATCCTAAAATTCTATTCCACATTCATGACTTCATACTAAATAATTAATTTCCTTTATATATAAAAAAAAAACTATACATTCCAGAAAGGTGGAAAATAGAAATTATAACTTGTATTCCCAAGCGCAATCAATTCTCTACGTCACTATCCAGTATGTCTCATTACCTGTTATTAGAAAATATACGAACTCCTTATTATTAAATAACAGAATCCTTTCTCTGATATACGTTCAACTCCTCTTCCACTCACCATCCTAATCTCAAACATATAGACTAGAAGGTAAAAATGATAGGTTGTTCCCTATATCCCAATTCCAGCAGTCCAATCTCCCGCAACATTCAAGTTAGAGGAGCGAGCATCTCTTCGTATATTAACAAAACTCCACCAACCTCTTATTCTTTACATAATTCTTCTAATCAGGTCCTCTATGATACCCCAATCGAAGAACCTTTTCGATTAACCGTCTACATTACTATCCAACTATCGTCCCAGTACACTCCTCCCTGTTATTGGAAAAACATACAAATCCTCTTGCAAACACAAAATCCTATCTCTGATTTCTAACCACATCCTCAAATACCAATCAGGTTTCCTTTCCAGACGTCCGTTATCCATCCTAACCCCAAAAATACAGACTCGAAGAGGGTTCTGCAGCATTATTCCTGGATGTCCAGAACGCTTTGGACTCTATCTGAGATACAAGTGTTACCTAGCATTTAACCCTCTACATACATATTCATTATTAGGTAATTCCTCTCCAATTAATACCTAAAAGTTTACTTCCTTTACTCCCGAACAAGTACTGATTTCTAACCAGATCCTCAAATATCAGTTTGGTCCAATCTCCCGCAACTTTCAAGATAGTGGAGCGATTCTTTGCATAATTCTTCTAACCAGGTCATCTATGATTTCCCATAAAAGAACCTCTTCGATCAACCATCTACATTACTATCCAACTATCATCCCGTCAAACTCCTACCTGTTATTAGAAAAATATACGAATCCTTTTTCAAAAACAAAATCCTATCTCTTATTTCTAACCAGATCCCTAAATTAATCAGGTTTTCTTTCCAGACGTTCACTCTCCATCCTAACCCCAAACATACAATTGAAGAGCAGCTTTATTCCTGGATGTCCAGAAAGCTTTAGACTCTATCTGAGATACAAGTGTTACCTAGCACTTATCTACATACATATGCATTATTATGTAATTCCTCTCCAATTAATACCTAAAAGTTTCCTTCCTTTACTCCCGAATAAGTACTTCCAAAGGATCTCCTCTTTCACCTCTAATATTAATTCTTTTTTTTGCGTTGATGGTTTAATTCCGATCCTCTCTACTTTAGTTCTTCCAAATGTCTCCAGCAATTTGCAGATGATACTGTCCTAGTCACAAATGCTTGTAAATTATCAAAAGCCCTTAAATTCCTTCAGCGTTCGTTTGCAAAATAGCGTAATAAATCAATCCCTATAAATCACAGCTCCTAATTCCTTATCGATAATTATCCAAACAAAGCCTTAATTTCCCAAATTATCATTCCTCCTTCAGTTTCCGTTAAGTAAATCAGTGAGCGAGCATCGCTTCGTACATTAACAAAACTCCGGCTTCCTCTCAATCCTTTAAATAATCCTTCTAATCAGTTCCTCTACGATATACAACCTTAGTTATTTCCATCCAAGAACGTCTTCGATACTTAACTGAATCCCTTGCCAAAAATCCTTCCAACTTCCACATTATCCCTATACTGTTTTCTTAGAAACCTCAATTTACACTCTAAATAAGAAAATTAAAAAAAAAACAGGAAGACCTCTTTGCCCTATGGCAAATTAACATACTAATAACACCTCATTTATTAACCGTTATTTAAATGTATATATTGTACAAATTTGTCAATACATATGCAAGTAAGATATTTGAGAAGTCTGTAACGCAACGGATTTGTTGCTTAGACTGTTAGATGCATTAAATATCCTCTGTTGAAACTATAACAGAACGTTAATTATCCAGTCGACCAGTTGTGAAATAGTATATCAAAATGCAGAATATAGAAATTCTTACATTTGATTGCGAATATTTTACCAAACATGCTACTAAACTATCTCATTCTTTTCCACTGAACTCAGATAGAAGGAAGTCCACCAAACTATGGCGGAATAAGGAACTCAACCAGTTAAGGAAGCAAGCAAGAAAAGCGTATATCAAAGTGCATCACTCCAAATCGATTGGACATCTTATAACGAGCTTCACTAAATATATAAAGAGAACGTAAAGTAACGACAGAGAGAATCTTCGAGAAACTTTTATGAACAAAAGTTCACAACAGCCTCAAAGTTGAAAAAAATCTTCGAGAAACTTTTATGAACAAAAGTTCACAACAGCCTCAAAGTTGAAAAAAATTCTTCCAAATACCTAAAACAACAGCCTGGGATAATAAAAAAAAGAAGGATGGCAGTTATGCAGGGTCCGGCAGAGAAGTATTACGTTTTTGAAAAAATCATAACTCTGAGAATTTTCAATTAAATTTGATATGAATATTTCGTATTCATATCAAAGATAAGGTTAAAAAACATGTCATCTAAGTGATCTCCGTTCTTTTCCACACACTTCTCAAGTCGAGTTCAGACGTTGTTCATGCATCCTTCCAATATGTTGGCCGGAATTGCTTGAATTTCACAAGTGATAGCATTGGACATCTGATCAAGGGTCCATGGTTTCATAAACGCGGGTTTAAAAACACCCTTACAGAAAAAAAAAACTCAGGGCATAAGATCAGGCGATCGTAGGGGCCACTCGGTGTCCCATCGTAGCGAAATGAGTCGTGGAAAATGGAAATTGTACCCCCAAAAATGCCATAAGGTCCTTTGAGGTGTGGCAAGTTGCTCCATCTTGCTGAAAAAACGACACTTCTAATACCAACATTACGCCTTGTCAACTCTGGAAGGAAAAAAAAACCACGCAGCATGCTGACTTGCTTGTACAGCTGCTTTAACTCGAGCCACATTTTCAGGAGTTCTGACACCTCTCTTTCCACCTCGAGGTACTTCAGACTTTAAGGATCCTCTAGTACGGAGGTTCTGCACCCATTTCAGGATGCAGTTTCGCGTAGCCTTCCAAGATTGAATTTTGTTGAATTAAGTGTCGTAAACAAATACTCGTTGCTCTAGAGATCACGGTTTCATAGCGACTAAACCAAACAAAATGGCAAGGTTGGGTAGCCACATATCAACCATTCCGAAAACGTTAGGCTGCCCCTGCGCTGAGTTATGCGCATTTCAAAAAATCATACTTCTCTGCCGGACCCTGTACTAACAACCTCGTGGAGTCGATGGATATACTTTTAGAAATTCATTTTCCCGACTGCAAAAACATAGAGGAAAGGGATGACGACCACCAGAAGATTCATACTCTTTCAAAAGAAGATTGTAGCATAGCCTCAAACATAATAACAGGACCCTAGATAACATTGGCCATTCAAACATTCTCACCATTTAAGCCTCCACAATTTATTAATTTCGTTCATAACTAAAGGATAAATGTTCGTGATTTGCAGTTATTGTGGAAAAGTTCGTTCTAATGGTTGTAACAAAATGATATACTACCCTATATCGACTACAGACCAAATGTTCAGTACCCCCCTTGCGGATATTGTGGACCTCCGTGCGGCTGCAGCGCACTATCAGGTTGCTCACCATCCACTTGCTACTAACCAACTATGAAACAACACCCTAAAGAACTTCACTAATTCTACCTTTCTATACTCAACATGTAAATAAGCTCAATTGATGGAGTTTACCTAGCCCTACTTATATGGGGACTTGAGCCTATTCTTCGACACCTGTTGACTCTGCTTAGGGCCTGCATAGCTTTTAGATATGTCCCCTAAAACTGGAGAAAAGTCGAGGTGGTGTTTATGCCCAAACCAGGCAAGGAAACTACAGCGATGGCTAATCGTTTATACCGATAAGCCTCACATCGTTTATGATGAAAACCTTGGAGAAGCTTTCCGATCGGTACATCAGGGACCATTTTCTAAAAACGAATCCTCTTCACCCAAATCAACACCAGTACGTAACAGGATGCTTAACCGAACCAGCATTCCTCTGTGTGGTTGCCCATATTGTGGAGACGCTAGCAAACAATTTATTGACATAAAGCTTCTTTCAACAGCAAACGACAAGCTTTCTCAATGCTTGACATTCCAATCGCACTTAGTGAGGGGATAAAACAGATGCTAAGCAAAAGGTTGGTCCAAATATCAATAGGAAACGAAGCAAGGGTTACCCGTGGCTGTCCACAGGGAGGAGTACATTCTCCTATTCTGTGGATCATCGTGATAGACGACTTGCTAATTAAACTAAATTGAATCTGACTTCCCAGCTATAGGATATGCAGATGACATAACAATTCTGCTTAAAGGCCGCTATGAAGTGAAAGCAGAGTGCACATAGTGAAGAAATGATGTACAGACAACGTCTTTTTGGTAAATCCAACTAAAATGGAACTGATGCTATTCACCAACAAAAAGAAACCGGACAGAATGAAGCTGCCCAGAATATTTAACACCACACTAACTTTGGCTTCACAGGTAATATCTTAAACTGAACTTGATTAATTATCTTGAAACCAAGGTACAAAAGGCGAGCATGGCGTTCTGGCAGTGTCGGAGAGCCGTTAGGAGATCATTTGACTATCAACCAGAATCACTATATGGTTGTACACTGGCGTTGTAAGACTGCAACAAATAAGCTACAGGATATTCAACGTCTAACATGTACTGGAATTACTGGCGCCATACGCACCACACCGACGCTACCAATGTAGGCGTTATTTTCTCTTCCTCCCCTGGATGTATTTCAAGCACTACATGGGGTCATTCTTGAAAGAGCAACTCACGGAGACGAAAGCCTCCACTTGTGCTCAGTCCGAAACACAATACGAACACCCAACGCTAAAGTTGCCCAATATTGTGTTAATCTATCCAGGTAAAACCTAAAATCCCTTACTGGTATCCTAACTGGACACACTTATTATATTTACTTGATTTATTGAGATTATGATAGACATCTCTATGGCCTGAACACTGATTCCCTAATTAACAAACAATTAGGAGACTGCCATCAAAAATATGCAAAGTTATAAGTTTCTGTTAACCTTCCCCTATCTTATCTTCAATTGGACTGCGCGGATGAGACCCGAATAGGACAAAATCAGTCTGCAGCCGCTTTTCACGGAGAAACAATAATTAATTATATTAATTAATTCGATGTTGGTATAAATCAAATCACTTATGTGCAATTTTGGCACTATTTATTATTAACTACTAATATAATCAACAATACATTTAGATTAATGTAATAATTTTAAAAAGTAAATTATTATACTTACAATTAATTTGTATTGACTGCGATTAATGGTACATACCTGAAACAAAAGGAAATACGTGTAAAAATATAACGATTATTAAAACATATTATGTTCGTATTAGAGAGAGAGAGAATAACATCTTTATTCGAACATAGATATTTACAAAATTAAAACATTTACAAATGATATATAATGTGTTAGTCTGTCCGTTTGGGCTATCGACCATCGGTCTTTCTGCCCTGTCTTGACTCTAAGTTGTGTGTGAAAAATAAATATCTTTGATTCGTATTATTTTTTTTGTATCTTTCAAAAATTTTAAGTTGAAAATTTGCCATTAATATAAAAATTGTTGTAATAGAATACAAGATGATTATTTGTTTATGAATACGCATTTTTTCTTGCATTGAGTAAATATTACATTCCATACAGTTATTATATTATATAAATTATTGAAAATACCATTTGATTCTAATTAATGCAAAAATAAGTCACCGCAGATTAAGTGAGAAATTAATTCATCGTACAATTTGAGTCACTTAATTAATAAATAAATGCTTCTACAGCAAATACGAAAACTATTAATTTAAACATGTTAGGTGATAGGAAAATATATCACACCAAAGAAAAGATGATTTAAGAAGATCCTTGAAACTCTATTCATATGATAAATAATATTACTCCTAAAAAAAACATAAATCTAACATCTCAAATGGATAAAATTAAAATTGAATCAATCCGGTTCTAAAAATTCTCACTGCTGCTAAACAACTGATCGTGCTAAACAAATTCAAGACTCCGATGGTTGATTAAAACATTTAAAATAAACAACTTATATTACAATCACGCGCATGCAGAAATACACACGGCCGAAGAATTCCGTTATTGATTATACTAAGTTTTTAGACTGTGCTGCAGCATAATCACAACTATCTCACGATTAGTCATTATCATTTCCAAAATCGTTATTATTAATGTTGTTGTACGAATAGGTCAGCGAGGTCGTTAGGAGTATTTTATTACCATTTCCTATAAAAAAAGACTAAATTTATTACTATTTAACAGCAGCGAACGTTCCAAGAATTTGTGTGCGAAACTTGTTGTTATCGAATCTTTAGATAAGATTAGAAAAAACAAACGAACATTTCAGACGATGATGAATATAAATACAATTTCATGCTTTCAAAATGTTCAACATATGAGTTTTCTTCTGATTAAAAATAATCATTTTGAAAATAAAATAGATTTGTACTTCTTGCTATATAAAATTAGTGTATTAATAAACTTCTTTACTAGCTAAATGATTAATCATCTACGTCAGAAAAATTTCTATTCATTAAAAACTTTGACTTTTAGAAAAGTATACATGATGATATTTTAGTATATTTTTGAAGAAGTTCTTCTGATTGTTAACTTCAAAAGTTGTGCAAAATTACTTTTAGACAAAAGATTACCATCATTAAAAAGGTATATCATTTTGCCATTCAAAATATAACTACATTCTTAAAAATTGTTTTATAAATGCATGACTGTACTACCAAAATTAGACGCACTCTCACCACAAACTGGCGTGATGTGCAAACATGAATTTTCAAATCGAATCATGTAATCCATACACAATACAAAAATCGTTAGCGTAATAAACACTTAAAAAAAACAATGCGCTGTTTTATTTTTTCTAGGAACACGTACGCCAGATGTTCCTACCAGAAGTGATTCGAATATCATTAAAGACAAGCACCTGATCATGACAGATGATGAATGACCAAACGGGAATGATTTATTAATATCGAAATATCATGAACATTTTCGTTTCGATTTCATCCATTTGTACGGTTTGATACTTTTGGCACTAACGACGCGAGCAAGAAAAGAAATACATCATTTTTCCAAAGCCTGACTTTTATGCATGTTTTCTTTCTAAAACGTCCTTTTGGCACATGTAGCGCATGAAAAAACAAAATAATAACAGCGGTTGTATTTTTAAATAAGCAACACATTCACATTCTGAATCACTGTTACTATTTCTGCAATATTAGATCATCGACATTTGCTCTTAATTAACTTAATTGAGCGTTTATTTCTTTAAATTATTCATTGGACTTGCCGATACCTGCATATAATTGCGATACTTAAAGGATTTTTTTTTTACTTCGATGGTAAATATGTTTACAACTCTTTTTTGGGACATGAAGTGATCACTGTTTTAAACTTGGAAAAATGCTGACTAATGTTAAGCGAACTTAAAAATTATAAGAAGTGAGGTAAATAAGACGTTTTACAAATAGATACGTAAAAACGTAAACATATATGTATACACAAACAGTCAAAGTTGTAGAAGGTGACTTCAACTGAAATTTTATTTGTATTAATTATTTTTAGAATTTATATTTTGAATTACGATAATTTACACCATCTAATATTTCCTAATAACAAAACTCAAAAACATGTTAATGTAATAATAAACATGTATTAAAGTCCTTTACGTTGTAGAAAAATTAACTAATAATTAGAAAAACACGAAAACATTTCGTAAATCTACAACAATATGTAAATTTATTTTTTTCTGCCGAAAATTTCCTTATAATTGATCCTAAAAGTGATCTGCATGATTTTAAATATAACTTTCCCAGTGGAAATAAAAATAAATAAATAAATCATTGAGATATTTGGATCATAAAAGCTAATGAATATTAATTTATTATTATTAAAAGTATTTAAGAAAGTTCTGATATATATCTTATTTGTATAAATTAGTTACTTTTTGAAATAAAAACACTTAATTAACGAAAACATTATTTATTAAACGACTGCACTAATTAACCCACTTCTAGAGGCAAGGACAAGTTCGGCGGTTTATAAAAATTCGAATTCCTTTTAAACAATTTAAAATTTACAAATTGTTCACATTTGAGTTTCCTCGAAAGAAAAAAAAATACGTTACCTTATGTAATAGCAAAGATAACAATAATAATTGTAACGTGATAACATCGATAACAACAAGAAGTATAGACACTAATATCAAAACATTAATAATCAATGTCTTCAATTTCTGCATAACATTAAAGATTTTAACGATACATTAAATGCATTTTTTGGTAACAACAAAATAATTAACTACTCCATGTTTGAATAAATAGCAACAGAGGATAAAACTGCAACAGAGGATAAAACTGCAGCAGAATTATAGATAAAATAATTAACCTAATTGCAATCCTTCGTTATACAAAAACAACCGCTCGTATTGCAATTAGCATTCATACAAATCCTATAAAATCAATTCCAAGACGAATTAAGAGCCTATTAAAGCAACACTAATGGTTGAAACATCAATCACAGCCTAACACGCTATCTGTTTGATGGGGTCAATCCATAAAGAGAGAAGGCATATAATAGCACATTATACATTTCCAAATGGTAATAGGGCAAATAGTTTTCGTATCGGCACCTTTGGAAAGATTTACATTTTGAAACGAGAGGAAGAGGAAGAGATAATTTTGTATGGAACGAGAGAGATGCTGATGACGATGATGATTCAGCAGCAAGCCTCCAAATTCCGAAACAACAGAAGCCATCACTGTTCTGGTATTACCGTCATCATCATCCTCCATCGTCGACATGTCATCATCGTCGCACGCAACTCGAGGAATGTTAATATAATAACAAATGAAAGCGCGTGCGGGTGTAATAATGACCATAATCTTTGTAAATGTCGGTATTTGAACTGCTCACGCTCCTTCTTTTTCCCGTATTAGTTCATTAACAAGTGAAATGCCATTAACTGATCACACGCTATAAATAAATCCGAAATGATTTATTCCATTCGTGTCCAAGTATTATAATGCGTATACCCATTTTGGCCATTGATTTGTATACAATTAAAGAAATTAAGAGTATTTCTAACATTTTACATTATTTATTGTTCCTACATAAATTGTTAGGACAAATTAATGACACTTTATAGTGCCAGGGCGATCCTTTAAAGTAACAAGGTCATTTATCATATATAAACACACTAATAACACGGCAAAAGGACTATATGGTCGCCATAATGGACTTTAATTGTCAACATAACTTAAATGTGCATTAAAAATGTCAGTTCATTTATTTGCAACATGTAAGAATCGACCTACGTTTTTTTATTCCAACGCCACCCGGGACTGAATAATTGTTGGACACCCGTTAGTTGATAACAGTAGACATCCGTCGTGATAGATTGGCTAGATTCCATAAAGCTATGGAGAATGACACCTGAGCTAGATCACCAAACAGTGACTATCAGCTTCTTCTGGTGAATGTCTCGTTTCGGACAGTGTTTTGGTAATTCATCTTTGTCCAACCATTGCGATAAACGCTTACGATTATCGTACATGATCCATTTTTCATCACACGTAACAATTCGATTAAAAATGGTTCGCCTTTATTGCAATAAAGGAAAGAAAGACATGCGTCGAGTCTTTGTTCCTTCTTTCAATTCATGCGACATCCACTTGTCCAGCGTTTTCACTTTACCGACTTATGTCAAATGAGTCAAGATGGTTTGCTTTGATACATTGTACATTAATGATCATTCATGTGCAATTTTGCTGGGATACGCTTCCACAGTGACTTTCAGGATGTCATTATCCACCTGTCATTGGGTCGACCACGTTGTTCAATAGATAGGCCGAAATCTCCTGAACGAAATTTTTTAAACGAACGAGCTACAGTCGCGTTTGTAGCTACTTGAATGCCAAACACACCATTGATATTGGAGACTGCCAACCATGTTGTGACTTCACGCTGTAACTTCATCAACACAAGAATTTCGCTGATTTCCGTGATTTCACTTAATCGCCTATACAAAAGAACTATTACATTTTTTCAAACTGAAATGTGCATTAGAAAGAGGAAGAAATGTACTTTCACACGAAAAACAAATTATTTCAAAATACGGCGTCTAAATGAGGTTGTGTGTGATTGAAATAATATAAATAAGTTTGCTCCATTTCATACTTGACAACCTAATATATCAATGTCCATTTTACTTAAGAATATTGTCTTTGGTAATGGAAATTTTGCTTGAAATACAAGATCAATCCCATTCATCTTTAGTGGTTCATTATTGATTAATAATTAACTTTGAGGTTATGTGAACTTAAACCCTTCAATGTGAAGTCGAAATTTGTGTACACATTTTTTGAATTGTTTGTTTTCTGAAAGCAGTTATAGTCACACATTGTACAGGGTGATTCGTTAAGGGTGGCCACCGGCCGTATATCCTAGAATTTGGGGGAAAAAATTCTTATCACATAATCGGCCAAAAGAAAATGCGTAAAAACATATATAAATGCTTAGCTTTCCGCTAGGTGGCGCATTTTATCATTTACGTAATTAATTTGCGTTTTTTTACAAAATATTACCGCATTAAGGCTATTGAAAATTATCAAAATTGGAAACTACTGTACTTGGTTTACAATTTTTGCTTAAGTCATTTTTTTCTATCACCTACAGTTAAGTGGTGGGGGAAGTATACTTTTGTTTACAGAAAATGGTCTGTAACTTCCGTATACCTTAACTGATTTTCACAAGCTTAGGCTCAATGGAAAGAGTATTAGAAGTTGATTACAAAAATAAATAACATTAACACATTTAATCTATGCGCTGGCAACTAGAGGGCTTTATGTAACACTTAACCCTATTTATGTATTTTTTAGAAATATCAAATGGAATGATATAACTCGAAGCAGCTTACAAAAAAGAAAATGAAATTACATATTGTTTCGTCAAAACCGCAAACTGATATCTCTTGTCATTCGAAAGATATTTAGATTTTTTAAATTTTCGTTGTTTTTCGTTGTTTTCGAAGTGTTGGTTCACCCTGTAAGGTGTAAATGAAAATATATGGCTAAAGTTACTTTTAGAAAAAATGTCATGTAAAAACAAATGACAACAATATTTATTAGCATAATTAATGAAAAATAATAAAACTTATTACCCATAACAGAAATTTACAAAACGCTGAAATTTCTAAAAGCACCCATTATCTAGTTATTTTAGAAACTCAAAATGTTTCCCCTTATTTGCTGTACCTACACAAATTCAGTCCTCCTAGAGTGAAATTTTATCCTAGATTCCTTAAAATTTCTACAATGGTTTTATATGGATAAGCTATAACATTACGAGTATGTCAAACTATTTTCCTGGGCGACGTTGTAAAAGTAATCAAGTCACTTTTGGAAATGACATTTCTGTTTTGTGATTGTTTATTTATAATTTGTTGTTGCTGTCAAAGTTAATTAGAACGTTTGAAAAGACACTTTATTATAATGCTTTATTTTTCAAATGAAGAAACATATGATATGCTAGCAGTGTATTTTGAAAGTCTACAAAGAGAATATGGGTTACGATTTCCTGAAAGACGGCGTCATTCAAGAAAAGTTTTTAAAAGACTGGCAGAACGATTACGAAAAACTGGCAACGTTCAACCTGTTTTGGTAAGAAATAGGGTACGTAGAAGACAAAATGAAGAAAATGTTATTAACGTCTTGGCATACGTTAACGCTGAATCACGTGCAAGTATTAGGGAAATTGCAAGAGATCTAGAATTAAATTATTCTTTGGTGAATAGAATACTAAAAGAACATAAAATGCATCCTTACCATGTTGTTTTACATCAAGAGTTAAAAGACATAGATTTTGATCGATGACTAGATTATTGCAACTGGTTAAAAGGAATGTTAAATGATAATCAACAATTTCTATCTGCAATATTATGGACGGATGAGGCTACATTTTCAAGCTCTGGTAAAATTAACTTGCACAACAGTCACTACTGGTCAGAAACAAATCCACACTGGCAGAGGGAAGTCAATTACCAAAATCGCTGGAGCATAAATGTGTGGTGTGGTAAATAGGAAGATAGAACCTTTTTTTTTTGAAGAAAAATTAAGGGGCCAAAGGTACTTAGATTTTTTAACTAACGATTTGCCCATCCTCCTAGAAGACGTTCCAATTCGTAACAGATTAGACATGTGGTATCAACAAGATGGTTGCCCAGCACATTTTGCCGAAGGTATCCGAAATTATTTAGATATGTATTGTATTTTCAAATAAATGGATTGGAAGGGGAAGTATTTTTCCATGGCCAGCAAGGTCACCAGATCTTACGGTTTTAGATTTCTTTTAATGGGGTAGAATTAAAGATTTGATTTTTAAAACACGTCCAACTACACGTGAGGATATGAAAGAAAGGATTCGGCAAGCAGTAAGAGGTATTTCTGGTGCTGAAATTAAGGCCAGTGTCAATTCCACTATAGAAAGACTGAATTTGTGCATAGCAAATGATGTAAAACATTTTGAGTACCTAAAATAACTAAGTAATAGGTGCAGTTATCAATTTTAGTTTGTACATACTCTTTTCTAGTTTTGATGCCAATTATAATAGCATAATATTACTCAGTATTGACTTAATTTATAACAAGAGTGTAAAACTTGGTAACTCACGCAGCGGCGGTGTATTAATAACTCTAAAACAATATCAATCAACCGTAATTATGGTATAATTATAATGCAATTTACAATTATGTGTTTTGCCAATTATAGATCATCTATCAATCCGTAATGGAATGCTGATCATTATCATATAATTCCGTGTTAGACACACGAGTTAGATTTGTAATCTGATAACTGATCATTATTAAGTAATACTGTTCACTCTTGCACTCGTTTATCGTATTATAATCGCGCACTGTTTATTAACAATTTACCAACTAAAAAAGAAAAAAATTGATGTAGGTGTGATCACAATATTAGTAGCTGTTTTTTGTTATTTATGTAACTATCAACAGGAAGTCTTTAACTTGTTGCATTTCGCTTCGTATAATTAAATATGATTGTGTGCTATTTAATATCTATTATTGTAACAATCTCGATGAAATATATTAAATCAGTTTTCCATTATAGCGCAAAACAACGAGCGAAAAAAGTTTTTTCTTAGCCAAGTGAGGCCGTTTGGCCTTGACCTTGTCGTATATTCGATTTAATCTTTATCAATGAATATTATATCAAGCACATATCAAAAAATACTGACCAAAACTTGCTGGCTCATTAACGTGTCTTTGGGCAGCTTTCGGCACTTCACTTGGAGTCTGGAGACTGAAGCTGATGGATGTTTCATACATTGCCACAAATCGACGTAAAAATTCATTCTTATTAAGGTTAAACAGTTTCAGATTTTGCTTTCGAATAGGTTTCGATTTTGGTCAATTGTCTAAAAAACCCGGCATCCAACGCACATAGCGCTTTTTGATGTATAAATATCCATGAATGATATGACCAACGCGTTCCTTTGATATATTATGATGTCAATTTCCCTTCAACACGATTTTTTATGTTTTCTGAGTAACCCCCTCATTAATTAATTAACGAATTACATATCAATAAATATAATTATAAATATGTAAGTTATATACCGCGAAGAGATAATGCGACACACAAAGAAATTGAATACATTTGATCTCTCTAAACGTCTCTTTGTGCTCGTACAGTTATGTAAAACTCGACAAACCAATATTAGATGCCTTTGTTTCAACCATGTTTATTTTACGATCAGGAAGCTAAGTTTAATCAAAACACAAAAATCACTCTTTTCCATTATAAACATAAACTCGGAGATCAATTCGAAAGTTATAACATATACACGAGTCAAGGAAATCTCATAAAATTCTGACATCCAGTCAAAGTTGATACTGCATAGGAAGTATAAGGATGTTTAGTTTGTGGCACTACCTATATATCGAGCATGTGTAGTAGTTGTATTTTAAGAAAATAGTATTCAAAGTTTCTTTTTCTTTGCTTGCTTTTGGGTTTTCAAAAAAAGCCTCATCTATGCATATCTTCTAAAGTAAACATGTACAGAAACATTTTTTGCCACCAATAACATATAACTTTTGAAAGATGCAGAGAGTTTGTAAGTAAAATATCCACTTTTTCATAATTCTAGATCTTTTTGAAAACCTATGTTTGCCCGAAATTAATTGCCGGATCGTCGTGATCTAGTTTAGTTTCTCCGGCCGAAAACACGGAATGGAAATAATGTTTGTGTTATTCGGCTGAAAGGGGCAGAGGCAGGCGGAGAACGGACGCAGCCAATCGCTGGATAAACAAGACTTATTCTTAGAAAGTGTGTAGCACCGAATGGAATGAGCTATTTTCGGACTTTAAGACCCTCTCTCCCTCTATCCGTCATTCCTGTTTACAGACCAACTCGCTCTGAAACCGCTATTTTCAGTCTTCCACGTCCGACACATGACTTTAAATCCGCCGTTTAAAGTGCAGTTTCGACCGACTGAGGAATTTCGAACCGACCGACACGATTTTAAATAAGATTGCTTAGATCTCGATCTGACCAATGTTGTTTATAGCTTCTAAATTAAATAACTTGTTTATTGTAACTATTTTAAAGAAGACTTAGATTTATAACTCTAAAGCAACATTAAAATTCCTTACTTCGAACTACACTACATTAACCAGATCTAATAAATTAGGCCCTTACAGGAAAAAAACTTTTTCTTTAATTAATATAAACCATTAATTTTTGAAATAAACTTATTTTTAAAACATTTTCGCTTTAAAATATTAATAAAGTCATTAGTAATTACAAAAAATCAATATCATTGATAGGAAGCACCTAAATCAAAATGATGTGTGAAAGCTTATGATTAAACGATACAGTTAAAAGATATATAATTAACTGTCTTAAGTGACTACTATTAAATTATTACACCAGGTTTTATGTAATGAATAGAAATATCTAATTCGCATTAAGTGTATGTATAGGGGTCACGTGTTGTGCCCCAGAGGTGTGAATATTTATGAAATTGTTATTGCCAAGCGGAGTGGTCATTCTGGTTCTGACCTGAGGCCACCATAAAATAATCTACTTTTATCTTCTAATTCTCAAGAATGCATTTACATACGCTCATACAATTAGAAGAATCGATACGATTTTATAAGATCATTATCATTGATAATAATTAATACACGCCTTTCCTCCTTTTAATTTTCGATTTTCAATATTTTGACGTATGCAGCTATTGTTTTTAATTTTGAAATTTAAATTAGCAAGTGTGTGTGTGTGTGTGTATTAAAAAAGTCAATTTGGAAACAATAGAGGCTGCACGTATAAATGAATAAATCAATTGACATCAATCTGCAAACCTAATGACCGATTAACAATTTAGAAAAGTCAGAGAGGGACGGGAAGAGAGCGAGCGCGAAAGAATGCGTGGGCGTTTGTGACAATTAGAATGATTCAATCGAATGTCGCAATAACACAATAACAGCAGCAGTAGTTCATTCGTGCCACACCTTCGTAAACTCGCGCTCATACACGTATTGTGTCATCCACTTATGAATTGATGAATTAATAATAATAAATATATTAATAAATATGTAAGTTATACACCGTGAAGAGATAATGCGACACACAAAGAAATTGTATAAATCATGCTGCGACTATTTATAGCCTGTGATCTTCTACATATTGGCATTTAAGTGATTTGTGGCCAAAATATTACAAAAAAGGAAAATGAATCGCTCGATTATATCATTAATACCAAAAGTCAAAGTTTATCATTTATTAGATGTACATACAATGTTTTATACATTTAAAATTACGTTTTTAGATTTACCGAAAATAGGTTACTAATATTTACGAAATTTAACTTCTTTAAATTGATCCACAAGTATTTGTAACACAGATAAGAATTTTGTTTTAAAAGTAAAGTTATAAAAAAGTTAAACTTAAAAATAATATAAAATATACTGTAGTGTGTGGGCGTTTAATTTAATATACTCCAATATATCTTTGTGTTTGTAAGAAATTACATAAATATCAAATTATTTTATACACTCTTTGTAATATCATTTCTCCATCGTCTGCAGTTTATAAGACAATACTAATTTTAAATTCTTTTATTTCATATGTATGATTCAAGATATAACAGCAAGAAAATCAAGAAAATGGTAAATGAAGCGGAAGGTCCTCTAACCGATAACCTTTTGGCATATTAGCACTTTCACCGCTCTCTCAATAATTCGTGTTAATGTGTATAATTTACTGATAAAGATGTCTATAGTAAATTGTATATGCCATGCTATAACGTCCCATATTTTATGGGTTTGAATTTTTTTCAGTCGTGTTTTGGATAGCAATTCTCAATGAAAATTGACAAGAACTAGCTTGGTAAATAGATACTACAAATACGTAATATTTTTTTGATTCATTTAATATCTAAGTGTCTTCTCATAAGAAACTTCATCTTATCATTATTTCTGCTTTTAAGCATATAAATATTATAATATGCAAATGAATGCGACTCCTATAAAAGTTTAAACAAGCATTATTTTTTTAGATTAGTGTCCTATTCTTCATTTTAAAAATGTTGTATACGAATGAATAATTTTTGATGCTGTATTTATTGAAGAAAATATATTACTTGTTGGTTGGTTACTCAAAATAAAGTAAAAAGGGCACACAATAATAATAACTCAATTTTAGAGAAAATCTCCTTTTAATAATAAGTGTTTTCAAGTTTTTATTTAACTTACTACAATTGTTTCGCCACACTGTGTGCCTCGTTAAAATCTCCTTTACAAAAAATAGAATTTGCATAACATTTCGAATATAAAAATCAATAATTTAACGCAGAAAAGTTGTTACAAAATTAATCAATTATACATCCCCAATTGATTTAATAAAACTAAATTATGTAGTATTTATTACTCAGAAATATAGTGCTTAAGAAAACTAAAACTAATACAATATAATTAAATATATCAAATAAGAAGTCTCCTTAAGAAGAATTTTCTAATCAAATTCCGAAAGATGTTATTGAATGTACTCAACTTCACGAAAGCTTTGATACAAGCAAAATTATTCAACACCAATTTAAAATTTTCTAAAAAGGGCCATTACACTGTTTGCAGTTGGTTATCTTTGCCTGTTCACTCTCAAAAAAGACCGAAGAGGAAATCTGAAAACAGCATCTATCAAATATATGGCTATTAGTGTTATTCAAAAATGTTGACAGTGTTCTTGTCTATTTTTTTTAATGCTCAAAATCAAGAAGTTACTGGATTTTTTTATCAAAGTGATTTTCATTAACTTTAACTTCTGTTTACAAAATATTTATGATATTTTCGTATTCAGGGTACATTATAAAAGTAATGCGAATTTTCTGCAATAATTATAGTGTATGGACCAAATGAAGACAATTCAGCGAGCAACAAAGAAGCTTTCTGGGAACAGCTCAACGAAACAACCGAAGCAGCCACCGGAGAGACGTCAACAGCAGAATCGGAAAAGTTGTAAAAGATGAGAGGAAAATATGAAGAAGACGTAATAAACGACAATGGGGGAAGAATGCTAGATTATTGCAGAATGAACAATTTAGTAATAGCGAATATATTGTTCAAACACAAGGAGATACACAAATAGACGAGGGGTAGTAGGAACGAAAAATCTATAATAGATAATGTAGTGATAGAACACAGAAAAAAGAGCAAAATAATAGATACAAGAATAAAGAGAAGCTTCGAAATAGGAAGTGATCCCTATCTAGAAGTAACAACACTTATGGAAGACTATCAAGAGAAAGAAAAAGAAAAACGGCGATCAACTACAGCAATAAACTACAACAAGATAAGATCGTATAAACTAAGAGATAAAGAAACAGCAATACAATATAAGGACAAAGTAGAGGATACGTTAGCAGTGTGACAATGTAGAGGAAATGTGGAATAACTAAAAAGAAGTATGCTGCTTGAGGCGGCACAAAAGAGTTGTGGGGTCGAGAAAAGTACAAACAAGAAACAATAGGCAGCCTGATGATCAGAAGACATACATGAAAAGATAAAAGAAAAGAAAAAACATGACAAAGGTACTCAAATGACAAAAACGATAATAACTACGAAAGATACAAAGAAAAGAGAAAAATAGTAAAAGATGAGGTCACAATAGCAAAGACCAGGGAATGGGAATAGTTCGGTGAGACAATGGAGAAAAATCCAAAGGAAAACCAAAAGTTATTCTACAAAATCATAAAATGATGCAGGAAAGAAAAAAGGCAAAAGGCGAGATATATACAAGATAAACACGAAGAGTGCTGAAGGAAAAGGAAGAAATAATAGAAAGATGGAAAGAATACTTTGAAGATTTACTAGATACAAATAACGACAATTAGCAAGTGATAAGGAACAGCGACACAAGTAACACAGAAACAGTAACGGATAGTATCAATGAAAATGAAAAACTAGGATGAAATAATAAGGGAACTGAAAATAAGAAAAGCACCAGGACACGACCAGATAACAGCAGAAATTATTAAGCAATTGGGACCAATAGGTAAAGATAAACTACTAATTTATCCCTTTCTAAGAAAATCAGTTTGAATAGTATAACTTACTGATGGATTTTTCTTCTAAATAAAAATTACCAAAATTTTTAGGACAGCAAATAATTAATGGCAGATATAGATTTAAAGGTTTATGGTGTTGGAGCGCAGTCACACTCCCGGTTAATCATCGGGCGCGATTGGGCGCTCTGGGGTACGTCCACACCACTACCATCTTTTATTGTGAATAGAAAATAGTCAAAAACTAGCACCAGTCGAATAAATAACCTTACAACCGTACTAATAGTCAGAGATTAATTCTCGGATTGTAGAATCCTAGATTCGTTGTCAGATTTAGTAACTTTTTTAGTAACATTTGAATATCACTGGTTTTACGTTGGTGTCACGGAACAGCTGAAGGTGTCAATATATTCCGTGATTGTCAGTAAAGAAGAACGTGAAATGTTGGTTTGCAAAGTTAGTTTGTGTGATAAGGGAGAAGGAATTAACATTTTTTTTATCTAATCAAGATTAAATTAAGTACAGTCGATAATTATTTTCAATGAAAATTGTAGAATTATTTTCATTTAATGTTTTTGCAAACAAAGTTTGCACGTGCTCCTCGACTGACAATCACGGGTTATATTGACAATACCATCAGCTGTTCCGTGATACCAACATAAAACCAGTGATATTTAAATGTAACTAAAAAAATACGACAATTGATCTAGGATTCTACAATCCGAGAATTAATCTCGGTCTATTAGTACGGCTGTTAGAATATTATTACAACGAAACCATCCTCTAAGATTAAGTTGACACGGTATATCCAGATTTTTCAACAAATTCTTCTCAAAATGTCTAATAATTTTCAGCAATTTCTCTTTCAGTTTTCTTGGATTTTCCAAAATTTTCTTCTAATTTCTAAGAATTTTCTTCGAGGATTCTAGAATTTTCCAATAATTCCAGATCTCTGTAATTTATTTTCCATTTTTCTATTGTATAAGATTTTTTTTTTCAAATTACGATTTTTTAAGAGAAGTTGTCAGCAATCTCTATCTTAAATTTCGAGTGGCAAATTTTGTAGAAATTCATCTTTGTTTTATTAAAATAGATTTTTTTCAGATTTTTTGTGTGAATTGTGAAAATTTTACATAATTTTCTCTTATTAGAATGTTTAAAAATTTCACTCATAGATTGAGAAATTTCTTTTTTTCTTTCAAGATTTTAAACAATTTTTATTTTTATTTATTAGACTTTAACTTCTTTCAAAAAAAAAAAACAAAAATAAACATGAATATACAAAAATATACAAAACATACAACAATTTCTCTTCCATTTTTCTTTAATTTTCCACCAATCGTTCATTTCACATAAATAAATTTAAATAAATTTCTTTGAGGAAATAATTTCAAATAATTTAAGAGATTTGGAATTCTAGGCATTTTCTAAGAATTTTTCTTATATATTATTTAAAGAATTCCAAAAGTTTCCAACAATTCCTCTCCTAGATTTCAATATTTTTCTCTTTAACACGTTCTTCTATTGTCCGAAAATTTTCCAGGATTTGTTCCTTGTAAATTGCAAGAATTTAAAGGATTTTGAGCTTTTTCGGTTTTCTTGTTTTACAGTGTTCCCGCATTTGTTGTTAGAATTTTCTAGCGATTCTTGTTTTATGTCCAAAACAATTTATCAAAATCTACCAGCACAAATAAAAACGTTTTTTTAACTTTGTATAACACTGACTTTATCTTCTAGTTTGATAATGACGATGATGAAGTTAAAATTGTCGAAACTATAGTCACTTAATAAAGGCAGCGTTATACAAACAAAGTTTAAAAAGGTTTTTATTTGTGAAGAATAATATATAACGAAGTAGAAGCTCCCACCGTTAAAAATCCACCAGCAAAATCTCTTCTAAATTGAAAAGAGTGTCCTCGGTGTTTTTAGAACTCCAGACTTTTCTCCACAATTTTTTAAAAATTACAAAACTATTTACCTAAGTTCAAAATAAATAAACAATTAACTTTGTTGGTATCACTTTTTATAATAAATATATATAAAAAGTGGTACCAACAAAGTTAATTGTTTATTTATTTTGAATTTATCAACATGTATCACGAAGTGAAAACCTCCACAATTACTTATTTATTTACCTAAGTGTCTCTCGTCAACTTACCTTTGTTTAATTATTTTTGAGATTACAGGTTTCTTTTGGCTTTAATTTTGACCGATTACCAATTCAAAATTTTCTAGGTGTCTAATATATTTATATCTAATATTGTTTATTACGAAAGACAAGTAATATTTTTTAAAGATAATTATTAGACTAACAAACGAAGTTACTCATATTTCAAAGATTAGACTATTTATATGGAATTTACTAGAAAAAGCAATTTGCTTAGAAACTACAAGGTGGTGCGAAAGTAATGTCATAGTTTGAATTGGCTGCCATTTTGTTATAAATGAAAAAAGAGCTCTGTTTTCATCAAAAATTTATTTGAAAGTGTATTATTGGTTACATTACTTGGAAAAAATTATATCGCTCAAATGGCGACCTCCCGAGTTGTTAATGCATAATTGCGCTCGTTTTGCAGCATTTTGAATTGTTGCTAGCAAAACATCTGGCTCCAAATTCGCGATTTTTTCTTCAATGTTAGCTTTTAAGTCTTGCAAGGTTCGTGGTTTATTGTGGTAAACGCGAGATTTTAAAAAGCCCCAAAGGAAGGAGTCTGGTGCTGTTAGATCTGGCGATCTGGACGGCCAGTTCAATTCTCCAAAACGGGAGATCACTAGACTTGGAAATTAGTGCCTCAAAATCTCCTTAGTTACACAAGCTATGTGAACGGTTGCTCCGTGTCCTGTTGAAACCAACAATGATCGAGACGTAATGCAGCAACTTGCGGCAAAAAAACTCGTTTAGAATCTACCTGTAACTCTCGCCATTTACATTTTTTACCAATCACATTTTCACTGCAAATGCCGCACCAAACAGTCACTTTGAGAGGATGCAATCTTCTTTCATTACATGTAGATTCTCTGTGCCCCAGAAACGCAAAAAAAACGACGACGAAATTCACGTTGCGTTAAAACAACAGACCTAAAATTTGTCAAATAAGCAGTAACAATAAATCCAATCGATCTTGAGGTGGTATCGTTCCATGGCTTGTTGACAACTAATTCACTATATATCTACATCATAAATGTCGAAGCACACTGACATTTGGCACCATCTGCAAAAATGGCGAACAATTCAAACTATGACATTACTTTTGCGCCACCTTGTATAAAGCCTTAACTGTTTGTCGAATAATGTCTAAACTTTTGATTTCTTGTAAATGTATGGGATGTAGCATGTTTTTAGAAATTTTTGGACACTCACTTAGATTACTTCCCGAAAAATCTTTGAAGTTGGCAGTGACAAACGTTTTTATCCGCCTAATTATTATTTATTTATTTTCTCTGTACTCCTTTCTTCCAAAATAATACAAAACTTATAATATAAAATATGTAAATATATTTAAAATTTTAGTCGGAAGGAGGACGGGGGAAGTTCTCTTCATTGAAAGATCTTCCACTCAAACCCATGATTTTATAATCATCAATTCTGCTTCAGAATATCTTCTGCAGTAACTTTTTATATTTCATTGCTTGAATAAAGCAAATTTTAGTCTCTCAATAGACATATTTTAATGCATATGACAACACATGCATTTAAATATATCTATTGAGAGACTAAAATATGTCATTAGATATTAGTATTACTATATTCTACTACAGTTCCGAAAATCATTATTTGACACTTTTTCTACATTTTAGTACATCAGAATAAGTAGTATATATATCATTTAAAGATAGGTAGCAACTATTTTTTTTAATGAATAATTAAATGTTCAAATAATTATCAAACAAATCTTCTGCATAATATGGAAAACCTGAAATGATTCAGTTTATTTTTGTGAGAGTAAATAATGTCCGTTAGTGTAATTAATCCAATTATAAGAATAATGCTTTAAGCAAGAAGAGGAAGTCAAGCATTAACAAAAAAAAGGAAACAAGCGACGAAAACTTTTTTCTTACAAGTTCACACGAGCAAACATTAACTATAATTAAAATTTAAACCAAGCTTATATCGGTATAAGTCGATAACAATTAAAAATTTGAATAGCCTTTTTAATGTCAATATAAATTAACGGTAAAGACGGAAAAAAACGCGTGGGGAAATTAATGGCGATAACTCTAAAACGGTTAATACGTTTATAATTTCGTAAAAGGTTAATGACACGCAATTAGATTATTTATAACTTGCGCAGGAAGTGTTTTGTAATGACAATTAAAGTTGTGTCTTAAGTGCATGTAAATACAACCGATTTCATATGAAATGCACCATCCAGAAAGAATAGTACGATTGATGCGAAACTTGGTGAAAATAATTGTTTATTCATTGGTACAAAATGATTAAACTATCAAAAGAAAAAAACTTTAAATTAACAGGAAAAAATGAGTAACAGCTATGAAAGAATTTACCCTTTTAGGCATACTTAGAATCAAATCAAATAATCTGCTTCAGGCATCTCATTCCAAGCAACTTCTAACTGATGTCTAGGATTATCTAAGTTGTCGGGAGGTGTGGGCATGTTGCGAACTCTTTTATCCATTATGTCCCAGACAAGCTCGATGGGGTTTAAGTCGGGAGACCTTGCTGGCCAAGACAATATTTGAAAATCCGCTACTTCCAAGAACACCCTTCTAATGTTTTCCGTGTGGGGTCTACCGTTATCTTACTGGAAAATGCCATTAGGTAGCGTCTGCATAAATGGCACCGCGACGGGATCCAAAACATTATCAATGTATCGAGGAGCGTTTAATTTATCTGGAATAAACACCGAAGGTCCCAAACTGATTACACCCCAGATCATGACACCCGGTGTTAAAGCTGTATGGCGTCTTTCAACAAACTAAATTTCTTCGTTCTCCTCGATATCGACGCACCCTTCTACGTCCATCATTCTTCCATAAACATAACCTGGATTCATCGCTAAATGCGGTGTTCCATTCTTCAACCCAACCCCACCGCTCTTTATACCAAGCCAGACGAGCGGCTTTCTGAAGTGTGGTTAATGGAAGACATTTAAATGGACGCTAAGAATGGAGGCTGAAGGACGCAATTCGTCGATAAATGGTCGCCATTGAAATCTGGTTACCCAAACTAGGGTAACAGACCTAGTTGTTTGAAATCGGTTCTGTGTGGCCATTCGTCTCAGATTCCGATCTTCACAGGCGTTATTACGTCGGGGAGGTCTTCCAGCCAGTCGCTGTATACCTTTTTCTAACGAGGAAAATCATATTTTCGCCAAAGTTGTGTGATCTCGATTCATTCTTCTGCCAATTTCGCGGAACGATAAGCCTGCTTCTTTCATGCCGATATCAAACTCCGAAGTTTGGGAAAAAATTGAGTGTTGTCTTACTCTGGGCATTATGAACTGTCACTGTGACAACTTCAGAATAAAGTCCTAGCATCAGGCAAAAACGTGGTCAACGACAATGGGTTTCAAACGCGATTATTACCTGAACCCCTCCTGTTAAAATTGCGTTTGTACATTATTCTTGATAATCGCCGAACAATAATAATAATAATAATAATGTTTATTAGTGCTATTAACATTTTACATGTTTTACACAGGTCTTAGTAATTGATTTTTTTATAACCATCATCAAGGTAATAGCAGATGTATACATTAATATTATAATAAATATGCAAAACATTCAAAGTACAAGTTAAAATACAATTTAAAATGACATTACAATTATTAAATACACAACAATTTTTGTTAATAATGATAAATAAAATATATATACAAATAATAAATTAAGAAACAGATAGCTAAAAATATAAAATTTGCCGGGACTAGATTATGGGAGTTGACAAGTACTCATCAAAAGAGTAGAATGCTTGTTTAGTTAAGTAGTTTTTATATTCCTTAGGGTCTAGTTGCTGGATATTACTAGGCAATACATTAAAGAAATTGACACAATAGTATCGTGTGCCTGTGTTAGCCTTGGATAATCGAAATTTTGATGTACGTAAGTCATTTTTAGCACGCGTTTCGTACGTATGATAGTCCTTATTATATGTATAGGCATTCATATTGTTTCTTATGTAGACCAAACATTCGAGGATGTACATACAAGGAACAGTAAGAATATTAAGCTGTGTAAATTTTTCTCTACAGTCAGCTCTATAGTTGATACCAGACACTACACGAATTGCTCGCCTCTGAAGCTTGAATACATCCGTCATTATTGGTGAATGATCCCATAACATGATACCATAAAGTATGTGTGTATGGATATAGGCATAGTATGCATTTAATATTATTTGTGTATGTACTGATCGTACTAGATTTCTCAATAAATACACATTCCTTGCCAACTTTTTTTCTAGCGCCAAACCCTGCGCTTCCCATGTCAAATGTGTATCTATGACAATACCTAAGAACTTAACGGATCGTTTTTCGTGTATTACGGTTTTTTTCAGGGAAAAGGTTAATTCGACTGTTTTATTAGCATTCAATTTTAGCTTTAACGGTTAGCTCTGTTCATTGCTGTGTCTAATCTAGCTCTTGTTTCTTCGACATGATTTCCGCACAATGTGGTTGTATCATCAGCATATAGGACTGTTAGGGTCGGGAGATTGGGTTGGAAGGTCATTTATATAAATTAGGAACAGAAGCGGGCCCAAGATAAACCCCTGTGCCACCCCATGCGTAATTTGACGTTCTTGTGAGGATTTATTATTAAATACGACAAATTGGCTTCTATTTGACATGTAAGATATAAGTAATCTACAGCTTTGCGGACTGAAGTTGTAAAAATATACCTTTCTTAAAAGAATTGATCTTGAGACACAATCAAAGGCTTTGCTTAAGTCTAGTAGCTTACTTATCATTACAGCGCCATTTTCGAAAGCATCTATGTTATTTACAAAAGAAGTAATTGCTGATGTTGTTGACCTTCCACGCCTAAATCCAAACTGAGAATTTGTTAAAATATTATTGTGCTCTAAGAAATTAGTTATTTGTTCTACCATTATCGATTCGATAATTTTAGACAAAATAGGAAAGATTGAAATTGGTCGGTAGTCGGTTTTGTTATTTTCGTCTCCCTTTTTGAAAACTGGAATACATTTTGCAATCTTTAGGGGGTCTGGAAATATTCCTGTTCTTAGAGATCAATTGATTAATTTTGTAATTGGGCTTACCAAAATATCAATTACTAATCTTATTGCACAAATATTTAGCCCATATATGCCACAGCTAATCTTGTTTTTAATATTTAATATTATATCACGCACTTTTGTACATGACACTTCTTCAAATTTGAAGTACTGATAATTCGTTTGTATGCTTGTACGGGACATCATGGCTAAGGGACATTGCCACAATCAGGGATGGCATTAATAATATTTTCTGCAATGGTTGCAAAATATTCATTAAATTCATTCGGAGTAATCATAACCTCTTTATTATTATTAATATTTTTATGTTCCTTAGATTTAATAATATCCCAGATTGCTTTGGAACAGTTTACAGAAGAGTTTATTAGCTTGTCTCTGTTGTTCTTTTATAAGTAACTTATATTTTTTATGAAGAGCTTTATATTGCGACTCCGTATGTTCGTTTCTAATGTCACGAAGTAAATGTAATTGGTCCCTCATTTGTTTGAGTTCGGGCCCAAACCATTGAACATTACTTTTATTACTAAAAATTTGTACTTGCTTCTCTGGAAATGCAGATTTATATGAATTACTGATGATGTTTATAAAAGTGACCCAAGCACCATTTATATCAGTTTCTCTGTTTAGTATCTCCTCCCAATTATAGCTATAAATATTGTTTATGTTTCCCTAATTGTGTAACTGGTCTTATTCTTCTTTTTGTATTTAATTTAGCATAATTAATATCTACACACAGCCCTAGATGATCAGAGACTCCTATATTTACAATTCTAACTTTGTTAAGGTCAGAATCATTATAAATATTTGAAAATATATTATTTAAACAAGCACCCTGCCTGGTAGCTTGATCTGTGGCTTTAAATAGCCCATAACAAGCAAACAGGTTACATAATTGTGAAGCTTTCTTACATATTGAATTAAAAGACACATTAAAATCACCACACACATAAATGACATTTGTGCCAATGCTTAGACGTTCAAGTACCTTCTCTAAAACATTAATAAAATCTGAGAAATTACCGTTTGAAGATCTATATAGAGCTATAATAATAATATTTGATTCTTTTAACTTTATACTTGACATATTCAGCAGAGCCTCTCACAAACACAAGAGAGCCTCCATTTTTATGGATTTTTCTAGTATAGCATGTCGCAACATGAAAATCATATATTGTATAAGAAAAAGCCTCATTTAACGAAAGCCAATGTTCACTCATTGCTATTACCTTGATGTTACTATTGATTGTGAAGGCCTCTAATTCCTCTAATTTATTTTTAATACATTGGATGTTAATATAGAATAACGACTGCTTCATCTTCATATTTGCTTCTGTTCCGTCTGCATACTCCCTATTGATGGACGTTTTGAATAAAAAAGGTCTAATCAGTACTCCATTTGGCCGCAGGATAGGGTTTTTCATTTCTTCGAGTTTCTCAAAGGGAACTGTTATTTTAAATGACGAATATTCTTCTGGCCGCCTGGAATTTAACTTTTCGCATTGAATAATTTGGATCTTATTATTCATCAGGTGAGTTGTTATTTTATCGGTTTTCGTATCCGGATGGGCTCGATACAAATGAAAATGTGCTCGTTTTTGAACTCCTTTCAATGGACAGTTTTCGGTGATCGCAGCAGTACCCGAGATCACATTGTGCCTGCGAGCGCTTCGTCGATTGTGTTTTGGTGTTTTGCTCGATTTTTGATCATATTATCTGTAGGCTTATTAGTACCATGTTCAGCATTACCAACCTCAGAGTTGTTATATGTTATTTTAGAAATATTATTATTATGAGAATTTGCGATTTTAATTTTATTGCCACTATTGTTGCCTTCCATCGATGTAATTGGAGTTTGCTCTGTTAGGGTATTTTCTGTTATTTCAGTTATGTCTACCGCCAACTTCACTTTATTTTGCTTGGCGAAATTAGTCGGATATTAAAATAAAAAATAAACCAAAGTTAATTTTTAACTACCTATTACTATTATTTTTCAATGATTTATTTCTCAAACACTATTAATTGGAATCTTATAATTTCACATCCTATAAGCTATAATTGTTCGATAATCCAACAGTATACTTCATGTACATGAACATAAAATGCAATGTATTTTAATGAGTACTAATTTAGTGCTTACGTAATAAGACAACAGTTGCAATAACTAAATAAAAATCACATACAGTAACAATTATTATAATTAATATTTCATTGTTTAAGGTTAAACATAAAACAAATTATTATCATGTATTAAAATGTTTCACACTGAATGAGAACCTTATTCAAACGGAAAACAATTTGCACTCTCTTTCGAAGCGTGCGGTTCCGCAACAGGTTAAACGTGATAAACAATTAAATTATTTACATAAGAAATAGTCCGTTCGGAATGTTTTAGTTTACCTTCTGCGCGCAAACAGAAGTCTCAACACCAAGAACGTAAACTGCGCCAAACTGGACGCGAGTGATTAACTCCCGTTTGATCTCCCGGCATCGCTTCGTGCTAGTCGAGTGATTAGCGTTTGATGGTATTTTACAAGTGGCTTTGTGTGTGTGTTAAAAACCCATGACTAATCGTTGAATGCCGAGACTAAAGTCAAAAGTATGTATAGAAGCCACGGACCCACCCTAATTCCGTTCATCCATCCATCCGTTCGACGCGGCGTGTGTGTACGTATGTACCCCCCGGACCGACCGGTTTCAAACGGAGATGAGAATAAAAAAAACGAGAGAATAAATGTGTGTGTGTTTCACATTACAATAAATCTCGTTCGTGTCTGGTGTACATTTGCGTGGGTAGACTTGATTTTCCTTTATCTTTGAATTGAATACAAACTCGTCAGTTTACAAAAAAATAAAAATTAAGATCTTATCATAACATCAATTTTTGTCTTAAATTGATTTTCATTTTTTCCTACCCTACATTTATAACAAAGCTCTTGATTTAATCAGCATTCGTTATTGAGATATTACGCTATCTCATTTCTCTTCCAAAATAAAATCATAATCCTAACCTACCTCGTCATATTGTATTAGCCTAGCGTATCTTAACAATATATTATTGGCGTACTTTTGACCTACCTGCAAAATATATTAGCATTGCCCTAAATTAAAAATTCAGCTGCATCAGATAAAGTTTTCGTTTTTTATTCAACAAATTTTCATTAACTTTCTGAGTTTGATAGAGGCTGGACTTTCGTTCCGAGAAATTAGGGACAGGGTGCACAGAAGTTTAGATACTAGAGTAAGATGTTGTCGGGCATGGGGTCAAGAAGGTCGAACACGAAGAGCTAGGGGTACAGGACCATGCCGAAGAACCACAAAGCGTGCAGATCGGCGTTTGAGACTGTTGGCCTTAAGCGATCGTTTCTTCACCACCAGTTCCATTCCAAACCAGTGGTATGAAGAGCATGGAAGACTGATTGGGATACTAACAGTTTACAGCCGGATTCGCATTAGGTCACCTCTTATCTTCGTTACATCGAATAAATTCTGGAACCTCATCTCCTACCCTATCTTCAGGCATTGCCAAATCCAACTTTTCAGCAGGATAATGCTCGCACACATTGCGAGAGCCACGATGAACTTAATTGAGCACGCTGAAATCAATATGTTGCAATGGGCAACGGGGTCACCGGATTTATCTCAAATTGAGCATATGTGAGATATCATGGGCCGAAGACTCCTTAATTTGCAGCACCCCCCTCAAACTCTAGAAGCACTTCGAAATGCGTTAGTAATTGCTTGGAATGAGATATCACAAAAGGACATCAATCACCTAATTAGAAGCAAACAACCTAGGCGCCTTAGAGAGTGTATAGCCCATCGTGGAATAATGTTTTTTTTCCATACAGTTCGTTGAATCAAAGAAACATTTTGTTCATTTGTTTACTAAGTTTTCTCCTACAATTGTACAAAATATAATAATGTATACTGGGTGTTCGGATTTCTATGTGACAGTATATATTTAGGGTCGTTCAAGATCAAGCTATAATAATAATAATAATAAAGGTTAGGTTAGGTTTATTTAAATTTGGTCGTAAGTACGCTGGGACTATACTTAGTTCTTTGAGGTATATCAAGAAGATGCTAGGGGAATATGAAGGTATTTAAGGTAAGTCAACAATACGATAGGCCAATTAACTATAAGCGAAGTTTTTGGAAAAAAACTACAATTAATGGACGAAATTAAATATGCTCTTGAGAATATTTTTAAATTTAGGAAATAAACCAAACCGGAGGTTAGAAGAAATTACGAAAAACAATTGAAGAGTACCATAAAAGTAATTGGTAAATCATGTTAATTTTTTACGTAAAAATTAATCAAAATAAATAACTTTGTTGGTATCATTTTTTATTTACACTTGTAACTATAGCTTCGACAATTTCAGTTTGTCATTATCAAACAATAATGTAAATAAAAAGTGATACCAACAATGTTAATTGTATATTTATTTTGATTTATTTTTAGGTAAAAAAGCAACAGGATTTACCAATTACTTTTATGGTAATGTTCAATTGTTTTTCGTAATTTCTAATTAAAATGTATCACGAGAAAGCCTCCACAATACTAAAATCTAAAATAAATGTGTTGTGATATAATGATCGTAATAAAATCTCTCAAAAACTAAAATCCAAAAAAGATAAACTAATTGGCTACAAAAATTGCACAAAAAAACGTTTACATTGATTTGAAATTCGCAAAAAAGGAAATTTAATTTCAAATTAAATTCCTTTAAAAAACGGTTGAAAGTAGAAGTTAAAAACAAGTACAATTTACATATATTTTAATATTCGTGTAAAGCAGCAATTAAAATTGCAATAAAAATAAGTGTTATGGCAAAAAAGCTTTATTACAAAAATAAAAACCAGACCAAACTTTTGAAAAAAAAGATAGTTAAGATTTTTAATATGTATTTCATTATAAAAGAGGGTTGAATTCCACATAATAATTGGTAAATCTTGTTGATTTTTTCTTAAAAATAAATGAATTTTGTCAAATTGGTAATAAACCATTGAAATATGTCTCATAAAATGAATTTGGCTAAAAAAAAAGTTGAAATTTCGATTTTGGTTCAAATTATCCAGCATTTTGATCTCTTAAGACATTTCATTATTTCTTTTGAATTAATGCAGACTTTAAAGTATTAAAATAAAGTTTTAATTTTTAAAAATACAAAATTTAAGTTATTTTTTAATTGGCAGTTTCCGAATTTGATATTTGACAAAATTAAAAAATGACAATTTAAATTATCTTAAAATGGTGATTGTATTCTTTTGGAATTAGTTTTAATATTTCTAAGAGTTAAATATTCTCGAAATTGATATACATTTTTTAATTGATTAATTTGCAGTTTTTAAAATTTACAGTTGACAATATTTTGAAGACTGCTTAGTTTAGTCTCTGCAAATTTTCATTATTTCTTTTGAATGATTGTAGAATTATATTTAAACTACTAAAATAGAGTTTTTATGTTTTGAAAAACAAACAATTGACAATATTATAAAAATGAACATTTTTGATATCAGAAAATACCGGGTGTTTCTAAATGAATATCGGGGATTTAACGCTTTGTAATATTTATTGCGTAAAACTTAAAATTATAATTGATACATGAAATGAAAGAGCAATTCGAACAGTTATACGTACAAAGCTTACAATTGTTCAATGTGAGCACTATCAAGTCGATAGGCCAGTTCTTTCCAAACTTTGCTTAGTGTTGTAATTGTTGCAACAGCTACCTCAATCCCATAACTCATGTTTCGGTTTCCGTTTCAAGACTAACCTTCCGAACTAATTTAGTCGGGCATGCGCGTGACATACCTCCTCAAACGCTCAACATTCTCTTCAAAAACATTTTGGTTACCCGTACTCTTGCAAAGGCGACCGGCATTTTCAAAACTGATAATACCATCTACAGGGATGTTAATAAAGGGTCCGCCAATAGGGACACGCGAAGTTTGCCGGAAGGGTGCGGCCATGTTGTTCCAGATAGAGCTGTCAAAGTTGCTGTCATTTGTTCAGTATATAACCCCAAATCACCATGGCAAGTTTGAGTGTCGAGCAGCACGTGCAAATTATTAAATTGTTTTACGAAAATGGGTCATCAGTTCGAGCAACGTTCCGCGCACTTCGCCCATTTTACGGTCGCGATGATCGGCCTGTAGAGTCGACTATCCGTCGATTGGTGGGCAAATTCGAGTCGACTGGTTCAGTAAACAACCAGCCAACACTGACACGTCGACGAAACGCCCGATCGAACGAAAATATCGCTGCTGTCCGTGAGAGTGTGCGCGAGAACCCGAGGCAGTCCATTTTTTGTCGTGCACAGGAACTTGGCCTTTCGGAGACATCAACTCGCAGAATTTTGCATCTGGATTTGGGTCTGCACCCGTACAAAATCCAATTGACCCAGGAGCTCAAGATAAACGACCACAGACAGCGTCGGGCGTTCGCTGACTGGGCTCTGGAGCAGTTGGAAGCAGACCCCCATTTTGGCCGAAAAATCATCTTCAGCGACGAGGCTCATTTCTGGATGAACGGGTATGTGAACAAGCAAAATTGCCGCATGTGGAGTGAGAACAACCCACACGAGGTCCACCAAGTGGCAATGCATACCCAGAAAGTCACTGTTTGGTGTGGATTTTGGGCCGGCGGCATCATCGGTCCGTACTTTTTCGAGAACGAAGCTGGGGCGGCCATAACCGTCAATGGGGAGCGCTAGAGGTCGATGATAACCAACTTCTTTTGGCCTAAACTGGATGATATGGACACGGACGACATGTGGTTCCAGCAGGACGGCGCCACGTGCCACACAGCCCATGCCACAATGTACATTCTGCACGAGCGATTTCCGGACATGGTCATCGATTTAACGCCTTTAGACTTTTTTTTCTGAGGCTATCTCAAGTCGCTGGTCTACGCCAACAAGCCTCTAAACACCGATGACCTCAAAGTCAACATACGCAACGCCATCGCTCAAATTGAGGCCGATATGTGCTCCAGAGTCATCGAAAATTGGACCTCCCGGATCCGGGCTACCAAATGGAGCCGCGGTGGTCATTTGAACGATGTTATCTTCCATACTTAATGGGGTCGAATACCCTTTCGAATGAAAAATAAATTTCGTTTCTACCTCACACACAACTTGTTCTATTCAATTTTAAAGTTCACGCGCCCTTATTGGCGGACCCTATATCACTTGGGGGATCACATCTAAACTTAATTCGGAACGCACGTTACACAGTAACTACAAATTCAGTTTTTGCAAACTGCAGAACACAAAAAGCTTTCTGTTCACTAGTCGCCATTTTTCCTACTAGCGCCCTCTATCGAATGCACATACCAACAACTCTTTCATTTAATGTATTAATTATTGTTTTACTACAAAGCGTTTAAAACTAAAATATTCATTTAGAATCACCCGGTACAATTAATTTATTTTGAATGACGTTTGATAATTCTAAAAATAACAGTTGAAGATTGTGGAAACTGATATATATTTTATAATTGACAGTATCTGAAACTGACAGTTGACAATATTACGAAAATGACAATTTTTAATTTCAAAACAGACTATTGATTTCCTATGAAATTATTTTTGATATTTCTAAAAATAACAGTTGAAGTTTCTCGGAAACGACAGACATTTTTTAATCGATTAATTGATGGTTTTTGAAATTGCCAGTTATCAGTCTTTCAAAAATTCTTAATTTCCAAAAATTGTTGTTGAATTTTTCAATAAATACCAGTTGAAGATTCTCGAAATCTACGTATATTTTTTGATACATTACCTCTAAGTTAATTGGCAGTTGACAATATTTTGAAAATAGCAGTTGATTTTGGACGGGTTTTATTGATATTACGTTAAATATAAGAACTTAAAACAATGAAAATTTAATTTTGGTTCTAATTATCCAGTATTTTAATATCTTAAGACATTTTAGTTTAGTCTCTAGAATGTACATTATTTCTTTTCAATTAATGCTTCTATTAAATTATTTTTTTGTTATTTTTTAATTGGCAGTTTCTGAAATTGACAGTTGAGAATATTACGAAAATGACAATTCGAAATTTTCAGAAATGGTTATTCTTTTCTTTTTGAATTATTGTTAATTTTTATAAAAACAACAGTTGAAGATTCTCGAAATTAATAAACATTTAAATTGGTAGTTTTTGAAATTTACAATTGGTAATATTTTTAAGGCTGCTTAATTAAGTCTACAATTTTTATCATTTCTTTTAAAATATTGCAAAATTATTGAAATGATTAAAATTTAATTTTTGTTTTAAAAATTTAACAAAATGAGTAATTTTTTATTTGGGAGTTTCTGAAATAGACAGTTATTATAAAAATGAGAATTTTCGATTTTCCGAAAATACAATTAATTCATTTTGAATGATGTATGATAATTCTAAAAATAACAGTTGAAGATTGTGGAAACTGATATATATTTTATAATTGACAGTTTAAACTGACAGTTGACAATACAATAAAAATGATCATTTTAAAATTGCTATTGTTTTCTTACGAAATTATTTTTGATATTTCTGAAATTAACAGTTGGAGTTTCTCGAAGACGATATACATTGTTTAATCGGTTATTTGACAGTTTCTGAAATTGACAATATTTCAAAAATTCTAAATTTCCAAAAATGGTTATTGTTTCTTTTAGAATTACATTTGTTGAAGATTCTCGAAATCGATATATATTTTTTTGATTTATTAACCCCCAGTTAATTGTCAGTTGACAATATCTTGAAAATAGCAATTGAGTTTGGAAGATTTTTATAGATATTTTATAGTTTTTTTTTTTATGATATTGGAAAAGAGTTAACTTTCTGAAAATGAAATCGTTAATATTACGTTAAATATAACAAATTAAAACAATAAAAATTTGATTTTGATTTTAGTTAAAATTATTCAGCATTTTGATCTCTTAAGACATTTTAGTTTAGTCTGTAGAAATGTTCATTATTTAGATATTTTAGTTTAATCTCTAGAAATGTTCATTATTTCTTTCGAATTAATGCAGACTTCTATTTAAATCGTTAAAATAGAGTTTTAGAAAAGAAAAAATATATTAAAAAATTATTTTTTATAATTGGCAGTTTCTGAAATTTCATTTGGAATTATTTTTGATATTTCTAAAAACAACAGTTGAAGATTCTAGATATTGATAAGATTTTATAATTGATTAAATGGCAGTTTTTAAAATTTACAGTTGACAATATTTTGAAGACTGCTTCAAACTTTTATCATTTCTTTTAATAATTTAATGTGGGCCAAGGATATGCTTTGCCAATTAATTATAAGCGAAGGTTTTTGAAAAAATAAACATAAATGGACAATATGAAATATGCTATTTTTTAAAATTTAAGTTAATTTAGTAAATTTGACTGACCAAAGGTTAGGTTAGAAGAAATAAGGAAAAACAATTGAACATTACCATAAAAAATGGTAAATCTTGTCAAGTTCTTTCCGAAAAATTATTAATTTTGATATGATAGCAATAAAATCAATTGAAATTTCTCTGAAAAATTATTGCAAAATTATTTATATTATTAAAACTGAATTTTTATGTTATAAAAATTAAAAAAGTTTTTTTACGATTTTCTGAAATAGACAGTTATTATAAAAATGCCAATTTTTGATTTTCGAAAATACAATTAATTTATTTTGTATGGTGTATGATAATTCTAAAATTAACTGTTTAAGATTGTAGAAATTGATATATATGTTTTATAATTGACAGTATTTGAAACTGACTTGATAATATTATGAAAATGATAACTTTAAAAAATGATATCCATTTCTAATGAAATTATTTTTGATATTTCTGAAAATAACAGTTGAAGTTTTTCGAAATGGATATACATTTTTTAATCGATTGACATTTTTTGAAATTGGCAATTGACAATATTTTGAATAAACGAATTTTCCAAAAAAAGGTTTTTGGTTTCTTCTAGAATTATATTTGTTGAAGATTCTCGAAATGGATATATATATATATATATATATATATATATATATATATATATATATATATATATTGATCCATTAGCTGTAAGTTAATTGACAGTTGACAATATTTTGCACATAGCAATTGATTTTGGACGATTTTGATTGATATTTTATAGTATTTTTAAGTTACGGAAAATCGATTAACCTTCTAAAATCAGATCGTTGTTATTAGGTTAAATATAACGGCTTAAAACAATGAAAATATTTCTTTAGAAGTTTCATAGCATATTTTTTTGCTGTATTGTAGATTATTAAAAATAAAATTAATTCTTCTTGAAATCGCCTCGATGAATAGAATCTATTGGCCTTAGCGGATATAATAACGTAGCAAAAAATTGCCAAAATCAAGTTTTTATCATTGAGAACTGTAGAATTAGTTTACACGAACACTTCTGGTCAAATTTTCAATGTGTATGCAATTTTTGCATCGTAGTAATTATTTTACATCCAGCTAACCAAACAAAAAAGTTTAATTTTGGCGAAAAAAAAACACTTGTTATGTTCCATATTGTTACTTTTATTTTAAGTTTTCTGGCACGTGTTTCGATCAAAGCCGATCATTTTCAAAGGTTAAAAAAACTGAAAATAAAAGTAACAATATGGAACATAACAAGTGTTTTTCTTCGCCAAAATTGCATATCTGGTTCCATCAAGAGGGTAGCTCAACAAGTATCAACTACAAAAGAGTTTATGTTTTTTAATCTAAATAAATGAAAATTTCAAAACTGTTTTCTCAAATTGTTAAAAATTAAGATGACAATAAGTTTTTTTTTAATTTTATCTCAGCCGTAGGTTATATTTACTCTTTATAATTTTGCCATCTTGCTTATAGTATATTTACAAAAGAGTACATAAATCATACATGTACAACAAATTTAGACAGCAAGAATCGCAGGAGGAGTTCACTGATTCATTGATCTTAACACTTAAACCCACATCCATCCACTGTCCAGTAAAACATGCTGACAGCTTTTGAATTCTTTTTATAATGTATTTAATGTACTCTTCACCGGTATCAATAAACTTGCGAAAATGTGTCTGCCAAGTCTGGAAGGCACCCTGAAACGCCTCGACGGGAATGTTTCTTAGGAACGGACTCCTAATTCGTTCCTTTCAGCTCTTTCTCTCTCTTCAGTAGAAAAAACATCAAAAAGTCTCACGGAGCCAAGGGACTGTAAGGAGGGCTCTGGGCCAGGAAATTGTTAATGTAGCTTGGGAGCGACAATGTAATGGTGAAGCCTGACCATGTCTTTGATGTCAGCCCTCACTCACCCGACCGTGTATTTTAATCTCTTGAGCACCTGCTGGAAAAAAGCTGAGTTGACAGTTTTTCCCTGCGATACAAACTCAAAATGGACGTCAAAAAAGCCGTTACTGGGCGTCCAGAACGATTTTCTCCCGTCCATCCTTGAACGCATAAGACTACTTCACAAACTGTTTCCTTGAATTGCAGTAATCCTTAAAGCATCTGTAATACTTCGGTTGCATTCTTTCCAAACAGAACAAAAAACTTTATTGCGTATCTCCGTTCAAACGAACGCTTCATCGTGCCGTGTTACAAAGTCTAAAAACACTTTCCAAAGCACGTCTATCCACATAGACTACTCGCAGCAAGCTGCATTGAAAGGGTAGACCTTTGACCACATTACCCGACCCGTTTTACCCCGCTGCGATTGATAATCGCTTCACAATAAAATCATGCTCATTACTTTCATAATAGACCCTGTATTTATAATACTATTCCTTATATCGAAAAATTAATACCAGTTTTAATAAACAAAAAAATTATCTGTAGTTGAAATTACCATTCTAAAGTTATCATGTTGATGAGATGAGAAATATAGAATATATAACTTTTTCTCTTTGCTGGTAACAAACTATCTTTTAAATATTGTAGAAATAGATCTTGAGCGTTTCTGACATAGTAACAAATACGTTAAAACGTAACAAGGGAAATAAAACAGCTGTTTCTAAATACTAACATTAAAAAAATCATTCAAATTTGAAGATCTTAGAATCAAAAAACGTTCAAATTAAAAAACTTTCAAGAAATTTGAAGATTTCGTTGTTTCACGAATGCATCAGAATAGAACCATAAATATATACAGCCCAGTATAATCCTGAATTCAAAAACGTCCAAATTTAATTGCTTTCAAGAAAATTGAGAATCTTATAAGTCATTTGCGTCAGAGTAGAACTTTTTTAAGGATGCTTAATTCAAATCCCTTTTGTAATATATTAATACTGTTTGGAAGAGATGATTAATAATTATAAACAACTAGAAAAACACAACGAACTAAATATTAATGCATTTACTGATAAATGGTCATCAGCAGGTTATTTTTCCGTTATATAACTTCAGTCAGTTTGATGATAAAAATCTCCTTTACGTTGTAGAAAATTAACTAAAAATTATTATTATTGTCAGTTTGATTAAGAAACCTTCAGTTGGTAGCACTGATCTTATTCGACATGTAGCGCAAATAATTATCTATTTAATTTCGAGAACATTAACAATCGATTATTTGTTTACGCTTCCTTTGTTAGATAAATAATTACATCATCAATTTATTTCTAATTATTAGTGAATTTTCTACAACGTAAGGACTTATATATTTTATTATCAATTTATTTATTATAAAATATATCACTAAAATCATCCAAACACTTATTTATTAAGAACATATAAATTTAAAACCCCAACAAACCTGCGGTCTTTCAGCATTTAAAATAATGAATTGTCACATTTGATTTTAACATTAAGCATAAAACCGAACGTTTTCAAGTCGTCAAATGCCGCTAGAGAAAATAATATTATGAACGGCGAACTGAGGCTAATTTGCATTCAGCGTGTAAGACTTGAACACTTAGTGTGACACATCCTGAATAGAAAACTCCGTCGAGTTTCCCTTGTGTCAATAAATGGACATCATGGTTGGTGACTCAAGTCAGGGCACATGTGCAAACAGATGTGCGTTTCCTCGCTATTTCCTACCTGATTTTTTTTATATTCTAGTAGATATACATAATGGATTATTAAAGTGACTTATAAAATTTACCCGATTGCATTTTTAAAAAATTATTTCAAGAAACTAAATATGCCTAATAGAACCTCAATTTGTTAGAATAAATCACCTCATTATTTGCTTTGTAGGTCAAATCTGAAATATATCCAAAAAAATTAATCTCGTTGATTGTTGAAAATCCATTATCACTTAATATAATAATAATAGTAAACTATTAATTTTTAACTTTTTATTTTACTCCCTACAATTGTTTCGCTACACTGTAGCTTCTTATATTTCTTCACCTGAAGAAGCTACAGTGTAGCGAAACAATTGGAGTAAAATAAAAAGTTGAAAATCATTAATAGTTTACTATTATTATTATATTAAGTAAAAAAAATAAATTATATGATGAGACTGTGATAATATTTTCTAAATTTACCCCTTTATTTAAAAAAATACGCATTTATCGCCAAAAGCAAAGCACGATAAACGCTTAAAGAAAATGGAATATAAGAAACGGGAAGCTGGTCGATTGGGAAAGGTTGAATTTGAAGATGTGAACATTGACTTTAATAGAGAACACGAGCTAACAGGAAACTTGAGCACATTCCAGGTGGAGGGAAATTTATTGAACGATCGTTTCAAAGGTTTCCAGAAGAGGAACGTAAATGAACCCAGGAACAGGCAATCCAAGAAAAAACCGAAAGTCAAGAAATACACACGTCATAAGGTCATAAGGATGACAGGAAACAAGCCATTGCTAGTGCAACACTTAGGTGATTGTTTGAATAAAAAAGTATTATTATTTAATATATGTATCTGAAGCAGAGTTCATCTATGATGGTGCAGTGAAGAAGAGGACATATAGGTTAGAATGGATGATCATTTTTCAAGAATTTCAGCTTACTGACGAAATTATTTGTATGGTTTTGTTTCAATAAAACAGGATTTTGAATTTTATTTATAAAGCAAGTCTGATAAAGTGCCAATAAATAAATAAATAAATGTTCAAATAATTTTAAGACTACGTACTTTAATTCAATGTTCAACTTATACTAGAAACGTTTATAATACGGCTTGTTAATAAGAGAACAATACATTATAATAATGTCTATTTACGTGATAAATTGCGCTACTGAGATCACGTACAAACACGATTATGATTTATTATCTTAATCCATGCATTTATTATTATACGTTTATAGTGTGACTCGATTGAACTTACCAATAGATATAATTATAAAGAAGTGAACAACAACACATTTTCTTGTTTGCTTCATATTAATCAATCGCTACTGCAATTATCGAACAATCTATTTACCAACAGAGTAAAAACACAAATATGTGATATATTTGAAACAAACTAGTTAATTACGCTTGTTTTTGAAGAAATATATTTACATATCTATACGCAATTTAAATTAGCATGTATTAATATACAAAGATATATATATATATATATATATATATATATATATATATTTCTTATATCTACAAGTTTAATTAATTAGTTTGAAAAATAAATAATATATTATCATCTTATCCCATTATTTGTATTCAGTTCCAAAAGATGAAAGAAACAAGATTTGTTCCTATAAATAGTGTGTTTCTATTTTTTATTAATGTAATTGAATATTCAACGTTACATTTGAACTGGAAACAGAAGTTTTAATGAGTATTTATGTATATCAAGTTGCAGTGCGTTATTTAAGTGCACTTTCATAGATTTCGTACCAAAATTAATTAACCTGACGGTGTTATGTAATATACATGTTTTAATATTTGTAATTGAATATCCAACGGTACCTTTAATCTAAAAGTTGAAACTTCTTTCAGTTCAATGCGTATTTATCTATAGCAAGTTAAATAATTGTAGTAGCCAATTCGATTGTTGATTAAAATACTTGGTATTAGTAAACGACACAAGTTTATCACATTTTTCACGTATTTAAATAAAATAAGTGAAAATTTTTTGACGTACTCGAACAACCCTATTAAGACTTGTTTTTTAAATTTTTTTCTGACTAGTTTCGACGATATGTCATTCTCAAGAATGAATAAAATATAGCCGAAACTAAAATTTGAAATGTAAGTGTTCTATTTAACAATCTAACTAATACAAACATGTTTTACCACTAGTTACGGGAGAAATTAATTCATCGTAATTTTAGTAACTATTTAATACGGTTTTCTATTTCTTGTTGCTTTTAATATCATTGCAATATCATTTTGAATTATTTTTTGTAGTTTTAGGTTTATAAACTCACATTATTGAGTTACTAAATTGTTCACAAATGAAACACTTTTTTACTTTGTATAACTATAGAATATACAAACAGAGTAAAAAAGTGTTTCATTTGTGAATAATGATGTATATAACAAAGTAAAAGCAACCACCGTTAACAGTAGTTTGCTAAATTTTGACTGAAGTAAACGCAATAGTATAGTAAATGAGTATAAAATAAACGTAATACAATAAGCAATACTAAAAAAAATATAATAGCTTGCTTTGCTTGTTGCACTATCTTAATGGAAACCATTCTCCTATGGCTTAAAACCCAATGGATTTAAGGGTTTGTTCATTGATCTAAATTTGTATTAAGTACCTATGTTAAACTTACCAATGGTGAATGGAAAAGAGAGGAGAAATATTATATTTACCTGAAACAAAATAAAAACATATTACTTTTTAAATTTATCAGTTGTACATAAAATTATGTTTATTAAAATCAGAAACACGAAAAATTATTATTTATTAACTTTCCATACGAACCAATTTTTTTGAATTGCATTATTAGATTGTGTATTTCACAAGGAAGCAAAATAGTATACCAGCAATATATTAAAAAAATCGTGGTTAATTTCGCATAAACTCACTTCGATTGTGTTAATGCAAAAAAATATTGAAATAAATAGAGATATAATATTTGCACTTATTTTTGGAAAATATCATAATAGCTAAAACAAAACTCTTAGATATTTATATATTATTTTGAGCTATAACGAAACCATCAAAGGCCAAAGAACAAGAATTTCGGCTATCGCAGAAGAGAGTCGAGAAAAATATTGAAATAAATAGATAATAAAATATATAAGTCCTTTACGTTGTAGAAAATTAACTAATAATTAGAAAAAACACGAAAATTTTCGTGTTTTTTCTAATTATGAAATAAATAGATTTTTGCACTTATTTTGGGAGAATATCATAATAGCTAAAACAAAGCTCACCGATATCTCATTTTGTGATATAAACAAATCATCAAGATCCAAGAATAAGATTTTCGATTGTCGCAGAAATGAATCAAGAATTTTTTTTGTTTTTTTGCTTTTTCTACAGTTGAGAAAAATTACAATTCTAAAACGTAAAAGGATTTTTTAACTTCACACGTAGTTAACACTTTTATCTTCTAAACATCATTTCTTAACAATTCGTAAAACGAAGTGATTTCTAATTCTAGAAAAAAACACATCAAACCCAAAATTGAAAGCTATAATTTAGATTTGAAATTATCGTTATCAAATACCATGCTTTTATTGTAATTCGAAATATTAGATTCTAACTAAAACTTAAAAAACGTTAAGTTAATAAATATTATGATTTGTGTTCAAAAACTTTAAATCAATTACAAATCGAGTTTGGTACAAAACATAATTTTTGATACAGAAAAAACACGTATCTCAATAATTCTGTGTCATTTTATGTGGCAGATTTCAACAATATGTCGTGAGAATTTATGTTCCAAAAATTAGACGAAATCGAAAAATCCTTGAATCTAAAATCAAAACATTAATATAAATATATTCTCTCAAATTTTTACGTTTTTTCTACAATCAACAAAAATTCTTGAATCTAAAATCAAAACATTAATATAAATAAATTCTCTCAAATTTTTACGTTTTTTCTACAATCAACAAAAATTGCTATTCTAAAACTTAAAATGAATTGTTTCTGAAGTAAAACGTAAATCTAGACATAAAACTTTTTATTTTTATAAATATCAAATGCCAACAATTTGTCAAACGATTTTTTTTAAACTCTAAAAAAGTCATCAAACCCAAAATGGACAACATTAGATCTAAAACTAGGAAAATAATTTCGACCATTTTTTTATTGCATCTTCTGCCACTAAATGAAATTATAACTCAATAATTACCACAAAATGAAATCAGATCTCTAAAACTAAAACTAAATGAACTTGAAATGAGTTTTGATATAAAATGTAATTTTAGATACAAAAAAATACGTGTCTTAATCATTCTGTGTTTTTATTTATGTTCTAAAAAAAATATCAAATCCAAAAATCAAATCATTGAATCTAAAATAGCAACCAAAATAGAACCACTTTTTAAAAGTGATCATGATATTTTTTACACAGTACAGTGTCTTCACTTTTTAAGGCGTTATAGTTAAAATACTTTTTAAATTTAAAAAAAAACTTTTTATTGCATTACACTCGCAACAATTGTTTCGCCACACTGTGGCTTCTTCAAGCAACGAAATGGTAAATAAAAAGAATTTTGAAAATTGAGTTTTTACTTTAACGTCTGAAAAAATGAAACTGGATTTTTAACAAAAAACATCCACATCGATTAATACACAGTGGCTTCATCAGACAGATGAAACATGTTGTAGTGATCAACAATAAAAGGGGTTTTAACCCGCCTAACTGTGCAATTTTATTTCAATTTATTATGGAGTTTCAATATGTATCCGCCTCATAAATTCAATAGAAAATAAATAGTTCAAAAATTGCTCTGAAAAATCAAAAATTCGAGCCACGGATATGTAAAACTAAAACTATTTTAAAAAATTGGAAAAAAGTGATTTTTTTATTTGAAATTTTAACTAAACGTTATTAGGTCAACGTTTGTGAGCAATTGGTTGAAGACATGACCGACTACATTCTTCGATAATGACATCAAGAAACTTCAGATTTGCCTAGAAATATGTGTACATGAAATCGAAGACTATGCAGCAAAAAATAAATATATATTATTTTCTTTTACAATAAAACATACATATTTTTTTTAACTAAATTCCGGTTTACATTTGATTCACCCTCGTACAATTTTAAAAATTATTTTGTCACTAATTAAAATTTTACATTTAAACAAACACCATCTTATTTGTAGTGAATGTACAATAAACTAGGTTTATAAAATCAAGGATATGTTGTTGTTACCTATTACACTTATTGGAAGAAAATGTTGTATTTAAACAACATCATCTGGTTTGTAAGAATGGTAATAAAGATTGTCTTTCTAAAACTTTAAACATAAGTATTCATCAAACAGTATAGCGATTTTCAAAATAATATCATAGTGGGTTTAGTTTTTAGAAAAGGTTTTGGCATCAATTGCATTCAATGATGTAGATAAAATGTATTTCAGTTGGATAGAGGGCGGCACCCACCCATCCTACATATACATAGTTACTTCAATCACTATTACTGCTTTTGTGCTTTTAAAAATAGAAAAGAAGGTTCCACTTTAAAATTACGTTTATATGTAAGGTGGGTGGGTGTCATCTTCTATCCCACATACATATAAAACATACTCGACGATTCTATTAAATTAATTCTTTTTCATACAAAAGCAACAATTTTTAACACCTATTGCACTTACTCAAAAAAAAAACGCCATTTTGTTTATGGTAAAGATAAAGATATTCTTTCAAATCTTTTAGAAAAATATGTTTATAAAATATCCCAACTAATTTTTAAAGCAAACTCTAAACATATACATTTTTTTTTAAATTTCTTACCATTTGGATTTACAAAAAGTAGAAACTTTACTTTTAAATAAGTTAAATAAAAATCATCTTATTTGCAGTGAAGATTATGAAGATTTGGTTTTAAATTCTTTAATAAAATAGATTTATATAATAATACAGTGATTTTTAATAAAATGCGGCAATTTAAAATTTTTAGAAAGGTTTGTTTAACCTACATATAATAAAGGTAATGACGATTTTTTAACACAATATGTATAATATTAGTTTGTATAACAGCACTGTGATTTTTTAATACAATGTCACAGTGGCTACAATTATTAGAATAGTTTTTAGTACCAACTATACATAATTTTATAAGTAAAACTTAATTGAGCCAAACCCTCGAGAATGTTTTATAAATTGGAGAGTGTAATAGAGGACACCCACCCACCCTAAATGTACATAGTTACTTCAATCGCTGTTACTGCCTTAGTTTGCAAGAAATTAATCGCAGTATTAGTGTTGAGGTGTTTGTCATTTTCAAAATGTGTTTGTGTATCGAGTAAGTACGTGCGTACACTTCATCTCAAACCACTAACGTTTTTGAAGCAGAACTTAAGATTTAAGTTTTTGTCAAAAAAAACTAAAGCACAACTTTTCAATTCTTTTGACAAAAAAAAAACTTGGATTTAAAGTTTCACTCCAAAACCTTTAGCAGTTAGAGAAATGTCTAAAGCAACCTAGCAACGTAGAAAGAATGTCAAAGATTAAAATCAAATAAATAATGTTTATTTAAATCATAAAATAAATTTGAATATATGAAATTTAAACTAACTTGATTAAAAACAAACCAAGTGTTTTTAGTTCTAATCAAGAAAGTTCAAAGATGTTTCACCACGGGTTAAGTGAGCGATTAATTAAATACATAAAATAATTAGAAAAAACACGAAAATATTTCGTAAAATCTACAACAAATGAGTCTTATTAAGACTACAAGAAACAAATCACTTTTGAAACAACTACATCTCTAGATAATACTTCGACAGACATTGATGCTCTAAATATATAAAATTTAAATGTTTTGATAATTTTGAAAATACTTTTTTTAAATTATTAATTATCCCAAGATTGAGCTGCAAACACTTAAATATGTAACACAAAAAATATTGTAAAAGCAAAATTTTAATTTAGGAAAGTGTGAAAACTTTGGATTCTCAAAAACCAATTTTATCAGTTTTGACAATACAACAGGCCAATTTATTTGAACTCCAATATCAAAACCAAAAATTAAAACATATCAATTTAAAATTATAGCCAAAATCTATTTACGCCTTTAATTTTAATCTCCACTCTATATTTACACAACGCAAAATTTAACAATAAAAATATAATAATACATTTTACGACTTAAAATCTTAAAAAAAAAAAATCTGGGATAAGTCTACAACTTTTATTGCACTTTATAAATTATAAATCTAAAACACAGAATAAATTGATTTTGTTTCAAAACGTAATCTAAATCTGTCAAAAATTAGTAGTATGATCAATGACTGTTATTTTGGGAGATAGCACAAATATTATATTTAACCAATTTTTTTAATATGCCAAAACCATTAAAAAATATCAAATAAAAGGCAATGAAAATGTAGGCAACATTTTTAAAGATAGATATATTATTGATATGAATTGATTAGGTAAGAAATACAAACTTTTAGTCCTGCATTTCTTCAATTTCCAAATTTTAGTCGTAAATAAATGTGAATATATAAAAATAATGTCCAATTTTAAAAATATTTATTTTTCTATCAGTGACACAAAATAATTCAAAAATTTGACTAAAAGTAAGAATTTATTTATTGTAAACAACTGATCTGAATTATTATTAAATAATTTATTACAAAAACATTTTAGATTTTTTTACAAATAAATGTTAAAGGCAATACAAAACCAAACATTTTTTTTGAAATTTGATACATTCTTAATGTGAAAATTGATTTGGGTCATAAATGCAAGGGATTATTTATGTGTTTATTATATTTTAGCTTACTTCTTAACAAAATGCACATAAATATAAAAATGACAAAATTTTTGAACGGAAGAAGCTGGGAGGAGTAACCCATGTTTCTGACAGGCAGTGAGAGTCCAAGAATTCTCTTGTTCTCTTTATCATTTATTTTTGTTTTTTGGCTTCTTTTCCATCTTTTCAGAGATGGAAATTTCACTTTTTCAAAAATGACATATTTAAAGCAAAATAAAAATTAAAAAACTATACAAAACTCACTTCGAAGAAGAAATGCCTTAAAATTTGGATTGCAAAATTATAAAAAAAAAAAAATATATAAATTAAAAATGTTTGTTTGTTTTAAATTTAATAATAGTGTTTACCAGTAAGTTATAGAAAATAACCCTAAAATTAGGCTAAAAACAGAAATTTGAGTCATGAATATCTAAAAATGTTTTAGCAACCAATGATATAACTATCAATATTATTTAAACAATTTATCTAATATTACAAAAACATTTTATTTGCAGAAAATATTATAATATTTCGAAAAATCGCCACATAAAATAATTTATCTCATATACAAAAGAGTTACCAATTTTGGACATATACATTAGTACCAAAGAATTCAAATGTTCTCAAATATTTTTTTTTAATTAATGGAAGAAGTTAAGTTTAACTTTTCTTTAACCTTTCTTCAATAATTAAAATTAAAAAAAAGGTTTTAAGTGTTTTAATCAAAGTTATTATTATCTTCAAGTAACTCAATCAACCCAATTAAGTTTAGTTTAGTTTATTTGATTTACTAGTCTTACTAAAAAATTAAATACATTTATAATAACTTTAAAATTTAAAATCACAAGACTTACTTATTTAAGTGAAAGTATATGGAATATTACAGTATAAGGTTTCATATTGATAAAAATCTACCATAAACAAAATGGCAAAATCACAGATCTTTATCGTTCTTTTTTTTCTTTGAGAAAAAAGCCGACTATCACAAAGTGCCGACAGATAAAAATCAGCGCTCGTCATTAGTAAATAAAATGCCCGTACATTGTTCCCATATTTATACACACACACACACACACACAAAAAAATAGATTAGTCGACTTACAGACTAAAACATTACTTATTAAAAGCTTGAATAACATTAGCCGTTCTGCTCACGCCCCTTCCGGCTCCGCTTATTTGATCACTAATGGAAGTACTCTCATTTAATACAAATGGATTTATTGTTTGTTTTGCCCTTGGCAGAACATCTAATTCAAAGTAAATATGTTATATATTTCAGTAAACAATGAAGAGATTTTTAATTAAATACGTTGCAGATTATTTTAATTAATTTTTATTTCGAGTACAAAAAATATTTTTTGTTTCAATGCTCACCGAGATATTGACAAAAAATTATCCAAAGAAAGGAAATAACCTAATGATTAAATGTGGAGGCATGCACTTTGTGGTACTTTTTTTATTTTACATATATGATCTGGATCACATGCGTGATCAACTCTGATCAGTCTCGAAAATCAAATGGGGAATGAAGACATTACTTGGGAATTAAGAAAAGGAGTTTTCGTGGGACGATAAAGGAATTACTTGCACAGGGATTAGCCCTTTGTGGTACTTCTTGAATTTAATGAAGGAGACACGATGACTTCGTTCGACTTTGACTAACAGCTAATCATTATCAAACATAAAGTTTGATGATGAAGCTGTTAGTCAAAACTATAGTCACGTGTAATTTTAAATAAAGTGGTAAAACAAAATCATCGTGTCTCCTTCTTCATTAAATTCAAGCTGTATCACAAAGTGCACACCTCCGCAAGAAAACACTTTTAAAATTTTCAAAAAACTTTTATTGCTCGCAACTCGCAACAATTGTTTCACCACACACCAGCTTCTTCAGATGAAGATACAGTTCTTACAAAAATAAAGGCCACAGTATGGCGAAACCATAAACATTTTAATGAAGGATGACTTTGTTTTACCACTTCATTTTAATAATATTATTTAATAAAGTGTATAAGTCATCGTGTCTCCTTCTTCATTAAAAACTAAATAATATTTAGTAGCTGTTATGGTACAGTTAATCGACACAAATGCCGCTACTAGTCATAAAGTAATTGACCTTGGGTACAAGAGGTTCATACGCATTTTTTTTTTAAATTGAACGTTTAGACCGATATTTACAATATATGGTTCGACCATTCTTCTTACAAGAAAATTACATACTTTTACTTACACAAATGCTGGAGGTAAATGGACAATTCCTATATGGTTTCAGCAGGATGGGGCACTACCGTATTTTGTTTCCATTATTCGAAATCGTTTCGTTAAAATGTCCTATTTACCATAAATGAATTAGAAGAAGGGGTACTTATGAATGACCCGCGCGAAGTCCACCTTAATCCACTGGACTAGTGGGATATTTAAAGTCCAGTCATTTTAACAGACCAAACAATTTGCAAGATTTATCTGAAGGAATAATCCAAGAGTTTCGGACAATTCCACGTAAAGTAGTACAAGAGAATGTAGAATTCGACTTGTCAAGAAGTAAACAAGCCTCAGTTCGAACATTTATTACAATTGTTATAAACAAAACATATTGGTAAGCTTTAGGAGCACAAAAAATATTTAAGAATGTTAGAATTGAAAGTCAGTCAAAATAAGATTTAGAAAAAAACAGCACACTCATAACAAATCTAGCCAGACCCTTCCAACATTCCATAGCTAAAGACAAAGGGAAGAAAAAAATTGTTTATACCAATATTACAGTTGCAAATTGCAACTGCCATAAATTGTTTATACCAATCTTACAGTTGCAAATTGCAACTGCCATTAAAATGTATTCAACTTAAGATGTTCTTGAATTGTAGCTTATCTTCAAGGCAAACTTTAGAGTTTTAATCTGGAAATAAATCACGTGTGCAAATTTCAGCTAATGTCCTAGACACATAATTCACTTTTGTTTTCGGCAATGAATGTTTAATTAACACTAAAACAATTCCTTTGTTTATGTTGCTGCTTACGCCTCCGTGAAGAACGCGAAGAAGGGAAATACGTCAAGTGTAAAGACCGACACTTTACTTTCTCACGCACTTTTCCATGAATATTTTAGTAATTAATCACGGCAGCAACAAAATGAATTTATATTCGCCTTAATTGACCGACGGTTACTCCATGGTTAAGTCAGAAGCGACAGCTAGTAATTTTATAATTTATTTAATTACTTAAGTATGTATTTATCAATATGTCTACTAGTTTAAAAATGTGAAATAAGTTGAAATGCAGTAAATTGAATTGTAAATTATTTAATACCATTAGGATATCTTATATCATATTTTATCTATTTTCTTTAAGATGGTAAGTCTTTTTTTTATACACAAGGCATTCAATTATGTGAAGATGGCGAAAATCATCTCAATTAACCAAAGATTTAGAAAAGAGATATATGGAAAGAACTGGAAGAGAGAGATGAGGAAAAACCAATGAACAATTATTGTATCCTAGGTAAATAGGTCTTCTGAATTCAACCACTGATTTGATAAAAGGTCGGGTTATTTAATTTTCTAAGAAAGAGCATTATAAGCCCAAAATCTTATGCTGAATAATCAGATGGTTCTTAAGCGTACAAAGGCTACAACTACTTTTCGTAGCTTATCTATATGATCTTCAAATAGTGCCAGAAATATCACATGTGCTATGCCTATCGGATTCTAGAAAAATTCAAGCATAAATAGACACTCACCTTTAATTTAAATGGATCTCACTTTTGATGACAAAGATATATTACATAACTTTGAAATAAAACAAACTAGACCTAAAAAACATTTAATGTGGGATCAAAAATATAGTAAGAATGAACAAAACATTTGAAACAAAGAAGGAAGGAAAGTCACTGTTATTTACTATAGTATTAGATAAGGGAATGAAAGAGGCAAAGCAAAAGTTGAAAGCAGTAAAATTGGATACTGGAAATTGGAGTTAATACAGCTGATAGAGTAACTTTTTGCAGATGACATGGTGATAATCCTTGATCAAAATAAACTTGTGTTAGCCAATATCGAAGCTTCTGAAAATAACTGTATCCATTAAAGCTTCTAAAAATAAATATTACTTTTATATAAATTGGTCTATATAACAAATCAGGTGTCAGACAGGTATGAACATAATTATTAACAAAGGAAGAAAGTCAAACAGGCGGCTATTCAAAAATGAAATCGCCTTGTACGTAGTAGAATTCAATCCACTCTCGTATCAGTATTAATAAGCAAATATTTAAGTTCTGACTGAATAGCGTGTGTTTGCGGCGGGCCGTTATCAATCAGCAGTGAGCCGAGGTTTGATAAGATTACATTCAACCAACGGAATGTGTCACTCGTGAGTAAATATGAAATGCAGTAGCAATTGGCCACCGATTACTACCTATAATCCCGATAACGTCGACATTGGCACCAATTGGCTTCCATTTTTGATAAATGCGTATCATTTAGAGCATAAAATCGATTTGTTGGTACATAAATATTGCAGCAATCGTATATAACTATAAAATCCAAAAAATATATTTGTATCAGGGTATACCACTTAAATCAATTAACAAACTTATAAATACATAAAAATACAGCAGATGGACAACTACTACTAAATTAGTCTCTTACTAAAAATTTAGGACTGTATGCATTGTTGGAAACCATCAAAATTAGAAGTGAAAGACAGAAACTTTTTGGAAGTTAAAATAAAGATGTTGTTTCTGTTTGTTGTCACATAATAATCCAATAACTACAAAAAATTAGTTACTTCAGATTAAAAGATTAATTAAAACTCCTGGTTTCGTTTTTAATTAGCATAAAAATGTTTCACCACGGGTTAAGTGAGAATTTAATTCATCGTAAGATACTTCACATTATCTAATAGTGGACTAAACCTCAAAAGGGGTTTTATTTCTTCCCTTTGGAAATAGAATATTAATACATTTGTTTCTAACAAAAAAATCCTTAATTTAATATTTAAGTGGTGCTTGATGCATAACTAAAAAAACTGGATGAATGTAAAACTATAACCATAAAAGTTCTAAAGATTTGTAGTTTCTGTGTGATAGAAATTTAAGTTTAATCAAATTAATTTAAAAATAATACCAACTTTAGTATGTGTATACAAATTGACCTAAAATATAGTGAACACATAACTAGAAACTGAATATATTACATACAACATTTTGTTATTGATAGTCATACACTTCAATGCAAAGTTAAAAAGTATAAAAACATTAATTTTGATAATAATAAAAACACAATAAGTCATCTTGAGGTCGATGACTAGTTATAGCTGTAGGAACCTTAACAAACACACGAATTGGCATCGAAAACGTTTCACACATCATAAGGTTGAAACGAGAGAAGTGTCAGAGTCGGTCAACCGATTTGTACGCGTGCGCACTAGCCTGAGGAATGCAGACCCGCTACTTACTTATCCACTGACCGAACCCAACACACACACACACACACACACACGTACGTACATACATAAACGACAGACAAAGACAACGACAAACAAGAACTCTCACACAGATATACGACCAATCTGTACGTCTAATACCCGATATCGGCTCAACCCCCGGGATTATCGGGCCGAAGAGTGAACAAGTCGCCGGGGTGTTGGAGAAACGACCTGACTGACCAAAATTTTCAGATGAAATCCATCCAGATTATGGATTAAACCGGTTGCAATGGACGAGGAGGTGTGCTGTAGCATACATACATAATTTAAAGGTGACCGTTAGGTGTCATACACTCCTTTTCCGATTCTTCGGTTCTTCGTCGATTTTACAGTTTCTATGTTTCGTGCGTTATAAATGTCCATCGATTTTTTTGGACACAATGTTTTGGACACATTTCAGGGACCCGGTGACGTAATCGGGGACAGAATGCGCCAAGAGCCGAATGTTTAATTCAATTATTATCACAAAAACCACACGTGGAATTATTATTAATACGGAAACATGGAAGTTTTATTAATTCAGATGATTTAAAGTTTCACATGTTTTTAATGATATCAATACCAGAGTGCCTATCAATTCTAGAATCATTTTGAATACTACTTCCGTATGTCCCACACACTAAAAACTAAATGTGATAATACAATACATGTATTTCGGATAAATCATGTGATATCTATCAAATAATTTAAAAAACCTAAACTGGCCAAGGAAGCAAACATGTGACCCAAACTGAATATGAAGAACTTAAAAAGTAATCACTGTTTTTGTTTACTATCTCTGATTGCTCTTAATAAATTTAGATGAAAGAAGAAAGTTTCTAAAATAGAATTGCGTATTCCTGACGTATTTATTTTCCCAGTACACTTTAAATTTTAATTCATTGCTCAAGCGTACTAAATTAAATAAAATAGTAAGTTACATTTTGCATATTATAATATCATCCCAAAACTAAAACTAGTTTCCTTGCAAAGAGCAAAAGCAATGGCTGGAAGAAGCATATGGTCGCGAAGATGTGGTTTGGTCATAAATCCAAATACTTTCCATTGTAGATGGTGACTCACACTAGATAAATTTGGACGAAATGTGTAGACACGCCTTCGTCAACCCCAAAACAATACGTCATCACTGTCCACATTATACCGCTGAGGGTCGCCGTTCGTCAAGTCCAGTCAACTTGTCATATTTAGATTTTTATCAAGCATGACTGAATGGCTCAACGCCAAGACGGAAAGAAGAAACTTATTTTCGTACCTTTGAATTATGAAAACACATGTTATGAGATGTAACTCGCTTGAACTCTTGAATTTTTAATATTACGTTTCCAATCTTGAATTAGATATCTTTCGAAATATTAGTAATTTATTATGTTTATTAATTTCTACTTAAAGGGTAAATTTGGAACTTTCCGTTTATAAGAATATTGCCTTAAACTTTAATGCAAGGGTCGCATATAACAGTTTCTACCTGAACTCGCTGCTTGTTTAGATCATCCGTTCCGATATTTGTCAAGCTTCATAACATGACGATGAAAGAAGAACCTATTTAAATATAAACTCCGCACGTGCTTCTTTCGCCCAAAATTTTATAGTCTGTTCGTTGGATCTTTCGTCGTACGTCACAAACTATCGTTTCAAAAAACGACGAAAGTTTTAGAGTGCGTTCTTTTTCTAACGCATTTGGTTTACTTTATCAGACTGAATGTTTTTGCGTCGTTTCTCGAAGCGATAATTTGTGACGTACGACGAAAGATCCAACGAACAGACTATATGTATGTTTTTTGATCAATTTATTTGTTTCTATATGCACTTTTAAGTAAGAAGTCCAAAGAATACAATAAATAAATAAATAAGCACAAAAAATGCATTCACTAAAAGCTCTATATACGACAGTATAATCAACTAATATATACGAACATGTTTTCCAAACGCATCCCTTCAAAATCAATCGATTCCGAAAGAGTATTAAGTAATTAAACCTCGTATGTCTTATTTATTAGTATTAAAGACTGTAAAATTCATTTATGAGCGTTACATTGTTATTTTTTTGAGTATAGTGTATATTTTTAACACCTAATCATCAAAATTACTTTATTCCACTTTTATATTTTATATTTACAGATTAAATACAAGATGTGGATAAGTTAATTTCAACAAGATTACACCTACCGGTTTTCACAGTAATCTACATCGATATTAATTTTGATACAAAATACTGTAATTATCTTTTGACGGCTTTGATATATACATTTCGGTTCTTTTTAATTTATTTGGGTAAACTATCGAGGAAGTAACCGGCGATTATGTAAAGTGCGTGAAAGTTGGAGTTTAACAGTTTTTTTTGTAGGTTATCTTGACTCATTAGCATAAGTGTTTTGATTCGCTCTCAAATGAAAACATACTCGAGCAAAATGATATGTTAATTTGTAAAAAAAAAGAGTGTCATTAGAAGGAGCTCGATATTTAAACTTAAGAAAGCTGGATTGCTCACGTTATTGCGCGATTGGTATTTCTAAAACCGGTATTTTCAGTTTGAATCTTGTTACATTGCTGATCTATTGATTATCTGCAATATTGCCGAATATGATTTTGGGGTTGTATATTAAAGAAGATAAATTATAACAAATTGGACCCGAAGGTTTTTATAATTACTGGATATTTTTTATTTTTTAGAAATCGACTTTAAATGTGCAACAACAAGATATTTAGGCTTAGGAGGAAAATGGAATTAAAATCAAACAATCTGATTTTTACAAACTTTTTAAAGACATGGATTTTTCTATTAATAGGTATTAAGGTATTATTTATTTTATACCACGTGCTAACAAAAAGTTTTTAAAAATAATTTTTCACAGAAATTTTGATCGAATATAGAAAGGCTTGAATTCATAAAACATATATTCTCCCATTTTCGCCTTCTGGTGACAGTTGTTCCATGAAGATTATAAAAGAAGTTAAAAATGAATTGGCTAAACGTCTTAAATCTTGAGACAATGAATAGACAGGAACACTACTTTAAGTACAATTTTAGACGATTAAAATAAAACAACACAGAGAAGTAATAAGATTTCACTTATATTTTTGTAACACTGTAACATACTTCACTACACAGTGGCTTCATCGGGCAGATGAATATTCATCTTCAAAAGCTTTTCAGATCTTCCAACAAAGTGTAAAACCTTAAGATTAAAGTTTGAGCTAAAAAATCTTGAAATACAGCGGCCATGGTCATACATACAGTACTTCAAAACGAATATTTCTGTTCAAAAATATTGTCAGGACAATCTCAAGACTATAATACTTTCTCAAACTTCTTGCATCAAGTTTTGTTGTAAAATATTTCATGTTAATATACAATAACAAATTCTACATATTGGCTACGGTAGCCAAGTCCAATCTAATGTAAGCAGTCACTAAATAATTCATCGCCTTCAATGGAAATGCAGCTACTCTGAAGAGAACACAAGAAATAGAGCATACAAGATTGTAAAGTTCACTAGACGGAAATTATGGAAGTATGGGGGTAATCATATCACCAAATCTTAGGTTCTAGAAATGTGGAAAAATCAAAACGCCAAGAATACACGGAAGATTAAAGCAGAAGCTAGAGGTTAACCATGGAAAAGTACACAGACAGTAGGAGAATGGTAGCGAAGACGCCTGTATGATGGCCCTCTTACCAACAATTATACCATGGATGCACAGGAAGTAGGGCACGATAACGCGTTTTCTGAAGCAACGACTGTTTCCACTTAACTGCGTTGAAGAAGGTAAACAGCCTCATATAAAGAAGGAAGAACACTAATTCCAGACTATATCGAAGTGGGATGCAATGAGAAAGTTTGCAAAGAAGGAAATAGACTGTTAAATGACCGGATACAAGTCAGTCTAAATGTGCTTCTATATTAGTTCCACCAACTGAACGGGTTGAAGTTGTCCATAAAAATTCGGAGTTTAGGTTTATGTACTTTATATTTAATAATAATGTTACAAAGGACTATATCTACACGTCTAATGTATTTTCCTTTAAGTGTTCCAATGCCAAGATGGCTACCGTCAAAATGCGTCCTCTCCCTTTTAAAGAATATACAATCGCACCTTCACCTAGAGCCATACTCAGTTGCACGCGACCCTAACAGTGGCAAAAGTCAAAATTGCAAGTAGCAATAATAAAAACGTGTAAATTAAACCTGAGATTACAAGACAACAGATGGCTACTCAGGTCATACAATGTTACCTATACTATTCAGAAGAAAGGGAAATATTTCCGGGGTTTCGGTAATTATAGTCCCATACTACTTGGGCAAGATATATATAAAAATAATGTTCTTCTACATAAAAAGCTTAAAGTAAGATACATAAAATACTAGCCACTTAATGATGGCGATGTAAAGGGTATGCCAGTAAAACGGGAAGATTTGAGATGGGGTTAGCAGCTCGTTGCGAAATAGTGCAATCGTCAGTTGCTGATCTATCATAACCTGCATGGTCAGCCATTTAGTTTCTAATGAATCGTTGGACGGGTGAGGCTATGCAGTTAAAGCGTATTATGGATATGTTTTGTCAATAAACAAAATTTCTGATACTGAGCCAGAGAAAATCCCAATTTACTTCATTTACAATTGTACACCATACTGTGAGGTGTGCAATATCGGCCAATGGAATTATCGGTTCTTATTTTGTCGAGGATGATAATAAAAATGCAGTACAGACAGCTGCTAATAGCTAATTTGCAATGTTACGTTGCAATGATTCAGAACTTCCTCATACCACAACTCGTCCGCTGTCTAGAGAATGACTACATTATGTTCCAACAAGACGGGACAACCAGCCACACTGCCCGATCTGTATAAATGTTGGGAATACTTGGTTCCCGGGGCTTTTGATTTCTCGAAAGGGGGATATTCATTCCCCGTCTCGCTTTCCCGACCTAACAGTCTGCGACTTCTTTATATGGGGATACCTGAAAAGTGTTCCAAATTTTTAAACATTCGCTGCTAAATGTAACAACACTTTCATAAAGTTCGACTTAAATATTATAATTATAGTTAAATGCAATAACCTATTTAATTAACACTGGTTCTTGAATAAAAATGCATAAAATAACATAATTAAATTAAAGTACCTTTCAAACTTTAGCACATTAAGAATAGGAGTTTTTTTTATGAATTTAATGTGGCAAAGCATGGGTCATAATTGGGTATGAAACCATAGGAAGTGTTGCATTTGACATTGCAAGAGTGTGGGATGTATTAATTCAATTGATCTGGTTACTTCTATGCAATTTAATTTGCTGATTTTGTTGAGCCAATAGCTGTTGACTGGTGCTAGCTAAGGCTAACTGTTGTGTAACATTAGCAACATTGCTGTGGTGTATTTGCAAGGGCCAACTGTTGATTTTGATTATTCAACTGCCGTGTTCTATTTGCTAAAGCCGGCTGCTGAGCTTGGGATGTCAACTGTTGACTGGTGTTTGCTAGGGCTAACTGCTCAGCTTGTGATGTTAGCTAATGGTTCAACTGTTGAGGTTAAGTGTGATTGTGAAGTGTTCGCTAAGGCAATTTGCTGATTGTTGTTTAGTGATACCTGTTGTGTTTGGGAGGTAATTTGAGGAGAAGCGCTGTTTAAGGCGAGTTGCCGATTTGCCATATGCTGTGCTTGAGAAGTCAGTTGTTGGGCCGTTGTTGCCAGAGCTAGTTACTGTGATTGGGATGCTAGTTTGGGGATGAGCTAGCTGTGCCAGATTTTGCTGTACATGGGCTAGCTGGGCTTGGGAGCAATTTGCTAATGCCAATTATGTAGGTTAGCTTGTTATAACCAATATCTATTGACTCTGTGCCAGTAAATGTGCAGCCGGTGCTTTACTAACCGCAAGGCAGCCAGCATTAGATACAGGATTTCCAGACACTCAATTGCATGTTGTAACTGATGCTAAAAAACTGATACTGTAGCAACACTTGCAGCAGCTGTTCGTATCACTTGAGCTTGATTATTGAGGCAGAATGTTTGGGATTGTAACATCTGGAATAGTTACAATTCCATTTCTTTTGCTGGAAACTCTCAGCATTGCATTCTGGTCTAGGAAGAATTCATTTGAGCTAAGCAAATTAATTCCTCTTCCAGCGTAATCGTCTTTGTATCCATTCAACATAGGTGGAGTAGTGCTGGCAAAATCAACCTTGAAGTGTTTCTGTTTATTTGAAAACTCGGTACAATCCAAATTAACAGCCAAAAATCTACGTTTTGATCAAAGAAGGTACAAATTCATCTTCTTCTTCAGATTGGTAGGGCCTTCTGGTAACAAAACCGTTTTCAAAATAAGTACCATGAGATTCGTTTATCAAAACAACATTATTATTATTTTAGAGTTTTGCATTTAAATATTTACATAAAGTATTATCTTAAAAAGTATTTACGTTAACTTCGTATAGATTAAAATGTGAATAATTGGCTATTAATTATTGAATGTTTTATTTGTAAAATTTATCTTCTAAATGTCACAATAAAATTTATCATATAACTCATTATTCATTGGTCGAATTGGTCAGAGTTAATAGAATTTTTAATTGAAACAAAAATGTATGCAACAAAAAATCTACCACCTTATTCAAAATGTTGCCGGGATGACATTTAAATGGCGCACTATTTAGAAACCCACATGATATTTAAGTATTATAAATCTTCAAATAAAAGTAAAAGAATGTTTAATTGAAAAAAAATGCCCACAACAAAATATCAAACACTTTAGTAATAGTAATATTTTATTTAATCATTAATAAAATTGAAAATAACAACATATTTTTACAAACATTTTGTTTGCATTAGGGAAGGCTTAAATTTATGATAAAATGTTCTTCCACTCTTGCCTGCATCGATGACGCTGCTGTCACAGAAGGTCTTTATGATGAAGGTTCACCATTATCTTATCGAATTTGGCTTCTTTTCCTCTAAATGTCATAGTGACATACATATATTTATTAATACGGTCTCCAAAAATGTGACCTAAATTAGCCAGAAGCAAAACTATTACCTCAATGGCTGAAGTAGCCTAAAGGATATTATCACCAGAAGCAAAGTAAAATGGATCGAGTGGAAGAACACCAGAAGTCGTGAACTCCGCCTTCAACATCTATGCTCCAAATTTTTAATTGATTTTGTGTATAAATGTATGTACTCCATGTATTTTTTTTAATAGATCTTGTAAAGCAATAAACTATACTAAACTAAGGAGAGGACTTTAATTAAACTTGTTATGTCATTTATGTGATTTATGTAAGAGTACTTTCGTTGTTTCCAAAGGATTAAACAAATGTAATTTTGAATTAAATTTTAAGTTTTAATTTTTTAGGAGTAATAAGTTCTAATGACATTAAAATCCAGTTGTATACATTTAATTGCAAAATAGAAACGAAAAGAATTCAAAGTTAAAAATGCGCATTTTATAACTTCTCGATATATTTGGTCGCTGATAATCCAAAATATCGTGTCATTCGTTAAATAATTTATAAAGTGCCAAAGGGTTATAAAATGTACGTATCTGTGATTGCTCAAAATGTAGAAATATCAATTTTTACTAAAATATTGGTCCTTTGTCAATTTTTGCAAGTTTTCTTTTGATCCAAACTCTTGGTACTTCTATCACGGATCGAATTTGAATCTAGCATTGACATTTCTCATAAATCAACAATCGCTTACATCGTTTAAAAATACAAAAAAGCGTTGCTGAAAAACTCAGAAATCTGAAAGTAAATTGCTTGATAACTTTACAACCCTTGAAGAAAATTAATGTAATTTAAAAAGAAAAAATAATGAAAAATTTTAGAATTTTTTTTTTCTGAGAAATAAAATCACTGGAAAATTCCGATGAAATATTAAATAATAGAAAATTCTAAAAACCTGGGAGCAAAATTGATGAATAAGTATTTAGTATTAAGTATTCTTTCCACTTCTTTCTTAAAAGTACATATAAAAACCAATAAATTACACAAAAAAGATACATAAAATTTTGGGCGAAAGAAGCACGGGTGGAGAGTTCATATTTAAATACGTTCTTTCGCTCAAACCCTTGATTGCACCATCATATTATAAAGCTAGCATCACCTTGTATATCCGAAATCATTTACATTTTTCATCATAGCAGTTGTCAGCATGACAGATATATGACCTTTCGGTAAAATAAATAGAAAATGATAAAAATTACTAACAATTCGAAAACGCTTGAAGAATTTTCGCATTTTAGAAGAGAATTGCTTTAAGCTCATGAATGAAATAAATCCACAATTAGTTGAAGTTGATGGAATATTATCAAACGTAATCAAAACAAATTTAATCTCGTTTTGATAGTGAAATTTCCTGGAAATTTATGGAGAAGAAAATTCTTTATCGTATAATATTGGTAATTGGTAGTTTTTGAATTGTTAAAATAAGTACCATTTTAACGTAACCTTACAAGGTTTAAAAGTAAAATTGGTAATGATCATTAATGGAAGCATTTAGAAATTAGGTAAATGAAAATATCTCTTGTACATGTCATACTTTCACAGCTTAAATAAACTCTGCTAAAAATCTTATGAAAATTTACAGGAATTTAAAGCAGATAAAACTTATCTAATTCATTTCAACACAACTGAGAATACCTTTGAAAAAATAGATATCCAGGCGTTCTTGAATAGATTAAAAGATGGAGAATGGTTGTTTTACAAGATCAGCTGTCGAAGGTTAAGGATAATTATAATGAGGTGGAGGTGTTACTGAGAGGAATCGCGAGCTGGAGCAGTTGACTATTAAATTGGAGCCGTTGAAGCAAGAGATGGAGGATCGAGGAAGTTCTATGACTAATGGAACTCCATTGGTGAAGATTAAGAAAGCCATAACACAAATCAGCGGCAAGATCATTCAGATGGACATCAGGACTGGCATTCGCAGTGTTTGCTGTTGCAATCGAAGGTGCAAGAAAAGAAGATTTTAGAAGACGATCTCGGCCAAACGATCAGTGCCGTTTAAAATTACTACATGTGATTTATAATTTGGAGTTTATTAAAATACGTTTAGTGAATTTATTATATGCTACAAATTGTATATTTTAGTATACAGTTAATAAAAGTGCAATTATTAATCACAACAGAAACTTAAATTACATTATAATACTCCAACGTCTAAAATATCCTACAAAGGGACAAAATGTTGCATGTTTGGTGAGTAGTAATTCCAGAAATAGTCTAGATGTATTTGTGAAAAGATAAGGGTTTGAGTGGAAAACCACTGAGAACCAATGAGTTCATATTAAATTATAATGTTTCTTCGTCATTTTGTTTTTGGTTACCTTTCAGCCTGTTTCATTTGAAATCTACGTATTTTGTTAATTTTTCAAATAAGAGAAACGAAATCAATAAAGACTAAAGACTATAAATGTTGTATGTGTTTAATAATTACTACTTTTTCGATTTAAAACATGATATAATATGTTTGGCATAAAGTTTTATAGTCAAAAAGTAACGCAAAAGGAATAACAATTAATCCATTAATGAAAGTCATTTTAATATAACAATGTGCTTTAGCTTTAGTTTGTCTTCTTATCGTTATAAGATTTTGCTGAGACCAATTACTTAATAAAAATGTGATAATATACTTTCAAGTATTGTGATTGTCAAAAAGCTTGGAAACAATTTTTTCAGAAATTACTGTTTTGAGGTCCCTAAATACCATATTAACGATTTTTAGAAACAAAATTATTTGCCCGTAGTCTCTGCACCTCAAGATAGAGATTTTGAACTTAAACTTTAAACGCAAGTTCTTCATTATCGAAACATATGAAAAGCTTTTGGTAAAAATTCGTGCACCGTAGATGTGGATGTTTACTCGAGGTAGATTTTAGTTTTATTCAGATTTTTCATTAAAAAACTTTCATTCACCTGAAACAAAGTTACGAAACAGTTGTTATGAAAATAAACTCACCTTTTTGAAACTCAAAAAAGTTATTCATAACTTTATTAAATAAATCAAAACTAACAAATTGTTTGTGAACAACTTTTTTATACATATTTTGGTTTTAAAAAATCGAAAAAACTACACATATTATTTATTTGAGGAGGTAAAAAAGTGTTAGTTTTTCATTTCAATTCGGTGCATGATTTAATGAGTATTTTCTACATTTACACGATCAAATTGTATGAGAGAAAACACTAGAATTCATAAGCAGTTCAAAGAAAAATTTTGAAATACTGTAGTTGATGAAAATCATGCGTATAATAAACAATTTATGTAAAAAAAATGGGGGAGTTTTATCGATCATTCATAGCTTAAAAACCGTTGCCAAAAATCTAATTAAAGCCCGCTCTTTTTGAAACCGAAAATAATTTTCGTATTCTTAAATTACTATACACACGTGTAACTAATCTGTATCCAAATGATGCCCTCATCACATTTAATGACCTAGCCATGTACTTACTAATGACAAATCGGCTTAGGCAACATCTGTTAAATGATGGAATGAATGTACATATTAATATGGGTCTCATTTACCAACACGTGGTAAACATGTGGCTATATGATTAAAATTGCGTCTCCAAGTGATGAATCGAAAATGACTAGCTCAATTTACACACGCAAAAAAGCACAACAACATTTAAAAATATCTTATTCCTACACAAACAAAATTTTGTTTTTTACACCAAAGTAAATAAAACCGCCGCATTTACAGTTGTTTACCAGTAGAATGAAACAAACAGTGATAAGTTTACAATTGCTTCATAGCTTAATTAATTTTAATTACACAAAATCTTAACGTGGGCTGAGCAATACTTTCATTTTCTGTTTTAATTACGAAAATTTTATGTGCAATAATCAACGCATGTTTAATTAAAAAAAAACAAAACAAAAATATTATTCCCAAAGTGATAAATTTAATAAAATGAAGTCTAGACGCTAAGTGATGGAAGTAACATTTCGATTCGACGAGTTCAGCAAATACTTTTATTTCGCTGAATAATTGCAAACTCGAAAAATAGTGCATCAATCATGATCGACGATTCCGATTAGTCACCGTGTCATGCCGTAAACATTGATAACAGCGGCGCAGAAAAAAATCACGCGAACCGGACCGTGAAGGCAAGAAAACAACGGTCACCCCCCGGCCGCAGCACAACAACAGGTTAAAACCTCGAGGAGAAAAAGATACGACGAGGCGGAGCGGCCATTGTTCGCCCGCCGCCGCAAAATAACAACAGGTAGAAATATTCGTGAGGAGTTGGAGTCGACCGAAAATTACGTAATTCGTCAAGAAGACGACGGCGAGACTCACCTTCGTCGAGTAGTCGCTCGACGTGGAGGAAGACGTTCGGGAAGGCGGCCAACTGTTTTCTGTCCTTCAGCAACTGCGCCAAATAGTCCGCTATACTCTGCGTCGAGGCGTTGTTCGGGTCGCACATATTCTCCTCTTGGTTTTTAATCAATTAACAAAAACAACTGAACAACGGGTGGTTACGTTAATAATCACGGGAACTCGGAATTCTTCTCTCTGTGTGTGTATGTGTTTTTCGTTAGGTGGACTCGACTTTTTTTCAATGTTAACACCGGCGGACGCGATACGCACTGACGGACTGATCGCACTGAGGGAAAGAAGGTTGGTCCTGCGCCCCAGAGACTGACGCGACCGCTCGCTCGCTCACTCTCTCTAGCGGCTTCCATGTTTCTTTTTGTAAAACGGGACATGCGCGCTGCGTATCGCCACCGAAACGCGCTACAGTTTTGCCTTATTTGGTCGCGGCTCGTTTTATTACCGCATAAAACGCCAAAATCCACATAATTACCGATAATGCCATCTTCTCAAACATCGAAATCATTGCTTTCAATGCACGCCTGATCGTTTCTAATTCCGCGAAAATTGTTAATTCATTATGGCGTCGACTTAATAAATATAGCCGTGTTTGGTTAGGCAACACAATCAACAAACTTTGCAATATAAAGCGGCTTAAAATAATAATAATAATAATAAACAAATAATACCAGTTAAATTTCAAATGTTTAAAAAAAAGTAATTACTTCTATAAACAAAACTCGGCATAATAATGCATTAACTAACCCATATCAAACTTTATATTAAGTTGATTAAAAATATCATTTTTGTATAAGATATCTGGTTTAATTCATTCACTTGGCATTTCCAAATATGTTAATCCTCCTTCTCCTCAGGAGGTTCTATGTGGTTCAGGAAAACCCACTTCCATGCAGAAATGCAAAACTTGAAACCCTTTGTGGCTCCAGTTTTTGTTTTAAATCCCAAAAAATAAGGGATTTTTTTTTTAATTCTAAAAACTTCGCAATTTAAAAGACAGCTTAAAAAACTTGATATCTGGAGGAGAAATGACTTAAAAGAGTCTTGATTTCTGGAAAAGATTTTCTAAAAAAATCTAGAGCCTCCAAATCTGAATAAAAGTTAGTGGAAATTTCTGAACCCTCGAAAAAAGTCTAAAGTTCTAGAAAAGATTTTTTTTTACTTTTTAAGCCCTGAAGGAAATCTTTGCAATTTATAAGACAATATTAAAATCTGGAAGAGAAATTATTGGGAACAGCCGCAAACAAAATTCTATAAATATTGAAACGAACTTTCTAAAAATTCTGTCAATATGAAGAAGAAATTACTGTAAACTTTTAGCATCCTCCAAAAAAGGAAAATTTGCGAAAAACTCTAGAATCCCCGATCCAAATTCTTTGGAAGGGAAGATGCAAAAAACTGAAAATATGGAGAAGAAATTACTGAATCTTCCAGAAGCCTCTAAGTAAGTTCTGAATTTAGAAAAAAAAAAACCCTAATAAATTGTAAAGTTATACAAAATCTTGAAGAACTTTCTGAAAAATCTATAAATCTGGAATAAAATCTTCTGGAAATATCTATTTATTTATTAGATAAGAAAGAGAAATTACTGTACACTTCTAGAATCCTTAAAAAAGTTTTATAAATCTAAAATGAAATCTTGTGAAAAATTCATCTGAGAAAATTATAGAAAATTAGAAAAAACTTTTCTAATAGAAAAACTTGAACAAAATATTGTATAAAAACCACGAAGAAATTTCTATAAATAAATATAAATAATGACTTTCTGAAATATTTTGAAACTCTTGAATAAAACTTTTAAACTTGTAAAAATTTCTAAAATTCTCGACGAAAATTCTTTGGAAAGGAAGTTGTAATAAAAACTAAAAGTGTGGAGGAGAAATTACTAAAATTTCAAGAATCTTTAAAGAAAAATTCTAAAGTTAAATTTTTTTCTCACAAATTAAGAATTTTACGAAAAAGGTGTCTTAATAAAATTTCTTCAGTTTCTCATTCCCTTTAACCTTTGTTTGAAAAGTTATGTAATATTTTTCAAATTTGGAAAATATCGAGAAAAATCAATAAAACGCGTCGAGTAAACATCCACTTCCTGTTTATGAATGTTTGTCAAAAGCTTTTCAGTTCCAGTTTTTAACGATAAAACCTGAAGTTTAAAGTTTCATCTCAATCGGATCATTGGTTTTTGAGATACAGCGCCCACAGACATTTTCCTGCACGAAAACAATACTTCCCCTATATATACTATATAGGGAAAGTAAAAAAGACGTTTGAACAATTTTATTGTAATATAGTGACTTTTATTCTTTATTTTATTCTTCGGACTTCTTTCTTAGCAATACATATAAAAACAAATCAATTACACAAGCATAAACATAAATCAAATTTTAGGCGAATGTCGAACGGGTGGAGTTCACATTTAAATACGTTCTTCCACTCAAGCCCTTGATTGCAACATCATGTTATGAAGTTGGCATCATCTTGTATACCCAAAATTATTTACATTTTTCTTCATAGTAGTTCATTTATCCGCTTTTCTAGATGATTTTTTTAGATAATAAGGGACTATAATGTTTGTTCTTCTGTATGAAGAATTCTGTCTTATATTTATTTCTCGTTAATGATGAATTCTCCTTGAAAATGACCAACAGTCGAAAAATATAAACATAGTGAACAAAATCAAGTGTTTTAATTAATTTTCTAATTTGCTCTTCTGGCTATAAAAACTTAAATATGAAGTTCCACAAAACAGTTTACATTTAGCGTTAAACGTAAATGTACATTACATTTGAAACATTTAATTTTCGCAACTCCTTTACATCCGTGCACTTTGTAGCGTCCTCTGTTTTTCGAAAAAATAGCCAATGTACCACTTCATCTTTTCAAACGCTTTGTATAAGTAATCTTCCTTTATTTTCAATTGTTTATCTACATTATTTAAAGCAGGACGCCCCATTTTCTTCCAGGTTTCTTTCTGCTACTAATATAAACAAGATGCGATCTTAGTTTTATATTTCAATAAACTATACTGACGCCCGGGACTTACAGACTGCGATAAGCAGACTCATTTATGTAAGAGCCATTGTTAAATCTAATAGGTGAAACATAATGGTGTGGTACTTACTTGATCGAATTTTTATTCGATACAACACTATCAACGAATCAACCAAACCTACTCCACCCATGTATTAGTTGTATGTTTTCGCTATATTTGGTCGTTGTACATTAATCATTCTTTTTATTTTTCGTCCTATATTTTCACTATGTCTACTAGGTCAATTTTGCAAAATCTGCTCATCAAATAAACGCCCACATTTTTGGTGACCCTGTTAATAGATCTAGAAAGTATCTCATAACTTCCTTTGTTCTTAGTTTTCATGACGTTATCGGACGAAAACTCATATAATTTTTAGACAGTGTGACCGAACAATTTCAATACGTATTCAAACATTGAAATGCAATTGAATTTATTTACCAATTTATCCAGAATGGGTCTTATTTTTTGTAAACTATCGGTCACCTCTGCATCGTTTGTTGTATTGGTAGTATATTCCCTGATCTTCTGCAATGTTTTGGCCGTCCGTTAACTGGTTCTAATCAAACTGATATGGTTTTGAACAACAGACCTTGTTTCTTCAATGTTTTGCTGAACGTGTTCCAAAACTGGAAATTTCGTGATAATTTTTGAAAATCTTTTATCCTCATTTATAAAATTTAAATCTGATATAAAAATCTAGAAAGCTTTTCAAAGTAAGCAACGAATCTAAAATTTTATATATTAATGTTTCTTATAGTTTAATCTAAGAATATCTAATTCAAAGCACTTTAAACATATAAATAAATGTTAAAAACCTATAGATTTGCTGGTTATTCTAAAAAACATTAATAATTATACGGGTTGATTTGTTACCCCTGCGACAAATATGTGATAGATAAAAGCTAATGCATAAGAAGAAAATTTGTTTCGGACAACTTGTCGTTATTAAAGCATTTTCTGGTAATTTATCAACGCTTAGTTGATCCAAATTTAAGAGAAGTAATTTCACTTGATCGCCATTCTCAAAGGAGTATAAAAATTAAACTAGTTTAGTTTAGTTTTAGTTTAATATTTTTATACTCCTTTAAGAATGGCGAGAAATCACCGAAACACTTGTCAGGAAACTGATGATGTAAATATATGAAACAAAACAAGTGTATCATTCCTAATTTCTATCCAGTGAGTTATATTTTTCATCAAGAGTGTAGCAAAGCATGTATCAATCAGAAGCAATATCTAATTCTGCCGATTGTAATACCACTTTCAAATGAAAATATTTGTCTTGCTAAAAGTCATCAGCAACTTGTAGATTTATAGGGAAAAGTAAACAAAGGTAATGTGCAAAAGTGATGCTGTTAATTTAATAGTTCTGCAACTATTGTCTGTTGAAGCAATTTTAACAAAGTCTATAATAAAAAAGTGCGAAACTCAAGTTATCGAGTTATCTTCATCGAAGGATCTTCCACACAAACCTATGATTATATAGCATCAACACTGCTCTAGATTACCTTTTGTAGTATCTTTTTATATTTTTACTGCTCCAAAAAAGCATATTTTAGTCTTTTATTAGGCACATTTTAATGAATATGTTTATTTTTAATAAATTAATAAGTTCTGTTCTCTATAACATTATCAGCAACTACTTGCATTATATGCTAGGTGGGTACCAAGAGTGTTAACGCAAGAATTCAAAACGAAACGCATAACTTATTTATTTTTTGGAGCTATAGGTTTTATAATTAAAATCACTTGGTTTGTTTCACAAATATTTTTTTCTTGATAATGGCAATAAGCCGAAACTAGTCGAAAATAAAAAAAAACGCAAGCAATGGATTCTTGAGTAGCATCATGTTCACGGTTTAACAAATCAAGAAAATAGAAACTAAAAAATTGTAAAAATTTTATATATCAGTTTGAAACAGATGGCAACAATAATTAGAGCAGAAAAGACATATTGCACATACAATTTATAAATAAACAATAAATATAGATTTATAGTTGATACTTGTTGAGCTACCCTCTTGATGGAACCAGATATGTAATTTTGGTGGAGAAAAACACTTGTTATGTTCCATATTGTTACTTTTATTTTCAGTTTCCTGACACGTGTTTCGATCATACTCGATCATTTTCAAAGGTTAAAAAAATGATCGAGTGTGATCGAAACAAGTGTCAGGAAACTGAAAATAAAAGTAACAATATGGAACATAACAAATGTTTCTCTTCAACAAAATTAAATAAATATAGATTGGTGTTGTGAAATATTGAAGAAGCTTCGGAGTGTAATATTTATCCACAAAGTTTACTCACCAGTGTTAGAATACAGGGATTGTTTGTCGATGACATTGTTATCTATTATGTAAAAAATAACGTCAATATCAGTTATTGTAAGGTTATTATTTCAAATATCGTATATATCCTAATTTTAATTTAAAAAAATTAATATAACCCCATACACATTTACTTATCTGTATAAATTCATTACCTTTGACAATTTCTCTTTTATGTATAATCACGTATGTATGTACATCTTTTGAGAAAATCAGTGATTATTATTATTACTATTAAACCAACTCGTGTGGGGTTGCTGATCCTCGATCGAGCGCCCCAGGTGGCAAATAGGGGGATGTTTATCATATATGGGTAGTACCTAGAAATTCAAAAACTGGGAGTGGACCAAACTTAACAGAGCTGCGTCAGACCCAGAGTGCCCGGCTGCGAACAGCGTCTGATTCCAGAATGGAACACCGAGGAAGTCAAAAGGAAACCACCTTGATGGCAGCTTTTTCTCCCAGGAGAAGAAGAGAAACCAAATGATGGCCCCTACTTCCGGGCAGCCCTTTAGTGGGCAAGGAGGGCGAAGAATCTCTAGGCTCAAAGTGGTGAAAACCCAATTGACAATTGGTACATGGAATGCAAGAAGTCTGTGCCAAACTGTGATAGCAAACTAAATATTCTGTATCAGGAACTGCAAAGAGTTGAAATATATTAAATATTAGCGAGGTGTGTTGGCCAGAAGAAGGAAGTTGCCAACACGAAAAAGGTGCTACCGATTACAAAATATGTTACCAACGATAACAGATAGAATTTTGCTAATACAGATGAGGATGAGATCTACACATAATTCAAATCTATGTTCCAACGGCAAATAAAAATGTGACGAAGAAGTTGAATTTTTACGTCAATATTAGAAAAGTGCTAAAGTAATCGAAAAACAACCAGATTACATTCATAATGCCAAATTAGGTCACGACAGAAGAGGTGATCTAGTTGAAAACTTTGGCTTAGGCGAATTCAACCAAAGAGGCGATCATCTCTATGAATTCTGCTAAAATACTGAAATGATCATAACAAACAAGTTGTTTAAATTATCCAACCGTAGATTATATACACGGATAGCTTCGCATAATGATCAGTATAATAAACAACCAATCAAGAACCAAAAAGACTATTTACTAATTAACAAGCGCTTTTGCAATGCTATAAAAAGTATGAAAACCTACGCAGGTGCTGATATTGGCTCAACAAGGGTCTCCCGTGACAGCGAATAGCTCTAGACGTATGCTCGCTTAAAGCTCGCTAAAAAAAATGGTGATGTGGCCATCATAGTACTTTCCTTATATTTTTCTCGAAAACTATGAGGTTTATGCAAAAAGGCTATTCTTATTAATTTGTTCAGTTTGGAATTCTCTACAATTATTTCTGATAAAAATTTCATGTAACTCCTATAGTTTATTAGTAATTGGCAAAAAATGTCCAAATTTTCAATTTAGAAAGTTATAAATAATGGTCTTCAAACTATTCACCCTTAGGGCCGTACTGTTTACTCCAATAAGTTCCAAGGGCGAAAACTGTTTTAATTTTTCTGCCCATATCTATAATTTCTAGACTAGTTTACCCAGTACGCGCTTTGCTTTACATAAGTAAAATTAAACTGCACCTCCAAATTACAAAAAAGACCGTTAACAAGACCTCCTGACATAACTAAGCTTCAAGAATTAACTGACACATCTAGCAAACTACAATGAAGACAACTTAGAATCTATATGGACAATATTAAAAGTAGTATTAGTGAAACGCGTACCAATACATGATCTCAAAACTCATAGGACGGTACGAAAGGTTAAAGGAAAATGGATGACGGAACATATTTTATAGCAAATGGAACAACGTAGGAGATAAAAAAAAAAACATCCTCAGATATTTAGAATTACAAAAAATTATAAGAAAAGGAATCAAATTAGCGAAGCACGCATTGATAAAAGAAAAATTCTAAGGAAATCGAGAAACGAATTGCACGATGACTTCAACGTTCACCGTAAAATAAATAAAATAAATGAAATGTCGAACATATACAGAAAAAAAGAGTGCCCATGACAGACACTGGTAGATCATATAGACTGATTCTATATGAAGTAGAAATCCGGAAAACATCATAAACGTTTATCACAGAAAACTTTGCAGAAATTAGAGGAAATATCAAAGTGTCGGAAGAACAAAAGAACAAAAAGGCTATTAGAATCTGTTATACCCTTTTTATTCTAATCTAAAATAAGAAAACCGTCCGGACGGACTACCAGTAGAGATACCAAAACTAATAAATGAAAGAAGAATGGATCTGATAGTAAAGTTATTTAATAAGATATATGAAATAGGTATTTAACTATATCTAAGAACCACCATATAATATGTCAAAGACTTTTCTCCGTACAATACACGCTAGAATTAGGAGAACATGTGAAGACCTAGACCCATCACACTTTGGCTTTTGCAACGCATTTAGAACACGTGAAACTCTGTTTAGTTTCAATATCCTATTGCACAAATGCCGCAATCAAAATAAAAACGTATATACAGTATTCTTAGACTACAAGAAAACATTTGACCGAAAAAACTACGAGAAATTAATAGAAATACTGCATGGTACTAAACTGGACGAAAAAGACATCAAAATTATTTAAAAAAATGGTGATGTGGCCATCATAGTACTTTCCTTATATTTTTCTCGAAAACTATGAGGTTTATGCAAAAAGGCTATTCTTATTAATTTGTTCAGTTTGGAATTCTCTACAATTATTTCTGATAAAAATTTCATGTAACTCCTATAGTTTATTATTAATTGGCAAAAAATGTCCAAATTTTCAATTTTTGTTTTTTTTTTCTGGAAAGTTAAAAATTTTATGAAAAATATGTTTAAATAAAACTTGTTTATCTTCTCATTTCCTTTAACTTTTATTTAAAAAGTTTTGTAATATTTTTTGTATTAACAAAAATATCGCAAAAAAAACAAAAAACGGCCTGGAGTAAACACCCATTTCCGGTTTATGAATGTTTACCAAAAGCTTTTCAGTTTCAGTTTTTAACAATAAAACCTTAAGTTTAAAGTTTCATCTCAATCGGATCATTCGTTTTTAAGATACAGCGCCCACGGAATTTTTTTTTTCTAGAAATTAGTGTAATGGACTCAGGGGACCTCAAAACGGATATTTCCGCAAAAAAAAAATTTTCAAAAAAAATCACGAAAACAATACTTTCCCTATATATACTTCGTATATAGGGAAAGTAAAAAACTAGTATTGGAGACAAATGGCTAACAATCGCTTAGGCAATGACAAAACAGAAAACATCAGCATATAGAATGGGGTGCGAAAGGGTTGTATCTTCTCGACGATCTTATTTAATCTCTATTTCGATCGTGTTGCATTTAACGGAATACCTCTAATCGGAGTCAACAGTTTGTCCACATACCGATCGAGAGTCTAGCAGAGCTTCAGCTGCAACTCAACAAAATTGACACATCTGGCGAAAGGTACGTTCCAAAGACAAGTACCACTATAACCAAATTCATGGTATACTCCCGCGTAGAACTTAATGTCAAGCTTTACCTAAACTCTATATTGATTGAATTTAAATACTTTACACATAATTATACAAAATAATTACACAAAACAATTACCCAGAAAATAAATCCAGACATCAAGATCAGAATAAACTCAAAGTTCCGATAAAGAGTAGTTTAGTGCTTTTATACGGTCTTGGGTATTGAATGTGAATAGCGTGAACCGCATCGAAGCATTCGAGATATGGCAGCATAGATGGGCGGTACGTATACCATGGGTAGATCACGTGACAAACACTAATGTACTTCGAAGACCCAAATCTAAAAGGCAAGTGGTAATGGCAATTACATGTTAAATAGCCTACATAGGACATATACTAAGGGACGTAAATATCAGCTCCTGCCAGGTCCTGGCAGGAAGTAGCAATCGTGGTTGAGGAACACTCGTGAATAAGCTGGCATAAGATCTGCAGGTGAACTGCCCAAAATAGAGATACATTTCCTATGATGATCACCAATGTCAGAATGCACATGAAAGAAGAAGATTTCTTGGTTTTCATTGGACTAATATTCATAAATGTCCCTTAGTAACTATTACAAATTAAAAAAAAACGTTTGTTTTTCTCTATGTGAATAATTAATTACACAACCTGAGCAACCAAAAGCTGTTTATAAGGTAAATTGGGGGGCTGTCTCCAAATCAGCAGGCCGTATTTTTAGATTGGTTCTAGTTTTCGAAATATTCAATACATTTCTTGTTTAACTATTTCCGAACATTAACGGCCATTTATTGAATTAAAAAGTATAAATCAGAAATGAACAGAGGATGAACTGAGTCTTTTATACTGCTTGGGATCTGTTTCACGCATTAGGGTCCAACAGTAGTCGCTCATCATGCCCTCGTCCCAAAATTCTTGGTATTTTCGATTTTCGTTATATCTTGGTGTAGTCGCTCTCCTTGCTCATCGCTCGTGTCGCCCAAGTTTTGTTTTGAAAAAATCAAGATGTGAATGTTTCTTAAGAGACATTCGAGCTCCAATCTTGTGGTAATTTTGCAAAAAATTGTTGATTACTTGCGTGTAATCCGGTGGTTACCGAGAAAGTTGTAAAAACGCTTTGAAACGATGCCCATGCTACTGCTTCATCAGGCGTTTAACATTTTGCTTCAATTATTAGTTTTCGAATATCAGGACCGACAAATATTCCTTCTTTGATTTTTACGTACGAAAGTTTTGGAAACAACTTGATTAAGTACTAGAAAGTAGGTCCTTGGCGATTGAGTGATTTGACAAAGTTGTTATTAAGGCCAAGTTTAATGTGCTCTGGGCACACAAGTGGTACAGAGCACACGTTTTGTTGTCCTGGCTCATAATGGCTACGACTCGGCCACACCTTTCTCACATAATGATGATCAACTGAACGGTTGTCCGACAGACGCAAAAAATAGCAATATTTCGGGAATCCAGATTGCATTCCAACCAGTAGACCTGTAATGAATATGTAAATCTACCACACAAATATTCCATTGATGCTCATTGTATTTGATCTTGGCCAAAATTGTACGCGTTGTGTCGTAGCACTCCTTAGTTTGTACTGCGTGAGCAATCGGAATGGATGGTTTTTTATTTATAATGTGGAGTAGAGCCGCTTTCAAACTGTACTTAGAACCATATATGAACAAACGCCATTCATTTCGATCATATGGTGTATTCATCACATCAAATAAATCTTTGACGTCATTGCAGAAACACATTTTCTTTTTTGAAGAACCATGATGCAGGCAGCTCTGTTTTTTGTTTCGATTAATTCAAATCGCGAATCAAATCACTCAGTTCACTTTGCGATTTTAAATGCTTTTCTTCCATAACGAAATCGCTTTCATTGCTCGCCAGTGATGAAGACGAAGTTCTTAAAGCATTTTTTGCACCTTTACCTCGGCACATTGACAATGGGTTACTGTCCGTACGTGAAACTGGGTTGACACTGATGATACGTCAGGATATTTATACTGTGCATTTATACCGGCGAAATAAATGATTTTTCTGTTCTCTCCATAATGTTGGCACAGAAAATGAAAAGTATTCATTTTCACCAAATAACCAGTTGTACAGCTTTTTTCTGCACGCGTTACAAAACAATTTCGGTGTCCATGGTGTTTACTACAGCAAATCCACGTACACGTAAAATAAGTACTGCAAATACGCATTTTTAAGTGAATTTGCCATGATTTTTCGACGTTTTCCGAGCATATAACATTCACAGACGTAACAAAAAACACTTTGAATAGACTTTTAAAAGTTGTCTCTGCATTTTCCCACGTACCGAAACAAAATCAGTGCACAAAAACAAGTTCAACATCAGCTGTCAACTGTCAGCCGTTATAAGAGTGCAGTGCTGCCATCATGCGCGAACTCGAAACTAGAACCAATATTGACATACGGATTGAAGATCTGAGTTCAGGGCATCAAATGACGTTAAGAATCGTTCTCATCTGCTCGGGTCCAAAAGTTGACCGGAATTTGTAAACTTGTGTTATTAGTGGATTCTACTATGGACGTATTTGGGAAATGGTGAAGACTATGAAACTAATCAATTCTTATTTAAGAAAACTTTACTTTTTGCTTTTAATAATTAGAGGAAAACATCGCAATTTAGATTTCTTTAATATCTTTATTATCATGAATATAATTTCATTTTAATATTTCTTTGTTACTACTAGTCTCTTCTCTTCTACGGTATATTATATAACGAGCGTACAATAAATATTCACGGCGGTAAAAATCTAAAGTCACGTCTTAGTCTATATATTATAGCTCTAATTGAAAACAAAAGTTTATTTGTAAAATATGCACAGAAGCTGAAAATAGTGCAAATAATCAAATACAAAATGTTCTTATTAAAGTAGAAGAACACTCACTGCTGCTTAATTCCATCCTAAACATTCTCAATGCCAACAGAGATAATTCAAATTCAACGTTTGATTTATCGAAGCTCAGTCCGTCTCCAATGGGATGCAATCCAGTCGAGCCTCCAAAAAGTAAGCAAACTATAACAGCTAATAAAATAGATATCAAAAAAATTAAAAAAGGTACTGATAAATCTAACTCTGTAATCAGTAACAGAACTAGGTCTAAATCTTCGCCAGACAACACCGTAGTTGAACACAATATTACCCAAACTCAAACTCAAAATAAAATAATTATTGGTAGTAGATATATTGCTAGTGCCGGCATGGATACAAGCTCATTTATATCTGCGGAGAGGCGCCAATGGATTTATATCGGAAGGTGTAGTCCAGTTTCAACTATAGACTCGGTCCTGGACTATGTTCATAATGTTCTGGATATAAAAGACTTGAAATGCTTCGAACTTATGAGAAATGAAGACATCTGTTCCTACAAATTAGGTGTTAAAGAATCACTTGTTAGGACATTGTTAGACTCTACTTTATGGCCTGCTGGTCTTGCTGTCAAAGAATTTTTTCCAAGGCGGGTTAATAAACCAAGCATGACAGGAAATTTCTCCAAGGCGATACCACCAAAACCAAATGTCTGAACAATTTTACTATCTATTATCAAAACGTGAGAGGGCTTAGAACTAAATTAAATGATTTTTATTGTTCGGTAGCCTCTAAAGATTATCCTATCATACTACTTACAGAGACTTGGTTGGAGCCGGGGATTTCTAACTCTGAGATTTTTGATAGTAGATATAGTGTATATCGTACAGATCGTTCTTCGATAAATAGTTCTAAACTTCGTGGTGGTGGTGTCCTCATCGCTTTAAATGAACACATTTAAATCATTTCCCGTTATTACAAATTCCAACGCGGAGGAAGTTTGGGTAAAGGTATTTGTCAATAATGACCAATATGTTTTGGGATGTGTATACATACCACCAAGCTCAGGAGTTGAGGTTTATCAATCACATTTGCATTCTCTATCAGAAATCTGTGATGGCAATAGTGAATCAAATATCATAGTGATGGGTGATTTCAATATGCCTGATCTTCAATGGAAGGAAGTTGATGACTTCGAGGGACTGTTTCCAGTTAACGCTAGAAGTAGCTCGAGTGCTAAAAGTGCAAGTGAAAGTGTTGTGTGTGACGGTTTTGCGCTGTATGGTCTTTCTCAATATAACAATATTATAAACGATAAGGGCGGTATATTGGATTTGTGTTTCTCAACGAACTCGGTTGAAACCATTTCAAAATGTGATCCCTTAATTACTTGCGATACATATCATCCCTCTCTTAATATTGTTTATTCAACTATTACCACCGACTATGTAACATCAGATTTTACTGTTGTATATGATTTTAAACATGCTCCTTATTCTCTTATTAATAACTACTTTTTATCTATTAATTGGAATCAGATATTTTTAAATATAACGGATGTTGATACTGCTACACATTTATTTTACAATATTCTGTTTGATTGTTTTGAACAATTTGTTCCATCTAAAGTTATATATGAACCTAAATTTCCTCATTGGTTTAGTTCTGAACTTCGACATCTTGTACGTCAAAAACGTGAAGCTCATAAAAGATTTAAAGTATCAAATCTACAAACTGATTATAAAGAATTTTCAGATCTTAGGAAAGCATGTCGAGCTCTTACTAAACTCTGTTATCACAACTACATTACAGAAGCAGAGGAATCTATACTTGGAAATCCAAGTTATTTCTGGAAATTTGTCAAATCTAAATCGGCAGCAGGGAAACTACCTTTGTCTATCTATGTTTCATGATGAAAAGAATGTGAACGACGGCAAAAGCATTGCTAATGAATTTGCAATATATTTCTCATCAGTATATAATAAAAAACGTCCAACTTGTCAAAATAATATTGAATCAAACTTAAATATATCTGAAATAAGTGTTTCTCCATCAGAAATCCAGACGGCGTTGCAAAATGTTGATATTAAGGGTAGTGCTGGGCCTGATGGTATACCTCCGCTCTTACTTAATATGTGTAATTCCTCGTTATTTATGCCATTGTATATTTTATTTTCTATGTCATTATCTCAAGGGGTATTTCCTTCACTATGGAAGTCTTCATTTGTTCAACATATTTTTAAAGCAGGATACAAAAACAACATTAAACATTACAGGGCGGTCTGCATTCTTTCAGTGATACCAAAAGTCTTTGAATCTATAATTCTTAAAGACATATCTAATTCTTTTAAAAACATCATTATCCCTTAACAGCATAGATTTATGAGTGGTAGATCAGCTGACACGAATCTTTTTTTATATACTAACTTTATATTGCAATCTTTTGAAGAGGGGGCTGAAGGTCATTCAGTATATATGGACTTTAGTAAGGCATTTGATAAGGTAAACATTGAACTTTTGTTAGTTAAACTTGAAAAGTATGGCACTTGTGGTTCCATCCTTAAACGGCTCGGATCCTATTTAAAGAATCGCACTCAGCAAGTTCGCATTAATGTTTTTTTATCAGATCCATTTTACGCAACATCTGGTGTCCCTCAAGGGCCTCACTTAGGTCCCCTTTTGTTTAATATTTTTTTAAACGATATATCTGTTGGAATAAGATCGCCTCTATTACTATTTGCAGATGACGTTAAAATATTCAAGAAAATTTCCTCGAATATTGATTTGGATACTATAAATACTTGGTGTGTCATTAATGATATGACATTAAATATAGACAAATGCCACGTAATGTTGTTCTCTCGGAAAGTAAATAGTTCCCCTGTCAGTTACAATTTAGATAATAATAACCTAGATCATATAGACACGATTAAAGATCTAGGCGTATATTTGGATAAAAAGCTTTTGTTCTCTTATCATATAGAAACCGTAATAACTAGAGCCAATAAAATGCTTGGCTTTCTTAAACGCATAACAAAGGATTTTACAAATGTACGTAGCTTAACTATTTTATTTGTCACATTAGTGCGCTCAGTTTTAGAATATTGCAGTATTATTTGGTCACCACATTTTAGACGTTTTGTCGACAGGCTGGAAATGGTACAAATCAAATTAATTTTTTTAAATATCTAAGACATAAATTGTATACTCAAGGTATAATTTTAAATTTAGATCATGTAGGGGATTTTGTCAACTTAATTAGCCTTGCAAAACGGCAACAATTTTATGACCTATGTTTTACTTTTAAGGTTATCAACAAATCTAATTACTTCTGGAGATTGCCTCGAATGTTACAGAGATAATTGAAAAAGTGCGACAAATAATACACGTCGCATGTAGTACATCATTTTTATATTTATCTGAAAAATTAGTTGGTACTTTACGTCGCACCTAAAACTTCACTTCGTGCACTTTTATATTTAACTGAAAACTCAGTTGGTTCTTTTTAGTAAATTGTAAAAAAAATATTTTAATTTGTTCTCTTTTCGTTAAGAAACTAAACAGGTAACATTTTTAGGTTATTGTAACATTTTCTGGCTAATCTTTGAATAGGTTTATCTTCTAAAGCCTACAGGGGGTCAAATTTAATCCTCTTTTCAGAAAAATGCGCATCTCTAGAAAATTATTATGTTTTATCCAATTTATTAGTTTATTATTTGGAATATGATTTACATATATTAAATTCTTAATGTTTTGGTAATCTAAGAGCTTAAATATTTCATTAGGCAACAACTATTATTTATATTCAATTATTTACACGAAACACGCTCATAAATAAATAGAGTATGAAAGACCACTAGTTAATAGCCAAAGGTGCCACGGGGGACATATTTCTTAAATAATGGGACTTTCAAATAAAGTGAATACCTCACAAACAGTTTTTTTCATTAAACATTTGGAAACCTTTTTAGAAAAGATATGAAGTCACTAAAAATTAATTGTGTTCTTGAATGAGAGAAATTAAACAATTACTTATTTAATTATATATATTTCAATAGTCAATAATCTTAATTTAAGTGTTTAAAATTTGATAATATTAATTTTCAACTGTAAATTATACATTATTACTATCCTAATTATTGCCCCGGACATAAAAATAAATTTTAATCTATTAAAGCAATTTAAAAATAACAATTGTAATGCATTTTTTTTAACAAAAACATTCAATATTTTCAAAAAAGTATTTGTCACGGACTGCTATTAAACATTGATAATTTTAGCATTTGTGTTTTAATTAGAACACCTAACAGTGAATTTGTGAGTATTTTTATTTTTATTTATAAAGTATTTGAAATTCCAATCAAGCATTAATTTTAGCTATATTTTCATTCTAAATTCACTGAACTAAATATACTGATCCCCCTTTCGAAGCGGAGAGTTGAAAAGTTAATTGCTCGTAAAGATCTCAGCAACCCATGCAGGTATACGGGTATGAGGGTTATTCACGAAGGGGTGCCGAGCATCCCTCCATTAAACTTAATTAGGCAATGAAGTAGTGATTGTCGTACACAAGGGCGCCAACATTAGCATAAATAATTAAAAGAGTAAGTGTGCAATCAATTTCGGCTATTGTATACACATGCGTATGCGTACTAAAAAAATCTATAATTGATGACTTATTTAAATTTCCCAACAATAGGCAATAACATTAGAATTGTGTCATGAGTGCGTTTTGTGATGAACGAGAACCGCAGCATTAAAAAAAAAACACTCATATACATGTTTACACTTGGAAGCATTTATTGGCAACGATTCAAAGGTATAATTTAGCAAACCACACCCACCCACAATTAGACACACCTTTTCGAAACCCACACCATTGCTACACATCCAAGTGCAACAATTAACCACACAGCCCACAAATGATTACACACTGAACAATACAGAGCTAGAAATGTGTGGTTTTTATAGAGTTTTAATGATGGATTCGTGAAGGTCATTTTTTCAAATAATCTAGAATACAGTCACGTACAAATTGCATCAATAAATTATTGGATGTTTAGACTCGGCACAATAATCACAGGTAATTAAGTTTTTTTAATAACTGTCAAAATGATGGAGTGCATTATATTCAAAGGAAGTCCTAAATGTGGTGTAAAATATGGCCAGTAATGAAATTAAAGAAGTAAAATAGGTAATAATAGAAGCAATATTTTAATATCGTAATAAAATGTAATAAAGTTCTTAGGTCGTTGTAGATAATTAACTACTAATTTAGACTTTTAATAAGACTCATTGTTGTAGATATACGAAATGTCTTATTATTTTTAAATTATTCAGGAATATTTTCTTTGTTATTTCAGTTAAATGTACTCTTACAAATATACTATTTAAATATTACTATTTATTACTTAGAAATATAGATCAGTTTTGGGGTCATTAGTTTAAATTTAATGTGCCCAATAAGGAAATTGATAATCCAGACGCTGTAAAATAGTCATAAAAAACTTTTATTACAAAACATCGTAATAAATTCTGCAGCTAAATAAAATTACATTTTGTTCCATTTGATAATATTTTTGATGGTGTATAAAAAAATAAGTTAATTTCTACCGAAAATGGGTTAAAGGTAACTTATATCATCTGATTTCCGTCATATATCATGCGGTGTCCCACAAGGTTCAATCCTAGGGCCACTACTATTCTTAATTCATGTAAATGATCTACCTGCCTATATCAATCACGGTACGATAATTTTGTATGCAGATGATACAACGTCTATCACTACATCCAATAATTATGAGGCCGCGGTGCACCAAAGAGAAACCATAAACAATGACGTGCGTAAATGGTTTACTTCGAATAAACTTTCTCTAAATGTATCTAAAACTATAAATCTCACCTTTACTTTAAATCATGGCAATGATGAAATAGGGACATGCAAGTTTTTGGGTATTAGAATCGACACTAAGCTTATCTGGAGAGAGCATGAAAGAGAACTTAGTTCGAAGCTTAGTCGAATTACCTATTTACTAAGAAACTTAGATAATTTGTTGCCCTCACTTGCACTATTTTCTGCGTACCATGCTCTTTTTCATTCACATCTAAAGTATTGCATACTGATATGGGGTCACTCGAGTATAGCAATAAGAATATTTAGTTTACAACGTCGTGCGATCCGTATTTTAGCGAGGATAGGTTATAGGGAAGACTGCAAGGAACACTTTAAAACTTTAAATATTTTAACACTGCCAAGTTTATACGTTGTAGAATGTCTTATGTATGTTTATAAAAACGTTGATTCATACGGTACTCATTGTCAATTACACGATCATCAAACTAGAAGTCGCGACTTAATTTATCCATGTCGATCAAGACTCTCTCGATGTATGAACGGAGTAAATTTCTATGGTCCAAATTTTTTTAATTTATTGCCTCAGTCAGTAAAATCTCTACCCCAGGAACAATTTAAACAATGTATAAAATCATATCTAATAGAAAAAGCATATTATAGTATTAATGAGTGCATTTCAGATAAATTTTCAGGTCTTGGTATTTAATTTTATTATAATTACTTAGAGGTAACAGCTGCTATCTGGCGTATTTTATAGAACGTTTTTAATAATTGTACATTCGAATATTTACATTTATATATTTTTTATTATTTATTTTTACTATTTAAACATTTTAATTTTTAATTATGTGTCATTTTTACTTTTTTTTAATTGTGATATTTTATTTGTTTCTGTTCTTATGCAAATTCCAACATTAATTTACATTATTTATATTATTTTTTTAAATTTTATATATACCTTACGTCTATGTTAAATTTTATTTATAACCAAATATGTAGATGTCAGTAATATTATTCATACTTTTATTTAAAATGTTTATATTTCTGTATTATTTGTGTATCTATATGTGCAAAACTTTTAATGGTTTATTATCGATTTAAATTGTACAGCTGAATTTTACAATTACTTTTATTGTTGATTGTCTCATCGTGTTAACTTATATAATTCGTCTTATAAATTATGTTACTTTTATTTATATATCTATACTTTATAATTACGAAGTTTTATCTCATATTTGCAAAATTGTGCCATGTTGTGAATTATTATCATCATATTTCTAAAATTTGCCTATGCCTTATGAGTTATTTGCTAATATTATTTATAACAAAATGTGTTAATGTTAATACCTTCTTTAGTGTCTAATTGAGAAACCTGACGAATGTAAACTGTAGTGTAATAACATGAATAAACATTATTATTATTATTATTATTATTATTATTATTATTATTATTATTATATCCCTTCAAATAGATACATATTCGATCTATTTTTTTTTAATTTTTCAATTACATTAACGAATGATTTTATTTAAGGCATTTTTTATACAATGAAGGTATCAAAGAATAATTTAAGAAATACCTTGTAGTTTTTCATAGACTGTAATCATTATCTAATTTATTGCTTCCCTGTCAACAAAGGACTTGTTTCGATCTATTCGGGTCTCGTGCAGTTGAAGACAGAGAAACGGAATGTTATTATGAAGTTTATAAACCTACAGTTCTCCTTTATGAGAAGAGACAGTTCCATTATTGTCGGTGGTTTGCCCACTCAATTAGGTAAATCAGTGCAACGTTTAGACAATAGATGTCACCTCAATGATTTATGTTGCTGTTTTCTGTAAAAATTATGGTTATAAAATTCAACTATTATTACTAATTATGAATGCTATAGAGTGATGGTTAGAACAGAATACAGGGTTGGGGTAAAATATATAACCAAGTAATAGTATATTACATAACGAGAGCTGTAAGTCATATATTACGTACGAGTGGTAAAAGTTGCGCACGAGCCGTTAGGCGAGTGCAGTAATTCCACAAGTACGTAAGTGACTTACACCTCGAGTACTATACTTTTTCTACTCCCATTCATTATAATTTGGAATACTTTGCAATATTTAGGTTATGTTTCATTATTAAAACACTTCGCAGCATCGAATACATGGCCGAAAGAGATGAAGGTTCGTATTTCTTACTTATTTCGCCAAAATAGGCTAATAACACATTTTCCGAAATAGACAACACTATTCATACCCCAAATCCATGAATTTACCGTAAACCACTTCAAAACGCTCTTTGGATTTTTCCGGGAGAAGATCCGCTGCGGTATATTCTGCTAGTTGCCTAATTTCTGGTGGAGTTCCAACAATTTCTTCTGTGGAGTCACTTTCACTCATTTTAACAATGAATAAATGAATTATTAATAATAATTAAACCAAAATAACGTCAATGTAATGTGTATTCAACAACGATAAATGTCAAATTCATTTGTCAAGGCCACTTGATTGGAGTTTTGTAATAATAATGGTTACGTAATATATTACGTGCTAGTTTTTTCTTCATTACGTGCATGTTTCATAATGCCATGGTTACTAATCAACAAACGAATGCGTTATTTCCTACTTACTACTATGGGAGTAGAAAAATATCTTTAAAACCACACGAAAGATATCTTTTGTAGGTAAGTATAATGGGGAAAAATGCACCTGATGTACATTTTTGCTATTAATATACTTCTGGTTTGATCGGAAATACTCTCAACTTTTTTAATTTAAATGAGGAATCCTGTATATTTCTGCAGATTTTTAAAGACAATATTATATCGAATTTGTACATACTGGGTTTAGTAGTACAATGCAATTGATTTAGAGGGAACACCTCAAACTTTTACCACAATTTTGGCGCTGAACTATGGTATAAGTCTATTTTGTAGGGAAAATATTGAAAAGTGAAAAGTATCATTCGTATAAGATACAATTGGTTCAAGAATTGTCAGATGATGATTTTGACGTACGGCAGGAATTTTGCGAAAGACTGATGGACATCTGTAATGTCGGCGAACATTTTGCATCTAATATAGTTTTTCCGATGAGGCAACTTTTTGTTTAAATGGAACAGTTAACCGCCACAACTCAAGGCATTGGTTAAATGAGAATCCTCATCAGATTCATGAAGCACATACCCAGGGTCTATAGAAGTTGAATGTTTGGATGGGAAAGTTAAATGGTGACAAGTATTTAGATTTACTGAACAACCAAATTATTCCTGCACTTCAACAGAATGAGCAGTTATCAAAACATATTTGGTTTTAACAAGATGGATTACGTTAAAATACCAACACGCTTGCAGAATTTGAGACAAAGAATTATTGATGAATACGTAGAGAAGTCTTGCAAAGAATAACTCAAAAATTTGTTAACGGGCTGGCATATTGCCTGGAGAACAAGTAAACAAACTGCTCAGCATTCAGTTCTGTATAGTAGATATGGTAATTGTAGATAGAGAAAGCAGAATTATTTAAAACCATTTAAGGTTTGTGACTCATGTATTGCATGTGGGTGCTTCGTCATAGTTTAGAAGATAAGTTTAGTGTATCTTATTAGTAATGCTATTACAGTTTTGCAGCTCTAAGCTTAATCCCAAGGCTCTTCTAATTCCTTTGCCATAAAATGTTGACCAATCTCCTTTACATCATTTGGACGATATGTCTATGTTTATTCTTTTTAGACTTTAGCTTCTTATCCAATAAAATACATATGAATATCCAAAAATATTATAAAAAACATACAAAAATTGTGAATGGATGAAGCTGAGCGGAGTTCATGTAGCTGCGATGATCTTCCACAATAATTATCTGATTGCCTGGCCGCATTGAAATCTATTGTCCGGCGTGCAGCATTGCTTGATGCGCCGTTTTTTGTTTGTTTTTTTAACTTGATTTCGTTGGTTTTATCGAATGCGATGGAGTGGTTTTAATCCAAAAAACTCTTAGATCCGGTTCGAAGGACCAAAAAATGTTAAAAAAACAAAATAAAACGGCGTATCAAGCAATGTCGCAAGCCGAAGACTAATAATAATAATAATATATTATAGGAATATCGTATTTTTTGGACAATAAGACGCACATCAAATTTATAAGACTTTAGGACTTTTTAGAAAAATATATTTTAATGTTACTTTCGAATCATAATTATTATTTACTATTAACATTACTCGTACTACCAATATTCAGTTCACCTTCACTCTCGATACTGGCACTGGTTTCGTTAATGTCACCGTTCATTTCGTCTTTCGTCTGAACTATTGTTGTCACTCCTACAGCATTACTTATTCCAATGTTAGGCTAAGCCTGCTTATCTTGAGATAACCTGCGGCATACTTACCTTCAGTGGCGTGGCATAGTTTTCGGACTATGAGACAATATCTCAAATGTAGAGACGATTTATTGAAAAAAATATATTAAGTCTACCTTTGAACCATAAGACGCACCCAGAATTTGAGTTCATTTTTCTACGTAAAAAAGCGTTTTATAGTCCAAAAAAATACGGTAATTCATGATGGAACCTCATTGTATTTTGAGGAAATGGGAATCAGAACTTTTGCGGAACTTTCGGTCATGAATACATACTATATTTTTTGATATGTTTTATTCAATTCTTCAAAGTTAATATATTTCGGGTTTCCAAGTACACAGGTGATAGCAACCCATCGCAGCAAAAAATACTAACTGCTGTGGTTCTTAAAACTTCTGAAGAAGCATAATGTATCGAATCTAAGACTTGTAACCATGAATTATGAATGAAAGAAATGAAAAGTATGAATAGGGATTTCTTCGCATATTTAATCGACCCTTTTTTATCTGATACACACATTTCCTGAGCAAACGCAAACCGTTGTAATAGATTCCGCAGGAAATGGCATTTTTTATATTTGAAAGTATTTTCATATAGTAAGGCAATGATGCGTTAATGAAAACTAATCATGCGAATAATTGACAATCGATACATATAGTTCAAGGAATTGCATTTTGCATGCAATTAAAAATCAAAATAAGCACTAAAAATAGACATTAAGTAGTTAAAAGTCTTGCAGTATTTATTATGTTTTGACAAATTATAATATAATAATTTAATTAACATTAAATATCATATTACCAAATTTGATCGGAGAAACTCATGTAAATTTCTAAGAAACAACATAGATTCTTAGGTAAGTTTAACAAATATACTTTCTTAATATTAATAATAATTTTCGGAGTCCTTGGAAATTTATTTCAAGTTAATGACTGAGTATTCTAATGCCTTCAATGGATTTGATTATCATATTCTGTTGAAAAACACAACAATTGGATTATCTGGTAGTTTAAATTGCTGAAGAATTACTTAATGGGTAAAATCAAGAGTAACTTTATGATCAACAGTAATTGCTCTTCATAGACTAAAGTTGCTTTTAGCTCTTTTGAAGGTTCATACTAAATACTTAACTAATATTTCTAATAAACAAAATTGGTTAAACTTTAAAACCTTCAAAAGAAAGTTTTTTTTATTTACCTAAACTTAAACTAACTTAATCCAATCTAGAGTTGATATGAAGACTTGATGTTTTGGGTTTCTTCTATAAAGGTATTCCTGAGGACCAATGAGCGTCAAAAAATAATTCGGCTCTCACGACCGTAGACTCAAAAGTCTTCTATATTAATGAAATATTTGTTTTTTTATAAGACGATATTTTATTTCATAACTTTTCCTTTATTACTTATAATGGCTTTATATACGAACTCGACGTACACATTTTTAACGATATGTAATCTAGGCACATATTAAGTATATTTGTATTTAGTTTAATAACGAAAAATAATAGGTTTTAAATTGCTTCAACTAATTTTAGTAAACAAATTTAAATGTCACATTGTTCTTGGTCTAAGGCTACTTGAATGTGTTATTCATTCATTAGTCATTTTATTTTGGATTTTTTAGACAAGGCTTTTTATGAGTCATAATATTACCGATTGAGTGATATGTGATTAAGGTGTTAAATATTTGCTATTTTAATCTAATTTATCAATTTTATGGTGATGAATGGTATGAAAATATATTAAGAATGTGTTGGTTCTTAATATATTTTCATACTATTGGGTATTAATTCATACTTGTAATCTACTTACTTACTCATATTTGGGCTTCAGCTCTGGAACTATTGCTTTATTTAATATTTCTTTTCATCCTAACATCTAAATTAAAAAAAATAATGTCCTTACTAAGATAAAAAATTATTTTTATTAAAACTAAGATAGCCAGCGAAAAATGTTAAGATACAAAAGTTTTAGGTTTTGCATTTTCTTTAATGGAACATTAAATTTAGGATTTCACAGCATTTATTAAATGCACATAGCTTTTATTTCTATCAATTCCTGTACTTCTAAATACGTTTTCTCTAGTAAGTCTGGCGCTTCACAATTAAACCACCTCTTTCAAAAGACACAGATCTTTTTTTTGACAAAGACTCGACAAGTTGCCAAAGATTATAAAACCTGGAGGCGCAGAGCCAGACAGCTTTGAGACCCAAGTAGCTCATGTCCTTTTGGAGATTGAAATGAACTTCAATTTGAAGGCACAGCATAGGGAACTGCACATTACTAAGACTAAATAAATTGAGCTGAATAATAAAAAGTCCATTATTATTTATGTGCCCAAACCCAAGTTGAAACAATTATAAAAGTTGGTTCATGAATTGAAAAAAAAAGTTCAGCGGAAAACATATAGTATTCGTAGGCGAGAGGAAGATAACCTCACCTCTGTGTACGATAACATCTTGGAAGACAAAAATACTAACCTACATAAGAGATTAGTTTTTCTAGTTGATCTGTCTTGGAATTTTAAATATTAAATGTTCCATGACTGAAGATATGACTGGGAATTCAGTTATAGGCAAAAGCAAACAGACGAAAACGTGAATCGTGTGCGCGAAGTTTTGCATTCCAATCTCCGCGAGAGTCGATTGTGCATTCAGCAAACTCTTGACACCCGAATTATGTTCACATTTACGACCAAGGATCTGCAAATGCGCAAGGCCTGCGCAAAATTTGTGCCAACAGTGATAACGGAAGACAGAAGTTCGACTTTCGCACTGTCAAGAATTGTTGGATTTGATTCAAAATGAGCCAAACCTTCTTAACTCTGTCGTAACCGGAGACGAATCCTGGATGTTCGAGTACGACTCAGAATCAAAAAGGCAGAACAGCAAGTGACACACAAAATCATCTCCCCGCCTCAAGAAAGTGCGGATGAGCCAGTCTCGCATCAAAACGATGCTCATTGTCTCTTTTAACGTACGATGAATGGTCCATTTTGAATTTGTACCGCAGGGAGAAATTGTCAGCTCAGCCTTTTGCCTGCACGTGCTCAAGAGATTGAAATGTCGGTTCATGCGCGTGAAAGACTCCATCATGATAATGCCCCCAGCCACACGAACTCCTTTGTTACCAATTTGCTGGGGGTGAAGAATTTTAAACATCAATAAATATATTTTTCCCAGAAACTACGCATTAATTTTATAATGGACCTTGTATTACTGACAATTGAGTTACAAGCAAAGACACTGAAACATCAAGTCTACAAGAAACTTGTATAAGGGATTAGTTTTTTATTGTATAGAATTTTTTGGCTCATACTATGTTATAGAAAATCGTAGAACAATCTTTTTTTTGTAAAATTGCACACAAACTTAATGAGAAGTCTTACATATAATGTTATTTATCATATTTTACTACATAGGTAGTTGTGGAGGCCTCTACTTTGTGATACATTATTATAGTTAATAGCGTTCAATGTCCAATGAGATGAATTGAGATAAGGATTTAGGATAAGGATATTTGCGAAGCTATTGGCGGAGGGAGATATTGCGATGGAGAGATAAGAATGGTGATTAGAAATGGACATAAATAATTAATCGCGAAACCTTATAATAGATTCTAAATCTGATGAATTAATATTATAAGTAAATTTAATGGAATTCAGCTTTAATATTTGACGCTTCACTCATAAAGTCTTCGTAAATCACGCTGTAAGGCCAAACAATCATCAGATATTCTAATTCGTCTAAACAATTTTAAATCATCGGCGTAAAAGCAAGAATAATAGGGGCGCAAAGTTAGAGCCCTGTGGAACACCACTAGGAGAAGCAAGCTTACATGATTTGATAGATCGATAGTTAACGTAGGCTAAATAGTAAAAATAGTAATTAAATTATTACCAAATCCAAAACTATACAATTTATTGGTTAGGAAAACGTGATCCATTTTATCGAACGCCTTTGAGAAATCCGTGTATATTACATCAACTTGGCAACGTGTATTCAAGGCAGTCGATACGAAATCATAAAATGGCAGAGATGTATAGGTGTTGATTTATGCTCAATAAATAAATGTTGTGTTGGGGTTCTAAATACTTAGCACGGAGAAGAAAATATTTCAGAGTCTCGTAAAGAATGGTTGGTCTATGTTTCTGTTAAGTAGAAAATATCAAAGTCATCAGCTTCCAAAGTTTTATTAAAGAAGGTAAAGGTTTTTTTAGTCCACGCACGTTCTGGTAGTAGAATTTTATTTGACGCTGTTTGTTTTTTTTTGATTTTTTTGTTCGATTATACGAGGTATTGCATTATCATATCTAACTGATAATTCTTCTCCTTTCTCTCTGCGTGCTCCGATATCTTGAAACACCGTTTTCTTCTTTACATTTTCAAGGTGCGTTAGATCCATATTTATGTAAATCCCAGTGCAGTCATTGTATTTTCTTAAGTTTTTTGCGTTTCGAAGAATATTTTGTACAACTTCCAATGACTCAAATAACACCATGATGTGATGTGGCACCAAGTCACTTGGATTAGCTTCCAACCTGTAAGTTTTTAATGAAGTTGAATCCGTTTTATAGAGATTTTGTTAATAACATTTGTACGTTCGTTATCCTTATTTACGTTCTCCTGGATGTTAGTTATAATGTTGTTTTTCTCTTCTTTTTTGTTCTCCTAGTTCATGAAGCACAGTTTCAGGTGTAGATTTCGAAAGGCTATTTTTTTTAAAGCGCATCCTCACGCTGAAGGTTAAGAATGTTTTCTTTTAAGTTTATATTATGATCTGCAATAGCCGACGTACAGCATCCGCCTCAGGTTCATTTAATATTTTTTTTAGATCTCTCTTGTCTCTGAATTAGACAAATTAGCACATGAGTAGCATGTAATGTTTTTTACATGAGATTTATAGCATTAAGAGTACTTTGCCTTCTTCGGGCGAATAATCAAGAAATAACCTCATCTCCTCCTCAATCTAATGACGGAAAGAGGTTAGTATTATAATTCCTCAGATCAATCGCGAGGTTTTTACTCATTTAATGCTGAGAAGTTTCCTCGAAAATGAGGAGGAGGTTCTAGAATCAGCAATCTCTCTCTACTTAATAAGATAGGTTTTTTCAATCGAATGGTTAATGTATGGGATTATTGAAAAGTTTTGGGGAATGGTAACCACACCAACTACGAAAATATTGCCAATAATAGATTAGAGAAACTGAAGCATTGTTCGACAATTTAAGTTTTAGAGTGAAATTCCTATTCTCATATTAAGATCAGAAAATATCAGTGCAGATAATAAAGGAGGGAATAATGGAAGTGATAAAGTAAAATGTAATGGCATTTTTACGTGGATAGAGCATGTTAAGGGGGAGGGGAGTGTGATAATTCTTCAGATGATCCTGAAAGGCATCTTCTTCCCATCCGGAGGTTTCTACTCGTTTAATGATGAGAAGAGGAGAAGATTATAGAATCGTCAGTCTGGGTTTAAGAGTGCATTAAGCTTACTTCTCAGAAGATGGCAAGAGTGATAATTCTTCAGATGTTCCAACCCAACTAGGAAGTTTTTACTCATTTAATGATGAGGAGAGGTTTCTTCGAAAAAGAAAAACAGGTGCTAGAATCAGTAAAAAAAAGATATGCGGATTATTGGGAAATTGTAAGGATTCCGACTACAGAAATAGTATCAATAAAAGGTTAAAGAGAATAACAAATTCTCATATTAAGATTAATTTCAAAAAATTTCGATGCAGTTAGTAAGGAGAGTGTGAAGGGTGATGGAAAGCTTTAAGCCAAATGCAATGACGTTTTCCGGGTAAATACAGAATATAATGCCTCTAAGCATTAAGACATTTATAACAGCTTAATAACTAAGTTCAAAAATATTTAAAAATAATACATTTAACGATAGCTAAAGAAAATCTGTTTTGAGTGGAAGATCCGATATTTGAATTGCTAAAATATTTTTTTTTTTTGTAAAACAAATAGTTCAATTTGTTACAATAATTATAGCTTAAACATTTGAAAAATACTAAACTAGAGACGGTCTCTTAAGTTTTTTAAACCGACCAGTTTGGAAAATAATTAATAAACTTAAGTGATTTGTTATACATTTAGCCTCACGCAGAGATTACAACAATGTTTCACGTTTAAAAATTATTAAATACCATTAATATCAGAAGTGATAAAACGTTTAACATTAATTTTCTTACGCTACAATTCAAAAAACACGTTTCTTTCGTCCATTATCATACATGTAAAATATGGACAATTTCTAACGACCAATTTGTGAACACAATTTACAAATAGATTTCGAGATTGATCGCACTCCTTTCACTCCTACAGACAGACAATTATCCTCGTCTCATTTGTTGCATTGCACAATCAGGGCTGACCCAAAGCAAACTAATCAATTACCGGCACAATCAATCATTAAATATTTCGAATCGGAATATTAGATCATCACGAAATGCCATCGACTGTTTACAATCATTAGTTATTATCGTTGACTATAAATTTAAACAAAAATCGTATGTCAAAGTGGCAGTACGAACGTTTAATTTGAAACTTGTTAAATGATCAATGGGAGTGTTAAATGATCAATGATGCCATATCATTCTCTAGGCTTATATGTTATTGACACAAATATATTTATTATAATTAGAAAAAAATCTAATTATTAGTTAACTTAAATGCTATAAAAATTTTGTTGACTCGTGTACAAGTAAATTTTGTGTTTTTATTAAACATTACTTCATGATGAGAAATATACGGTTGAAGCAGAGGCATGATAAATGTTACGACACATTTGCCTCACAGAATTAAATCATCAAATATTGGTTTGTTGAATTTCGTCATAACCGTACGAGTACTAATGACGAACCACGTCCAGGAAGACCAGATGAGAAAACATCCAGAAAATCAATGAAATCGTGTTGAATGACAGCAAAATAAAATTGAGTGAGCTGGTTAACATCGTAAGTATTTCATTGGTTATATCATTCATGATTCTTTTAGACATGAATAAGTTTTGTGCGCGTAATGTGGTGCATTTTTGATTCAGCAAAAAGCGAAATGTGTTCGACTTCTATAGCAATATTTGGCCCTCTTTAACCGCAATAAGAAGGGGTTTTTGCATCGATTTATGGCAATGAACGAAACTTGGATTCATCACTACACCTTAGAGTCCAATTGGCAGATAGCGGAGTAGTTATTCCCTGGTGAAAGCTGCTCAGAGTTCGTGAAGGCACAACAATCAGCCAGCAACGTTTTGATGAGTATTTTTTGAGATGGGCATTACTTAATATCCATTGATTATCTTGAACATGGTGAAACCATCAACAAAGAATATTATAGTGCAGTACTGGATCGATTGAACGACGACCAAAAGGCCACATTTGGAATAGAAATAAAAATTGTTCCAGCAAGAGTCTTCAACAAACTTGGCTCGTGATACCATCGATAAATTAAAGTTGCGGTGTAAATTGGTCTTGCATCCCCCATATTCTCCAGATCTGACCCTCTACGACTGAATAAAGCAATTGTTCCCTGGTAAAAGATTTTACTCTAATGAGGAGGTCAAGTTAAAAACAAATACCTATTTTAGGGGACTTGGCACCAAGGCAACGAAAAGGGGGACAAAAAAGTATATAAAAGCATTTATAGAAGAATCTGGATGTCTAAGAGGATATTTTCTCCCTCAGCATCATGGACTAAAACAAGAGTTCGAGTGGAAGATCATCGCAGCTGCATGGACTCTGACCAGCTTCATCCATCCAAAGTTTTTTTACGTTTTCTATAATATTTTTATTTTTTCTATAAGTATTTTTGGAAAGGAAGTTAAAGACTAATAATCATAAACGTATTATTATTTTAAATTAAAATTATGTTGTGGAATAACAATTTTTCATTGTCAAGCAAAAGACTTTTAACCCAATCTAATGAATCACTCTATTAGACGTCCAGATTTTTTTTGCAGACTCTAACTATAACAAATCAATTATAATTGTAAAATATTTTTTCTCTGAACTTAACAATTATTTCCAGAGATCAAGTGGAGGGTTCAGCTCGGAGCGCAATTAGAATTATTTTGCCACGATTGCGTGATTTATGGCCAGTTGTGCTATTTAAGCCTCGCAATTATTACGAACATGTCGGTTTGACGGTGCAAAAATGTTTTTGGAAACTCGACATTTCGTCCGTACGATTTATGAATTTATGGATTAGAAAACGTCGTCGCATGGGTCGGAAAAGGTGAGCGAACGCCTTTGCACGCTCATTATTTATTTATTAATGACCGCTCGGACCAAATACAGAGAAAATATCGCAATTATTCCCTGGGAAAATATCTATTTAGAAATCGGATATTATTCGTAACGATTCCGTAACGAGAGCTTATCAAGACCGCACATCGCTCCCTAATTTGGGCGGACTAAATTTTATAATTAAGCACGGTTTTTTTATTCGTATCTTAAACTAGAAAACAGTTTTTTTTATTAATAATATTATTTGTAAGTGGTTTGTGATGATTTCATGAAAATGCGTTATTTTTGGAAAATCGGTGAACGGATTTAGAATTTCCAGGGACGATGAGTAATCGTTTCCTGTATGTGTGTGCAGAACGAACGCTTTCCTGGCTTTCCGTCAAAACTTTGAACACCGCCAGGAGTTTCCAAATTTCCTGCATTTACCTCTTTCTAATGAAGATTCACTAAATTAACTAAAAGCTTCTAAATTTGACAAATAAAGCACTATAACCTTTCTTCACAATTTTATTTGAATAACCAAATGTACACTGAATTCAGTGCTAATCCATTGATAATGGTCACTTTGTGTCTGAAATGTACATTTGGTTATTCAAATAAAATTGTGAAGAAAGGTTATAGTGGTTTATTTGTCAAATTAATTTGATCTTCACGTAACTCAAGCAACCAATTTAAAAGCTTCTAGTTCTATATAACTGTAATAAATGCTTCATTATTTTAGTCTAATAGTTTCTCGTACTAAAGCACTTCTAGTCATTGAATTACATAATTAATAGATGCTGTCACTTGAAATTACAATTTGCATAAGGTAACGTTCTGTGTGTTCCTACTGTTTGTTATAACAATGTTATAACTCGAGTTATCGTTTGATTGCCACCAAAAAGTGGAAAATATTATATAATGTGTACTTGTACACATAAAATAACAAATAAAACATACAGCCCTCATTAAAATCACTCATAACATTTAAAGTAAAGATCATAACACTCATTACAAAAGTCATGAAAAATTTTGTCTTCAAGACTTCAAGATCAGTTCGCTACCAAACAGAATCAACGGTACTTTCAAGTGGTTTTTAAATAATACTAAAAATATAAAATATTAAGAACCTCATTCTAATAAGTTGTGGCCGTCCGAAGAATTTCTCCTTTCTGGTTGCGTCTTATGTGCAACTCACTCCAGGGATCACCCTTGATAGCTCCATTGAGGGTGGAAAATCAGGAGGGATGAAGTATCTTAACATAACCATTATGGATAACTTAAAATAATCTTCCTCAAGACTAGGGCTCACCAGGGTAGACCACCACGTTGGCGCATCCAGTTTCGGCAGGGACACAACATGAGGGTTCCTCACAGAAGTCAAGTCATCCTTGGGGATATCCTCGGATACCCCCATAACAAATACCAGAACAATTGTTATTGCCACAGAAGCCACCATTGATGCTGGTGGCACATGGCGCATCCAAAAAAAGAATTAAAATTTGGCGGAAGAAGCAGCGAAGGCCAGTACGAGCCACACGAAAGAGAAACTACCTGAAAAGGCCGAGATCCAAAAGATCATCCGGAAACTCCACTGGTAACAGGAAGAGGGCAATGACGAACCGAGGGAAATCGACAAAAACATTTACCAAACAACCTCCAGGCAAATCAGTAGGTCCAAAAAGAGCTATACAAGTAGGCAGCAAGTAGCCACTTGAGTTTTGCTGTGATCGACCCAGCCAATCCCCGGGCTCTTTAAAAGAGCTTAGGTGAACACATTCAGAGTGTGAGCGAGATCATTTCACTCTTTAGGGGTGTCTATGTGGTAAAAACATTCTAAATCATTAGAGTCACCTTTGATGACGAGGCAACTCTAAATTGGGTGAAGGCCAAAGTGACCGCTACGTAACTGTAGCGTGTACCGACCACCCAAATAGCCAAGACATGATACAAATCTTCAATTGACCTGTGCAATAAAAGAGAAAGGATAAGAGAAGAAAAAACGAATTACCCACAAAGGGAGTTTGATGTGGTGCAAGATTTCATTGTTTAATCCAGGAACTCTGTACAATTAAAAACATGGTTTATGGACTAAGCAAACCAGGTACTGTAGTGGCTAGTTTGTTTTATATATCCACAGTTAAAACACCCAGGACCACCGCTATATGCTGCCCCAATAAATCTTTATGCAGCACCTATCAAGCGAGGACCTGGCGGTTATTCGGGTAAGATTATTCTAGATTAGGATAACTATGTGATATTAGCAAGCACATACTTTCCATAAGAAGCTTCCACCCCGCCCCCAACCCCGGAAATAGAAGCACTGGTAGTGCACTGTGAAAATGCAGGTATTACCTCTTTGTGAGGTGAGCCAATAAAAAATATACCCGACCTGGAGAATATGACCGATGCACTCCAAAGGGGTAGTATATCAACGTACAAGAAAGCATGTCCTCTAAAAATCAAAAAAGACGAGTAAACAAGTGCGGATGGTGCACAGAACTTAAGGCGCCGAAAAATCAAGGCACACAAAAGAGCCATGAATATGTAAAATCATTCCGAATGGAATAATTACAAAACAATAAAGCGCAACTATAAAAAATTGGTAAGAAAAAAAGAGAGAGTCCTGAAGGCTTTTCTGTTTCAAAATACAAAACGGCTTGGAAACCTCATGACTGAAACAGGCCCCTTTCCAAAAACCTCTTACCAAAACCAAGTAGCCTTAAAAGTGAGGACGGTTCATACATGAACTCACCAGAAAACTCGGGAAACCTTTATTGAGGACCCATTTCGTGAGCTGTATATTCAACCAGGAGTGGAGCCCCACAGATACATCAACAAAGTCCCGAACCAAAGCGACTGGGCAATGAGGAATTTCTCACAAATCCCCAGGAATGGGCTCTCATACAGTGGAGCAAAGATGCTATCCTGAGCGTGTACCGGAAATGTATTGCCTTTAGTTACACACCCTGTGTGTGAAGGGAAACTAAAGTTTTTTTTTATAGGCCAATTAGCCTCTTCCCGCAGGGGTGGTTGACATGCACAGCCATTTGGGAGTAGCGACCCCACGTATCCGAGCCGTTCACTGCACACACACATACCTCCATCACATACACACACACACACACACACACACACACACACACATACAGACGCAGACCGACACCCTACCCTCCCGTGAAGTAGTGCCTGACGGCGGTTCCGCGGGTTGGTAGGGCGACATGGGGAGGTGGTTTTTAGTGGGTATACCCGTTTCATAACGGAGGAGTCTCACACTCCGTCTATAAAATATTTTCCACCTCCCGGCCACAAAAAAAGGCCAATTAGCCTCACATATTTCCTCTAAAGATACTGGAGAAGCTATGCGACCGGTACATTGGGCAAACAGTCATAGTAAAACATCCTCTACATCCCAATCAACATGCATACTGTAAAGGCAGGTCGACTGACTCGGCCCTAGACACGGGCCGATTCTTTGAGCAAAAAGCTTTCACCCTTGCGACTTTCATTGATATAGAAGAATCCTTTGATAAGACCTCCTTCCCAAAGCTAACAGTTGCATTTCGACGTAGGGGAGTTCCGGTGGCCTTAAGCCAGTGGATCTCCAATATGCAATACGCTGCAATAGAGTACAGCCAATTTTATAATAGATGATATGAGATTTGTATATTGGATTGCAAACGGTTGTCCACAGGGAAGAGTGTTGTTTCCTTTACTATAGGGAACACCTGGAATCATTAAGAAAGCAGAGCTTCTACACGGTGGGTTACGCCGACGATATCATGATCCTACCTTTAGGCAACTCAGTAATTATGTTAGCGAAACGTATGTCGGATGATCTTGACATAATAAACAAATTGTGCATTGACCAAGGATTATCCGTAAATCCAACAAAAACGGAACTGGTACTGTCCACAAGAAGGAGATAAAACAAGGATTTCAAGCCGCAAAGCTTTCAAGGCGAGAACTTATACTGAAAGAATAAGTCAAATATTTGGGCATTCTTCCAGACAACAAACTAATCTGGAATTTCCATCTGACGGAGAGATCTAAGAAAGCAAGCATTGCCCTCCCTCTGGAAATGCAGACGAGATGAAGGGAAAACATGGGGACCATCTCCAAAGATAGCTTTATGGATCTACATGGCCATCGTGTGTCCAATGTTGGCATATGCATCAGTAATATGGTGGCCAAGAACGACCACTAAAACAGCCGCAAGGCTCCTAGATCAATAAAATACAAGAACAACACTAAAAGCGGGCACAACAAGCAAAAAAGGGATGGCTTGTAGGCAAGGGTGGATGTGAACACCACAAAATCTTAGTTGATTTCAGGAAAACATGTCTCGAGAATATGATGCTGGTGAACAACATCTTTGAAAAATATATATTCACTAGCAAGCTTCAAATAGACATGATACAAAAACTCGGGAGTATGAAGCAAACACGAAAATATTCATTGATTAATGGTTGAAGGGTTAACTTCGTGATACATCTTAGAAAATTAAACAAAAACGCTTACTTTGCTGGTGTACGAATTTTTTGCAAAAACCTATCATAGAAAAGGTCATCCTTGACAAGAAGATCAAAGGAAAACATATACATCATAACAGACAGGAAGCTGCAATTTCGTCCATTGCCAGCGGTACCTCATCATTAACGTTGGAATGTTAAGAAGAAGAAGGGAAGAAGTGGCTCGTGACAATAAAATGACCCTATGCTATCTAGAGAACATGTTGAAAACTATTTGAACTCTCCAAGAAAACTTTCAAAAAATTCCTGGAGAATTTTCAAACAATGTAGCAGATGCTGGCAAATTTTACAATTTTTAAAAAGAATTCCAACAAAATGAGACAAAAATAGTGGAAAATTCTATTAATCTACAGAAGAAAAAGCTGCAAGAACACTCTTAAAAAAAAAAGAAAATTTTGAAGGAAAATTCCTGGTGAATTTTTAAAAAAACAAGTGGGAAAAATCTAAATTGAGATAAAAGTTTTCTAGTGATCTGGAGGAGAAAATGCTGAACATGTTTCAAAATTTCTTTCTTAAAAAGTTTTAGAATTCGTAGAAAATTGAGTGAAAAATTCTGCAGAAAAAAATGCTAATAATTTATACAAAAACGATAGAAATGCTATAAATTTCTATAGCCCTTAAAGATAATTACCAAAATTTCTTAGAAAAATTTCTAGAGAATTATCTAAAAACAAAAGAGAAATTGTTAGAAATTTGTCGAATTTTTAAAGAGAAATCCAACAAAATATAACAAGAAATACCGACAAAACTCAAAAAGCTGAAAAATTCTAGAAATCTAGAGGAAATGCTAATAAATATTAAAACTCTCAAACATTTTAGAAGAAAAATTGCTGATAAATTCTTGAAAAATGAAAATACTACAAATTTTAAAGTAAATTTTGACAGAAATGTGGAAAAATTCTCGTAAACTCAAGAAAAATTTGCTGGAAATTTCTAGAAATGTGGGATAAATTTAAAAAAAATTCAAAAACTGTTGAAAACTTTTTTTTAACTCTTAATAGAAATTTTTTTAGTAGATTTTTGAAAGACATTTGATAAAATAAGAGAAAATATTCAAAAAATTCTAGTAATCCGGAGAAGAAATTGTTAAAAATTCCTAGTAACAATGCTAAAAATTTTAAACCTCCGAAAGAATGCTTGAAACTTAAAAAGAAATTTCTGAAAAAAAATGGAAGAGAAGTTACTGGAAAAAATCTTAAATTCAGAAAAAATTCTAGAAATCTGGAGGAAATGCGGAAACATTTTCAAACTCTCTAAGAAAATATTTAGAATTGGAGAGAAGTTGCTGGAAAAATATAGAATTTTTAAAAAGAAATACGACCAAATAAAACAACAGATGTTGAGAAATTCTTATAATCTAGAGGAGAAAATGTTAAAAATTTTATATAAATCTGAAGGATATGTTAAAAGTTTTGAAAATTAACGAACAGCAAAGCAGCAATTTCGTACATTTCCAGCTGTAAAATTACCTCAGTAAGCCTTGGAAGAAGTGGTTCGTGACAATACGGTGACCCTATGCTATCTGAAGAATATGTTGAAAACTTTTTGAACTTTCGAAGAAAACTTTCGAAATCTAATATAGAAATTCATGGAGTTTTTTCAAAAATACTGAAGTTGCTAGAAAATTCCACAATTTTTAAAAAGAATTCTAACAAAATTATACAAAAATGGTGGAAAATTCTAGTAATCTAGAGGAGAAAAAGCTTAAAATTTTTATAGCTCTTAAACAAACAGAAAATTTAGAAGAAAAATTCCTGGAGAAAAACGAATGGAAATAATCTCAATTGAGACAAAACATTTCTAGTAATCTGGAGGAGAAAATTCTGAAAAATTTTTAGAATTCGTAGAAAATTGTTATTAGATAACGAATGCATGAAAGAATGCTAAATATTTATAATCGAATTTTTAAAGAGAAACCGACAAAATAAGACAATAAAGCTGAAAAAACAAAATCCAGAGGAGAAACCGCTGGTAAATTCTAGAAATCTAGAGGAAATTGTAATAAATTTTAAAATTTTCAAAGACTTTAGAAGAAAAATTGCTGATAAATTCTTAAAACATCAAAATACCAGAAATTTTAAAGTAAATTTTGACAAAAAATCTGAAGGAGAAAATACTGGAAATGTCTAGAAATTTAGGATATATTTAAAAAAAATCTCAAACTCTAGAAGATATTTTTTTATTTGGAAGAGAAAAGTTTATTGTAGACTTTTTTAAAAGAAATCCGATAAAATAAGAGAAAATTGTAGTAATCCGGAGAAGAAATTGTTAACAATTTCTAGCAACAATGCTAAAAATTCTAAAATTTTTGAAATAATGTTTGAAATTTAAAAGATAAATTCCTGGAGTATTCTCGAAAAATGGAAGAGTTGTTGGAAAAATTTTAACTTGGAGGGGAAAATTCAGAAATAATTCTAGAAGTCTAAATGAAATTCTGAAACAGTTTCAAACTCTCTTTCAAATATTTGAAAATCAGAAGAGAAATTCCTAGAGAATTTTTGAAAGATTGGCTAGAAGTTGCTGGAAAATTATAAAATTATTAAAAAGAAATTCTACAAAATGAAACAAGAGATTCAACACGTGTTAACTTTTGGTTCTTTTATAGAATTTTAAAACCTAATTTAATTTGAATAAATTTACAAATATTCAAGTTGATTCAATTATTACATTCGTTTTAAGCACTGAAAACAATTTATTAAAACGAAAGTTTTGCGTGTTTTCATTGATATTTTTCAACTGAAGCACTTCAATTGTTTTAATAGAATTTAGGAGCTTAATCAGTTCTAAATAAATTTATAAAATTTCAAATCAATTCAACTCGCTGTTCAATTGTTACAATGGTGTAATAAGTTGAACACAATTTTTTTATTTAAAATCAAATTTCTCAGGTTTTCATTTATTTTCCCGCTGTAATATGTCAATTGTTTTTATGTAATGTTAGAGCTAGATCAATTTTGAGTAAATTCACAAAATTTAAAGATGATTCCTTGCGTTATTCAATTGTTACAATTGTTTTAAGTACTGAAAATAACTTTTATTTATGAAAACAAAACTTTCGCGTGTTTCATTTGTTTTCCCACTGAAGTACGTCAATTGTTTTAATGATATTTTAGCTTAATCAATTCTGAATAAATTTATAAAATTTCAACGCGATTTTCAATTGTTACAATTGATTGAATTGTCGAAAACATGTTTTATTTCTTTCACTCAAATTTCGAGTGTTTTTTTTTCTACTGTTACACGTTAAATGGTTTCGCCAATTTCAAAACCGAAACAATTCTAAATGGATGTACAAAATTTTAAGTCGATTCAGTGGGTTGTTCAATTTTTTACAATGGTTTAAATCGTTGAAACCAATTTTCATTTTTTTAAATTTAATTTTTATGTGACTTCATTTGTTTTTCTATTGTTTGACATCAATTGTTTTTAAAAAATTTTCAAGCTTAATCAATTGTAAATAAATTTACATAATTTCCAGTTGATTCTACGCGTTTTTCAATTGTTACAATCGTTTGGATCGTAGAAAGTAATTTGCAATTCTTGAAGCGTGTTTTCATGTGTTTTTGTTTTTGCCATGATGCATCAATCATTGAATGGAAATTTAAAGCTAAACCAATTAATAATTAATTTCAAGTTGTTTCCATGCGTCGTTCAATTGTTATAACAGTTTAAATTATTGAAAACAACTTTAATTTCCAAAAAACCGCAACGAAATTATTTTTAAAATTATTAAATATGTCCGGAGGGTGGGTGTTCACTATCACACCCTCTAGTTATTATTATCAAATGAAAAATAGTTGACTTATCAAAAGTGTCTGAATTGTTTCATAATTAGAAATAAATTATACTCATAATCTAGAGGAGAAAATTTTAAAAATTTTATATAAATTTGAAGGTAATGTTAAAAATTCTAAAACAATTAAAATTTTAAAAAAATTTGAAGAAAAATTCTAGGAAAAATGTAGAATTTTTGAAGAAAAAATCTAATAACAAGATGGTTGATATTCTGTAAATCTCTGATAATCTAAAGAAGAATATTCTGAAAATTTATAACAATCTTAAGAAAATTCTAGTAATCTGGAGAAGAAGAATTTTCAGCATAATTTATAACAATTTGAAGGAAAGTGGTAGTGTAATTAATTTCAATGTTCATACTAACTATTGTGTTTACTACAAGTTTGAATGATTGGTACTTTATAATATTAAGAAAACATTACTCTATCATAATCGTAAATGTTAAGAATTTGTTTTAAAGAAGTAAACTTTTACAACGACCAAAGGGGATATAGAAGGTAAGGAAATAAAGATTGAAGACATCCAAAGGAAAATATTTGATTCAATAATAGATGGTGTAGAAGCTAAACACCTAGGATAATGACAGAGGTACAATAAGGTGTAAGTAAAATTCTACATATATAATATAGTAATATTTTATTTGGATAGCGAAAGAAAGATTATTTTATCTTTTTTGATAAGAGGAATCGCAATTTATCTATTAAAAGAAGGAGAAACTATTTATAGTGGACTTAAATTACCGACTCCTGCCAAAGAATCCTCTAAATCTAACATTAAACTTTAATTATTTCAAGCAGAATATTTCTGAAGTATACATTAACTTCCTGGTATCTGAATTCATGAGTTAATCAAAGAATATGGTTCCAGCAGGACGGAGCAACCACATCCCCGCCACGAGTTTGTGAAAATCTTCAGGAAAGGTGACATAAATTGGATTAAACTCAATCCTGATAAACTTTACTTTTAGGTATACCTCAAATCTAAAGTTTACCAATAGACCAACTTCTTTGATATTATTATTAGATTGTTATTATTATGTATAAATGATTTGCATAATTTAACCCTACATTTTACATGTAAATTGGCACTAAATGAAGAGAAAACCATAAAATTACTTTATCTCTATAACCATCAAAAGAGCCTAGTATCTACGCACATGGAGGTTGATTATAAATTATCTTGGAATATCCAAACTATGCATTAGGACTTAACAAGACATGCCAGTTTTTTTTTGCATATCGTATAGTCAATCTTAAATAATGAAGAAATTGTTTGGTTTTTAACGAAGAGGAATCTGGATTATTAAAGAACTTCAGAATCAAGAAGGCTATATGTCTTCATTTACAAAACTCAACCTAATAACACTAGTCTTAGTGTTAGGGTGTCCTTTATATGAAAATATGTATAAAATAAAATATATGTATATTATACTTTTTCGTTAGAGGCGCCAAGAAGTCGATGCCCAAAAACTAATATTAGGACTAATTACTATAGACTAAAAGCTTTTAATATGTTGCCCCAATATGCCTCATATTAATTTTTTTCAATTCAATTATTTATGTAGTGTAGTTGAAGGATAAATACAATACATATATTTTTAAATGGAGAAACCTTCAATTTTATTTACATTGACTTTATGGGAATAATTGGGTAAATCCAATAAGGGCATTAAACAAAAGAACAAACACAATATCTCTACATGGTAATGCACTTTAAGAAACCTACCGGCAGCGTAGATATAAATTGAAATTACACAATACAATGACCTAATTAACCCACAAAACCATTATTCATTATTCAAGTATTATTCAGAAAATAATCTAGCTATATGTTGGGCATGAAGTTTAGGTTAAAAGTATTAAAATTTTTATTTTTATTGTTTAACAGCACAGTTATACCAAATGATTAAAAGCCAGTTTGAAGCAATAAAATTATTTGTGTTTTCTATTTCAGTTGCACGCTGAAACATTTAATACCGGACCACAAACCACACGCCGATGACGTTTTTAAAGCATCTGCATTTTAGATAAATGTCACTTCCACATGAATAATATTCATTACATTCCCAAACTCATTGCGGCACTGGAAATGCAATCGAGCTTCTTGAACGATTTCCTGTATTCGATTCGTCCTTCGGAGCGCCGAAACGTCGTGGGACGATTTTTTTCCTTCGTCTCCTTCTCCGTCCAATTTTGCGTTCCAATTTCGATTTTCTCCGTTGTGCAATTCGCCCTTGCGACCAAACTGATTATCGAATCAAATGTGAAAATTACTGAATGGCAAAGGCCGCGAGTGCGCGCGTTTCAGCTATGTGTGTGTGCCTACGACAATCCAAGATGGTCATAGGAAAGTAGAACCGGACTTCGGAGTTCGAGTTGAACAAATTAGGGCATACATACTGTATATAATGTGCCCGTGGGTCGATCGGTACGTGACGTGTCTCTGATTTGCGGCCGATTTTTCGAAAAGGTGCGCACTTCCATTACTATCTCATTATTGCTGCTCAGGTCTCATTACACGCATCAGTGTTTATAGGGCACGTGGGTTGTTGATGGAAAAAGGGTCAAGTGGTATTCATTTGATGTAACAACAAAACAATCTTGACATTTTTGTTACGTACAGTTTTTTGAGAATTAAGCAGAAGTGTCTTTTCATAAAAGCTTGCTAATGGGCATGGGCATTTCTTTTGAAATTTTGGCTACTAAGATATGAATTTAACACAATAAGGTATAATTAATGGTTTAACATTAAGTAATCTAAACGCATCGGCAAATATTTTTTCTGTTAACTATTGTTAGATATAATTAGTTTTAATTTGACACATCTCTATATGATTTGATATTTGTTTTTGTGTTTATTTTGAATAAAAGTAGATCATTCAGACATATATCGATTAAATGTTTAATTGTGGAGGCGTCTACTTTGTGGTACATCTTGAATATAATGAAGAAGGAAACACGATTCCTTTGTTTTACCATTTTATTTATACCACAAATTCAGTGTAAAACAAAGTCATCGTGTATCCTTCTTCAACATATCGATTATTTAGGGATGCTAAAATTGTTTCAACTCAACTTTTTTGGCCTATAAATATCAGAAATTGAGCTAAAATTTAAGCGAATTTAAACATTACATCAAATGTAGAAATTACAAAAGCGCTTCTTTGACCAAAACTGTTTTTCTTTATTTTTCTTTTTCCTCAAGATCCGCGTGGTGAAAGCGGAGCGACGGCAGGACCTCTGCCTCTTCCCCTGGCCCTTCTGGGCTTATCCTCCGCACGTAGAAGCTTCGTCTATTTCCACAACACCCAATATCTTCGTTTTCCACTGAGTTCGTCTTTTCGGATTCTATTCACATCATTAGTTTCTGCATATGCATGATTTATGCTTTTGTTGTATAAGAAGTCATAATTTCTTTGATTTGGTAATCAATTATATATTTGAGAGCATCAGTATCTTTCTGTTTGACGAATTTCTGGACAGCACGACTCAGGCCGTTAATTGATAGTACTTTCATTTTATTCTAGTGATTGCTTTTTTTTTAATTCGTTCTACATTAAATCTTTCACCTGGTTCATCTTGGTTATATTTGTGTCTTTCTTTGTCTTCTTTAGAGATGATTTTTTTCTGCAAGACTATTTTGAATAGACATGCTAAAGAAGAAAGCTTTAATTGCAAAACCTGTTAAATGCAAAAAAATAAATAAATAGCTTAAGGAATGCTATTGTTGATTAGTTTGAAAGCAAAACTACAGAGCATAGTAGGGATAGTGACGAGGGATACTATATGAAAGAAAATTTCTTTTTAAAATTCACGATTTAGAATTTAAAATTTTCAATTCAGTAATTTAGAATGCACCTATTTAAATTACAGTCTAATACATTTCAGAAGTGTTTAAGAAATTGACGTTATCAAGAAAGGTTTCGGCGAATGTGGTGATTTGATAGAATAAGTAAAAATTGTATTGTATATGCTAATTCTAGAATTTTCCACCTAGATGAATACTTCTGTTGCAGAGATTCAATAAGAAGAGAATAATTAATTTATCCAATGCTTTTTCTAAGAAACATCAAGAGTAAACTACTAAGTGCCGGAAATTGTTATAATTTGTTGATTAGATTTGTTAAAAATTAAGTGTATCAAAACTTATAAGCCTGATCTCAAGTTTTAACACATTTAGCCACATTCAAATTTTTACCTTGATGTCCAAGAATTTACATGAGTAAAAATCTCAGCAATATTTTTAAATAAAACAAAAACTTAGATATGTGTATATTGTTAAATAAATATTTATAGATTTTGGCAACAACTTAACAATTTTAAAAGTTAAGCACGTTTGGACAAACTATGTTTTAGATCTATATTTTTCATGATTTTTTGAGATTTTTTAAGTTTAAGTCTCAATACTTTTAAGCTTACCTTCTTCTTTTCTATGTCTTTTTCTCTAAAATCGAAAATGGATTTATTATTTCTCTCCGATGTTCTGGCTTATAGGTTAATGTAAGAACTTTTAGATAATTCCCAACATCGGGAAAAACCATTTCATTTTTTCATAAGCTTATAACTAACTTTCATTTATTCTTCAATCCAATAAAGTAACCACTAAGTAAACGCTGAACACCATTAGTTCTACATAATAAGAATAATCTTCGTCTGCAGAAGAACACGTAAAAATAAAAACCAACCAAAATAAAAAATTTAAATTGTGGAGAGAATTAGGTACTGTAGAAGAGGACCTTAACTGTTTTAGTGCCAAACTTCTTTGGCAAGTGTATGTAGCGACGCTATGGCACAGCTCGACACTATTGGGGTTAAAGATATTCAAACTTACAACAAATCAAGTCCCCTGAAAATAGTTTTAATAAGCCAAATTTGGGCGAAGGCGATGTAAAACTAATTAAGAAACTAAATTTAGCCTTAGACGATGATGGCTTCAATTTTGTTGAAGTAGTACATAGAAGCATAGAGAAAGGCAAGAATTGTATTTCATCGTAGAAAAAGCGATAAAAAAATTGAAAGAATGTAAAATACATATTTTCTTCTTAGGATTAAGAAGAAAAGAAGTAGTAAAAATTAAGTGACCTCCTCCTATCAGTTTGATGGCAAAATTATTTTATTTTATTATTGTTTTTGTGCACTGGATTTTGATAAACTTGGAATAAAACACTGGATTTTGAATTATATAAATAAAGCAAGGTTGATAAAATGCTAATAAATAAATACATGTTTAATTTTTCTTCTAGATAGAAGTACCGTAAATATCAATTAAGATAGAAAAATCATGTTGTTATGAATTGAAAATTATAACATTATATATATAATATAAGACTGACACAAAGGTGATAGTGAAGATGGAAGTTACGAAAGATAAGAGGCAGTACAATGAAAATGGATTCTCGTAAGATATAAATGAAAATATTGAAAAAAAGGAATTGAATGAAGACGATGTGTATAAATAAGAAATGAATGAGGATAGATATAATACTGACGGAAGACCAAGAGATGATGGATATTACCCTAGATGCCTTGACTGATAGTTTACCTGATGTTTCAGAAACACCAAGATAAAACTCACTTTCCCTGTCCTCGACTGCGCAACGCTGAAAATATATAAAACAAATCGAAACCAATCGGTGGCTGTTGTTGACTCCTGTCAATAATTTAATGCCAACAGATGCTAATCAAACATATGTTGCTGTTGTAATTGACGATTGACGATGGTCTATACATCTAGTTAGTGCAATGATTGATCAGTTAGTTAGCTGTTTATTTTATTCTGGGTTAACAAAATATTCCTAATCTTTTACATACGCAAAATTGCACAAACATTTTGATCACACTAGAACTAGCATTCTTTCACGCTCAAATTTTTGACTATCTTGCTGCATCCTGAACCTGAATAACTACAAGCTACTGTTTAGCTCATTTACGTGTTTTATTTAGCCCAATGGTATATCAATATTTACAGATACATGTATATCAAAGTTAAAGTTAAACTCTACAACAATTCAAAATTCATCTGTTTTGACGTGACCAACCTTTTTACAAACGTACCTGCAGTTAAAGTCCGTGAAATAATCATAAATAATTTAACGATAATAAAACTAACCCGGTAATAATAGACGAAATTTTTATTTTGTTTGACATCTGTTTACAACAAAACTATTTACAATTTAACTACCATCTTTTTAAATGGGAAACCAACTAAGCCCCTTAATGGCCGAATAATTTATGGACCACCTCGAAAGAAAAATCTCAAAATTACCATTTCTAAAAATTGCACGTACTGGTGAAGATATGTCGATGATATTCACAGCCACAGATAGACAATTGAACGCATTTTTAGCTAATCTAAACCAACAACATAACAAAATTAAATTTACAATGGAAACTGAAATAAATAAATCAATTAACCTTTTAGATCTATCACAAACAAATACAATTTTGTAATATATCACAAACCTACACACCCAGCCAGTACTACAATTAATAGATCATTTCATCTAACCCAACACATATTAGCAGCATATCTATGATACATCGACTTTTATCGATACCAATGACAACTCTAAATTATTTAAAAAAAATATTTAAATGTAATGTATCATATAGCACTTAAAAATGGTTACAACAAAACAATTATTAACCCAATAGTACAACAAAAACAAAATAAAATAATTAATAATTAAATATTTCTTTGCCTACCAGAACCAAAAACAACTTTTTTCAATAACAGTTTAAGTGAGAAAATTGCAAAAAACCTTAAAAATAAATTTTAATATATCATTCAAACCCCAAAATAGCTTACCAAAAATAATAAAAGACAAAATAGTAAAAAATAAAGACAGCGAAGTGTATCTGTTAAGATGTATGAATGGCCTAAAGTCTACGTAGGCAAAACCGGACGAAGTTTTGATGAAAGAATAGATGAACATCATATATATTTTATTAAACAAAAGAAGACATCAACATATGCAAATCATCCGAAAGATCCTCTGTATAGAGAGAAAAGGACAAAAACTAAACATGTTAGAAAATTTATAAATCAATAGAAAATTTCATACCGGCCATCTATTCAACGATTAGATAGAATTTTCAAACTTCCCTCTCTTAAAATGTTTACTCCACTAATCACAATATAAGAAGTAATGTATATTTTATTTGTATATTTTCTTTACCTGAAGAAGCCACAGTGCGGCGAAACATATGTTGTTTAAAAATAAACAAAATTTAAAAATCTAAGAGTCTCGTTATCTTAATATTGAATATGGATTTTCAATGCCTAAATGCCTTAACAATCAATGAATTAAAGATTTCTTTAATAATACAATACATACTTTTACGGGATGTAAAAGATAAAGCCATCAGCAGGAGTTTAAAAACTAAATATTCTTATCAATAATGGCAAAGTGACACAATACATATTTAATAACAAAGTTTTAATTAATTCTGAAAAGAAATAAGCTATATTTGGCAAGTAAACTGATGAAAGATCATCAAAGGGACCTTTACTGGTAGCAGAACCATCAAAGCAGCATTCAAAAAATTGTGTATACATATAAGTTTGTGTTTTAGATAAATAAATAAATATTAATATCAATGATGACACGCGAGATTTTGCTTCAGTGGACCTTACAGTAAGCATTATAACAAAACTTATAGATAATGATAACCTTACAACCCATACCAATCGTTATCTAAATAGAGATGGAATGGGCTCACAAAATAAGCTTAAAGATTTTAAAGAAATATCTGTAAAGAATAATTTTAAAGACAGTAAGGAAACCATAAAGTGTGATCAAACGGATTATTCTAAAAAAACAATTGTTACTCAAGATACGACGAAATATTTTAATAAAAATCGTATCAATCATAATTCTTAATTCTTATTCTTTGTTGTTTTTGTTTTCCCTGCTTTCAAAATTACAAAAAAAATATTACATGATAAACATACATTTAATATAAAATAAATAATATAGGATACAATAGTCACGGGCGGAGGTCACTGTTTACCAATGTTCTTCCACTCAAACCCAGGTTTTGCCAATTTTTTTAATTATTTATAAGGAAATATGTTTCGTTTTGACTTTTTTTGTGAGATATTTTAGACGAAGTCTATTATGTCATTCTGATAGCAAATTAATTTTAGAAGACATGAAAAAAAATAGAAGCTGATATCAATATGAGAGATGAAGATTATTATTCATAAGATATTTATATGCCAAATAGTAAAAACAAAAACACTAAAGTTGAAGATATACCTAGACATACGCTGTCTTCTTTTTCCTCTTTTCATCTGTAGTGTCTCTTCTTTCTGTCTTCATCGTTTATTTATGATGAAATCAACGCTATTGCTAATCTAACCTTTTTAAGATGATCGTTTGTTTGATAAAAATACAATAGAAATAAGTGCTGAAAACGTTTATGGATTAACTAGCGTCTAAAAGTGATGGACTCAACACAATCGATTCAACAGAAATAAGCTGTTAAATTTTGTAGATCTTAATCATACCCAATACTAAACGATTTGTAATATATTATTAACTAGTTAACAAGGTTTTCTTTACAAGAAATAAGATTAGTGAGTGTATTTTTCCATACTGAGTTCTAATAAATAGTAAGAATATTTTTGTTTTTGATCTATAAGTACATTTACATTATGTATGGCAATTTTATTCAAACTGCATTTAAAGAAAAGGTATATAACATGACGATAAGAAAGAAAAAAAAATATTATACAGATTGCTAATGCATTGACATGCAGATTGCTAAAATCTACTCCAAAAAGAGTTAAACATATTTAGTTGTAACCACAATAGTTATTTCAATAATTGCTTTTAAGAAAATAATAGTATTGTGTTTTGCATTTATATTTGTTAAACTTATATGCTCCAGAAAAATGGCTATAATTTATAGACTCACCTAAGTTTTGTTTGAAGGCTCTATTGCTACATATTGATATAAAGTTTTTTTTTAAAGAAATAAGATGCATATTATAATTGGAGAGTTTTGAAGATATTTGAAATGCCAACCTGACTTGATTTTAGTCTGTATATATAATGGTAAATTAGTCAATTTTGTACATATGTATCTCCCCTAATCGACAATAGTCGGAGAAAAATAAGAACAATTGAAACAAAACCAAGAGTTTTAATCAACATACTAAATAATTTGAGGGATGTTTTAGAAAAAAAAATAAGTAAATGTAGTTAAATAAAGAATGTATTAAAATCCTTTAGTTCGTCGTAGAAAATTAAATAATAATTTAAATTTAAATTATTATTTATTGCTTGGTTTGCAGCTTTATTATTGAAACTAATGTATAACTTTTATACACATTCTTTAATCTATAATACCTTATAGATCATGTTATGTATTGGCCAACTTTTTTTGGTGTACGTGAGATAATGCTAGCAGAGATAATCTTTCCGCGTTAACAAGTCATAGCTTAAACGAGAATCTTTTATTCTTAGGCTAAAAATATCTAATATTTGCCATTAATAAACAAATCCTAGAAAGATTTAAATATATCTATGGTACAATAAATTGGCACTAATAAACAATGCCGTCAAAGTTATGAATAAAGGTTCCGATCGATTATTGTATTTGAGTTCGAAATTGCTGTAGTGATGATTTAAAAAAGGATTTTTGAAAGAACCATAAATATGGTCATCAAATCAACTAGTCCAAGTAGCCTAGCTGTCTTTTGAATATGTATATTAATATATCATCATTTCCTACACCCCTATAAATATATAAAAACCAAAATGCTCTTAAGAATTTGCTTCTTGGATTCTCACTTTCTAAGATATCTTGAGTGATGATTTTATTAAAAATTATAAAAATTAAATCAACTTTATAGAAAACGTTTGGCTAATGGAAAAACTCTAAAGAGATATGTGTATTGTGCATAAAAATACTGTCAGATTATAGGACATATGAATTATTTTAAAAGAAAAACTGTTCAGTATTCCACAAATTATATATAATATACAGGGTCAATTTTAAAAGTAATTAGTAAACGCCATTTCTGGGAAAAATATATTTATTGATCGTACCAGTACAAATAGGTAACGTGTCATGCTTGGAAGGCATCCCAAAACTCCTCGACGGGAATGTCTCTTAGAAACGTTGTAAAATGCTTTTGGATATTTTCCACAGTTCCAATGCTTTCCTTTTAGCTCTCTCTTTAGTTCGGGAAAAAAAGTCGCGCGGAGTCAAGTCTGGACTGTAAGGGGGCTGGGAGACTCCTTGGTGTTGCTCAGGGCCAGGAAATTGGGATTTTGAATAAAACAGTCTTAAATTTTCTTTTATTTATGTTGATGATAGCATTTTAAAAATGTGCAATTTTGTTGAATTGAAGTAATTTTGAGTTCTCTGTTTTTGGTTTAGTTTAAATTTTCAGCACTAATGTAACAAAACTGCAAAGCTTCTACTATGATTTGGCAACATTGTAATGAAAACCCATAAAATTCGGAATGGTAATTATAGCTCCCCATTATTTCGATAACAGACCATTAGCTTCGAGTTTTGATTCTTTCATCACCGTAATCTAGTTGAAAGTTGTGGTAGATCAAGGAAACAAGAGGGCAGATGATAGTTAATAAATTCATCAACCAGGAAAATTATTATTGAAATATTTTGTGAACTCCGCCCGTGCTTCTTTTGCTCAAAATTTTATGTATGATGTTATTTTTATTAATTTGTTTATATGTATTATTTAAGCAAGAAGAGCAAAAATAAATAAATTTATGATTATCGAAAGAATAGGAAACTAAATTAAAAACTATTAGAAACTATTATTCAAAATTATTTTCATGTTTCGGTTGTTTTATGTAATTTTTTTTTTCAATAATTGTACTCTTATGTATCATTTTCAGGTTTATTTTTTTAAATAATTTTCTTAAGCAAACGTTTTTCGTGTTAATTCGTAACCCTAGTTTGTTTAATTTGTATATTTTCCGAATTGGATTTATGTGTATATCTTAAATAAATTAATGATAATTTAATTTACAATTTAGATTTTCACTTTTTGTACATCCTGGAAACGGTTTTTTTTGTTGACAATGTATTATCATTACTATATACTCAATTACAGTAGTAATAATATAAAAATAATTTTACTCTAATTGAAAAAAAAAATGAAAAGAGAAAAAATAAATTTCTGTTTCTTTTAAGTAAAGAGAATCTCTACTACTGCCATACAATACAATGCATTGTGCGTGTTTTAGTTTTTGTTTCAGTCCAACCCGATTTCCCTCTTATTCTTCGGTACATGAAATGTGGGAGTGTTATAATAATAACACAATACACCTGCATCGTATTAGAGTCAAGAAGCAGACGGCGCCGAAGTGTTTCAAAAATAGAAACACACTTCCGCACAAACACTCTCCTTTTACACGCTACTCGCTGCTCCACCAGAATCACTTCACCATTTCCTCCTACACTAAACAGAAGGCGAATCATTGGATATCAAAAACAGAGACGTAATTTGAGTAGATAACAATGTGGAAGTTTAACAGCTCTGTTAGCGTCACTAGTAAAAATTATTGAAACAAATCACAATAATATTTTGAATATAAGAAGCTTGTACTTCGTATCGATAATGGCAAGCTAACTATAGACAACATAATAATAAAAATTAAGTTAAAGTGATTACTGATTGCCAAATCACAATAAAGACAGATTTAGAATAATTTTATAAAAAGATTCACATAATTTGATTAGTTGCTATGGTAATATAATGAGGAAATTAATGTAATGACTTAATTGTTAAGATATTTATTAACAGTTAAACTAAATCTATGTTAAGATGATGCAAGTGAAACAAGTTACTCTTTTGAGCAAAATATGTTCCCCGTAGATGGCACCTTTATGGTTTTATCGTATCGATATGTCAAAATATGCCATGTTTGGCTAATAAGAAGATAAGTTTCAAGAGGTAGATTTTTCCTAAGAGATGTAGATAAAAGTTGAAGAACACGGTATTGTCAAACCTGCCTATTTCATATGTAAATTGTTGTCTATTTTCTAAGGATTTTAGAATAAATAAATAATAGTTATTTAATTTAAGAAAATGTTACAGTGGCTTAAATAATAACAAGAATATTCACTCACTTGTAAAAAGAAAACAACAGATATTTTGTGTAAATTAAATAACAGGTAAAGTATTATAAAAATAAAAGTAATAATTAGAATTAATTATTCTGAGCGTTTCTGCACCGTAGTATTATATGATTAAAATGTAAAAGATATTTTATTCTTTAGTTCGAACTGTTTTAGAATATGTATTTACGATCTGTATGACTTATAATGAGTGTTCAAAGAACGACTGTTATATTACAGAATTATAAATTATATCAATCGTCATACAAATAGAAATCTGAATAATTCTGTCAGATAAAAATTCCATTATACATAATATGAATATAGTAGTTCCATGAGAGTAATAAGCAATGAAAACCAATTTGAATTTATTTTCTAAAAATGATTATACTTATTTACTTTATAATTATTATTAATTATTTATTTATTCAAAATCGCAACTACACGTTCATGTAAATATCAAAATTGATTTAACTATAACTATATGTATAATTAGAGAATTTCGTAATAAATAATAATTGGTTTATGTTGTATCTTTAAACGTATGCACTAAATTTATTGAATGAATGGGATTTTGTAACGTCATGTTACGATTTTGGAATAGTAAACATATGTTCGAATTAGAAATTGAAGGATAGAATCTGATTAGTGATATTAAGACGCCGACGCATGTCAACCCAGAAACCTTAATTTCGTTTTCTTTGCGAAGGCGTTAACGGGCGTATTTAACTCTTTTCTGAAAATTATAATTGGACTAGAAATCGTTGAAGTGATATGTTGGTTTTTAATGTTATTTTGCGTTTTGCTTAATTATAAGTGATAGAAATAAGTATCTTGCGGATTTTAAATATTAAATATTTTCTTTATTGTTCCTTAACATGCCCAGATTCTCTACAGTATAATTAATTTATCCTAAAATATCTGAAGATGTTAAGAACCATAAACTTAGGAGATGCAAGTGTTGGTGATTACTTAGCAGACCGAAGAATCAACAATAATTCATTTATTTATCTATTCATTCATACATTCATTTAAACATTCATTCACCCACGCATTAATCCGTTCATTCCTACAGCCATTCATTCATTTATTCATTCATGTATTATTGAAAACGCAATTAATAAATACAAATGTTTATATTCTTAAAACTACAGTGTCAAAAGTTGATTTATTAATATTATTTATTTTTTAAATATGACACACTTTTATAATAATAATTTATAATGTATTACAAAGTAGAAAGAAGCCTCCCCAATTACTTATTTAAAAACGCACAATACTTAGTTTCTGGAGAGGACAGAGGGGTGGGACAACGGCTTTCAACACCGCTCGAGTTGACTTTTGGTATCAGCTATAAAATATTTGAAAGCTTTTAGCAATACTTAAAGGAATGGAAAATGAATGAAATTGTAGTTCTATGCTATAAATGTACAAGGAAATGCAAAAAACAGATTACAGTTTTGAAATAGTTTAAACATTTCGATGATTGTTGATATTTTTAGTTCACAAGAGAGATTATATTAAAATTATTCATTATACCGTTGGGAGTTCGAGAACGTAATTTTAGGCACTACATTTTTAAGGAAGTCTAGAACAATGACTACGTGAAAGATTTGAGCAATTCTGAAATGTTCAGAATTCTAGAATTTTAATCAACATTAAAATATAGAGATTTCAATAGTTCAATATTAATTAAAATTTTAGAATTGCTCAGAACATCGACGTCGTCATCTCTTCTTCATCTTCTAAAGGTTTAGTCTGAAAAAATTTTCAAGAATTGAATAATCCATTGTCTAAAGGGTAATTACAAAAGGAAGTGAATTTAATTAGAAAAATAGGCATATCGCTCGAATATAAAATGGAAACCTTTTAAAACGATTTAAATGAATATCATTTTAAATATAAACACCTTGAAAAATCTGCAATAGCACACCACTTATCAAGAATAGGACATACATTTTCGGTTAACAATATAAAACTTTTGAAATATTCAAATCACTACTAATTAAATAGTCCATCGAAATGTACAAAAATAAAAATCTTTGAGTAAATTTTGACCTGAGTCCCTTAGATAATCCGCTTCTAGATTTACTGCCCAAAAAGGAATCGAAATTATGTAAACCCTGAGTTACAATCCCTTAATGAACTAATTACTCCCTGGTTTTTCCCGATAATCCTTTTACTATATAAATGCTGCCTTAATAGTTTTAAGAATTTAGTTTGTTTGAACATTATCAATTCACCTTGTGAACGAAATATACATTTAACGCTTAATAAAAAAGTGAAGTAAGGAATATACTGAGTTAATAAAACACGTTAGAATTCACTTTCTTCACAATTTATTTTGTATCGATTTGCTAACTGAGTTAGCTATTGATAATGAGCACTTAGTGCTCGAAATGTACATCTAGTGAATACAAAATAAATTGTGAAGAAAGTGAATTCTAATGTGTTTTATTAATTGAAATTTCTCTTCACGTAACTCAAAAACCAATAATTTAAATATACTGAGTGTTATTTTCATTGCCAAGAAATTATTTTGTATTATTTTTGTTGCTTTTTAATTTTGAACTGTACCAAAGAATCACCTAGCCATCTGGTAATTCTTTGGTATAGACTTTAGTTTTCTACTTTTTTAAATATTATCTTCGAATTAATGAAGATGACCATGAAACTTTTACTACATTTCTATATTAAATTTGATCTTCAAAAGAATAGAGACAGCTAAGAATTTCTTTTCATTTTGAAGAATAAATAAAAAAACTTTATACGTTTGTTTACCACTACTTAATATTTTTTTCAACACTTGAAAATGATCGTCAAATGTCCAAATCATAATTGTGTCACAAAATGATAAAAAGGGAGCCTCAAAAATTAACTCAAGCGATGAATTTTCCGCCGTTTGTGCAGTAAATTGTTGGCAACCCTGGAAAACAAAACACACAGTTGGGAGTTTAGAGTTAGTAAACGTGGAGCGTAACAAGATATATAATGGTGATGTGGCCATCATAATACTTTCCCTATATTTTTCTCGAAAAGCATGAGGTTATTCTTAATAATTTGCTCAATTTTGAATTCTTCACAATTACTTGTTATATAAATTTCATTTAGTTCCTATAGTTTATTAGCAATAAGCAAAAAATTGTAAAAAAATATTAAATTAAAAACTGTACAAAAAATTCTTTCAATGTAACTTTTTCGGTTTTTCATTATCTTTAACTTTTGTTTGAAAAGTTATGTCTTATTTTTCAAAATTTCTTAAATTTCAAAATTTGTTTGAATAAATCTATTAAACTTTGCAAAAATTAATTAATTAAAACCCTCGCGTATGTTTTACTGATTGAAGGGTGGGTTAGAGGCCACCCACCCACCCTACATATACATATTAACTTAAATTACTGATCGCCTCGCGGTTTGCAATAACTTTAATTACAAAATTTGAATAAAAGAAAATTGTCAGAAGTAAATTTTTTGATAAAGAAATTTAAAACAAATTATTAAAATTTTAGTGCTTCCAATAAAATCTTCACAATTTAGAAAGCAGGTTGAATAAAAAATCTTGAAACCTAGAGAAGAAATTAGTGGAAATTTCTTGAATTCTTGAAAAAGTAAGTCTAGATTTTAGAAAAACAATTTTTAAAAAATCTAGGGCCTCAAAAAAAATCTACAAACAAATTTTCTAAAAAGTTCTAGAGCCTCCAAGAAAATCTTTTCAATTTATAAGATAAGAAGATAACCTTGAAATCTGGAGGAGAAATTTCTAGAAATTTCCTGAACCCTTGGAAAAAAGTCTAGACTTCTAAATGAAAATTTTCTAAAAAATTCTATAGCCTCCTAGAAATTTAGAAGACCAGTTAAAAAATAAATTGAAATCGGGAAGAGAAATTACGGAAAATTCCTTAAACTTTCTCGAAAATAAGAAAATATTTGTAGGGGAAAATTTTCTAAAAAATTCTAGACCCTACAAGAAAAATTCCGCAATTTAGAACTTTCTAAATAATTTTATAGTTGAAACAAAATGTTGAATTCTAGAGAAGTAATTACTGAAATTCACCTGAATTCTCGAAAAAAAGAGGAAAGAAATTCTTCGCAATTTATAAGAAAAGTTGAAAAAAAATTAATTTGGGGAAGAAGTTATTGGCCATTTTCTAAATACTAAACTTTTAGAAAAAAAATCTAGAATGCCTCAAGAAAAATTAAAATTTAAAAGACGACTTCAAAAAAAAAAAATCTTGAACTGTGGAGACTAAATTGCTAGAAATTTCCTGAACCCTCGAGAAAATAATCGGATTTCTAGAAGTAAATTCTAAAAATTCTAAAGCCTCAAAGAAAATCTTTGCGATTTAAAAGACAAGTTGAAAAAATTACTAGAAATTTCCTGAGTATAGATTTTTAAAAACAAATTTTCTAAAAAAGTCTTCATTTAAATCTTCGCAATTTACTGGAAATTTCCTAAATTTTACAAATTCAAATTGATACAATAAAAATCAAAAATTCGATATTATTTTTTTTTGCTATTTTAGCTATAATTCGTTAAATAATAATAAAATTACGAAAATTCTTTCACTAATAAATTACCAGCAACGAAGAAGAGTAAAAATGCTAAAAACTAGACATTCGATTTTCAATTGTTTTTCAGTGTTTTTAAAATAACGTTTCATAGTAAGGACGCCTAAAAATCTTGAATTTTTTTGCGCAATTTAGATAAGAAATTCCTAAAATTCCGATGTAACGATACAAGAAATTTTGTCAATTTCCAGAAATATTGAAAAACATTCTAAAAACAACTCTCGAAAAATTGCTTTGCTATCCATCCAAAACAAATTGCTCAAAAGTACTGGAATTTACAGACCTTTCTGAGAAAAAAAAAAAACAACAAAATAAGGAAATAAATCTAAATAATTAACGGAAGATACTAAAATTTTTGAAAAGATATTTATAGCAAATTTTAAAAACATTAATGAAATGCTACAACCTAAATATACAACAAATAATAACATTTAAGGAAAAAGAAATAGTAGACTCCTTGGAGAAATTTCTAGAACTCTACAAAAGAAATTGTTGTAAATTTCTAGGAACCGATTTTCTAGAAAAATCTATAGTCTCCAAAACTGAATATTTCTGAACTTTTTGAGAAAATCTTTGCAATTTATAAGACAATATTAAAATCTAGAAGAGAAATTACTGAAAACAGCATTAAGTAAATTCTAAAAATTTTAAAACGAACTTTATAAAACATCTAGAACTCCCGAATAAATAAATAAATATATATATTTATTACCCTACAGGAAAAAAATCCCAATTACATGGCTAAAAATTCTAGAAATATGAATAAGAAATTACTGTTAAATTCCAGAATCCTCCAAATAAGTTCTAGAAATCTACAAAGAAAACTTGTGAAAAATTCTAGAATCTTTGATCAAAGTTCTTTGGAAAGGAAGATGCAAAAAGAAATCCTGAAACTTTTAAAAGCCTCTAAGTAAGTTCTAGAAAATTAGAAGAAAATTTCCTAATAAACTGTAAAACTCTCGAATAAAATCTTTGCTAAAAATTCTATTTATTTATTAGATAAGAAAAAGAAATTACTGTACACTTTTAGAATCTTCAAAAAAAGTTTTATAAACCTTAAATGAAATCTTGTCAAAAATTCTAGAAACCTCAATATAAAAGAAAAACTAAAAGTATGGATCATCTGAGAAAATTATAGAAATTTAGAAGAAAATTTTCTAATAGAAAAAGTTGAACAAAATCTTGCATAGAAATCACGAAAATATTTTTATAAATAAATATAAATAATGACTTTTTGAAACTCTTGAAAAAAATCTTTGCTAAACCTGTAAAAATTTCTAGAATTCTCGATGAAAATTCTTTGGAAAGCAAGTTACAATAAAAACTAAAAGTATGGGGGACAAATTACTGAAACTTCAAGAATCTTTAAAGAAAAATCTAAAAAAATGTCTGAAATATTCTAAAGTTAAATATTTTTCTCACAAATTAAGAACTTTACGAAAAACTTGTTCAGTTTATCATTCCCTTTAACTTTCGTTTGAAAAGTTATGTAATATTTTTTTAAATTTAGATTTTAAATATTGAGAAAAAACAAAAAAAAACGCCTCGAGTAAACATCCACTTCCGGTTTATGAATGTTCATCAAAAGCTTTTCAGTTCCAGTTTTTAGTAATAAAACATAAACAGTCCACAGACATTCTCATTCACGAAAACAATAGTTTCCACAAATGGTGATGTGGCCATTATAGTAATTTCCCTATATTTTACTCGAAAACTATGAGCTTTACAGAAAAAAGAAATTCTTACTAATTTGTTCAGTTTTGGATTCTCTACAATTATTTGTCATGTAAATTTTATGTGACTCCAATAGTTTATTAGCAATTTACAAAAAATATCAAAATTTTCAATTTTTATTATTTTTTCTCGAAAGTTAAGAATTTTATGAAAAATATATTTCAATAAAACTTGTTTAGTTTTTCATTCCCTTTAACTTTTTTTGAAAGGTTTTGTAATATATTTCATTTTTAAAAAAATATCGGAAGAGAACAAAACACGGCCTCGAGTAAACATCCATTTCCAGTTTTTGAATATTTACCAAAAGCTTTTCAGTTCGAGTTTTTAATGACAAAACCTTAAGTTTAAAGTTTCATCTCAATCGGATCATTCGTTTTTGAGATACAGCGCCCACAGACATTTTCACGCACGAAAACAATACTTCCCCTATATATACTATATAGGGAAAGTAAAAAACGTGTTTGGTCGTAATAGTGTTTAACTTCGTCAACTATAAAGAGATTAATTGAAAAATTCAGGGTAACTATATCAGTTAGAGACGCTTAACACACTAATTGTCAAAAAATTATTATTAATTCGGTTTATAACGTCTTCCGATTTCCAGTCTCCATCATTCTCTATCCATCCATAGATCCCCTTCTATTTCTCTCTCTCTCTCTCTCTCTCAGTTCTTTATCGACACTCTCTCTCCAGGTCTTCATTCCCATATTTGTTTTGGAAATCTTTCGTCTGGCATTCTTTGTACGTGTCCAAACCATTTTATCTGGTTTACCCTCATGTCCTCGATTATGGTGTGTGTTACTCCTATAATCTTTCGTATCCTGTCATTGTTATTCTCTCCATTCTGGACCTCTTGGCTGCCCTTCTCCAGAAATCCATTTCCGCAGCTTTTAGAGTCCTTTCCGTTTTATCTTTGAGCATCCATACTTCACTGCTATATGTTATTATGGTTTTTACTATGGTATTATATATTCGTTGTTTGTTTTTGTTCGATATGCCTTTGTTCCATAATATCCCATTCAATATACCTATTGCTCTTCTACCTTGTATATTTCTGTCTCTTATGTTGTCATCTTATATTCTGTCGTTGGTTATCTGTGCTCCTAGGTATTTATATTTGTTGGTTTCTTTTATGTTTTTCCGTCTTCTAGGATGAGGTCTTACTGTTGTCCTCCTATACACATATACGCTGTTTTTTATATTTACTTCCATTCCCCATGTACTGTATTCTTCTATGAGTTTTCTGGACATATATCGATGTCATGTAGATCTTGCACTATCACTATTTGATCGTCTGCGGAGCACAGTGTGAAGACGATATCGTTTAGGGGTATACCCATGTTTTTTCATTTTCTTTTCTACTGTTTTAGCGCTTGTTCTAGGTATAATTTAAATAGGGTTGTGGATAGGCCGTATCCCTGTTTAAGCCTATTAAAACCGTTTGATAATTTTTACCCTATTTTAATTTTCGCTGATGCATGCTGGTATTCATATCGCCTTTATTATGTTTGCATTTATGTTAGTACCTTCTAGTGCTTTCCATAGTTTATTTTGTGGTAAACTGTCATACGCTTTTTTTAGATCTATAAACACCAGATGGGTTTTCTGGTTGTACGCATTTCTCTTTTCTATTATTTGAGTGACGGGGAATAGATGGTCTATTGTTGATCTTCCCACCCGAAATCCTGCCTGCTCCTCCACTTCCATGTCATTGCATTCTGTTTCGATATTTTTTGCCAGGATCTTGCCATATATTTTATATAGTGTCCTCGTTACTGATATCCCTCTGTAATTGTCGCAGTCCAGCGTGTCTCTTTTTTTGTGTGTGGTAGATAAAAGGGCGATGTTCCATTCTTCCGGTGTTGGCTTTAGATTCAAGCGGTTTTGGATCAGTAACGTTACTTTTTAGTATAGTTTCGTTGTTCTCCATTTAATGATCTCTGCTGGGATGTTTCAAGGTCCGGGTGCCTTTATATTCTTTATTGAATTACAAGCTTGCTTTACGTCCGCTACAGTTATTCTGATCGGTGATGCTGTTATGTTTATATTTCCCTTTCCCTCTGGGTTCTTTCGGAGAGGTAATCTATCTTCTGTTAGTAATTGTTTAAAGTAGTCCTTTCATGTTTCTATTGTTATTGGGGATATTAGGTCTTTTTTTCCTGTCTCAGGGATTTTAATATTTTCCAGCTTTCGCTACTCTTTCGTCCTCCAACATGCGAGTTTATTTTGTGACATCTTCTCTCCCATACTTCTTCTGGCTAATTTTCCTTCGAACTTTTGCCTGTGTCTGTCTGTACCGTATTTTATGCTCATTCGACATATTGGGCAAGTATGTCAGGTACTTTTCTCTCTTGGCTCTGATATCTTCTCCTATTTCTACGTCCCAATATGGTGTCACACTTTGCTGTTGTTCTTTATACCCTAATGCTTCCTTGGCGGCTGCATGTATGCATGATTTATTGCATTGGAAATATTCCTCGCTATCCTTATGACGAACAGAAACAAGTTTATATTTCGCGATCGTGTTTGAGACTACGGATTGGCTATCTGAGTAAGGCGGGTTTTACCTGAACCACTTCGGACTCCCTATATTGTATGGTCTGTAGTTTTTGGTCTAAACTTGCTTTGTATAGATTTTTAGAGCTCTCATTTTCTAAGCTTCTCCGTATTGTTCCACTACTTTATCCTGGTGTCTTTTCCCGGTTTTGACGTTCAAATCTCCTATGATTATGAGTTCTCGTGTGTTGCTCACTTATATCATTTCGTGGTTTAGTTGTTCATAGAATTGATCTTTCTTGCATCATCGTTTATGAAGTATACGCCTAGTATTATCAGTTTTTGTCCGTATAGAGTTAGGTTCATCTTAATCATTCGTTCGTTAATGGCTTCCCATGTTGTTATAAATCTTCTGAGCTCCTTCCGAATAAGGATCGATATTCCTTGTTGGGCTCTCTTTTCTTTTCCTACTCCACTGTAGATGTGGTCATATTTTCCGAGGTTTTCTCTTTGCCTCTGTCAGGACTATTAGGTCTGCTTTGTTTTTCGTTAGTTTTTGTTGAGAGGCCTTGAATGTTTCATGTTCCAAAAATCATTTTCCTGTTCCGTGGCTTATGTCGTCTTTTAGTTTCTATTCCGTTCCGAGGCTATCGACTGGTTCTTTTAAAAGTGCGTTTTTTTCTGAGTATCGAGAAGTTAGCCCGATGCCTCAATCCCCTACCAGGAGGACCAGGATTTTTTGTTCGGAGCTTCTCTCCTAGATCGACTGCTTGCTCTACAGCTATGACCCCAATCTGACCGTCCTGTTTGGTCCACGGGCAGTATATTATTTTCCCCTCAGGCTCAAGCTCCCCCGCGGTCGTCTAAAAATAAGCCGTTCAAATGTCAATATCGAAGCAGTGCGTGAGAGTGTTGGTGTAAATGCCAGAACATCAATTCGGTGTCGTGGACAAGAATTGAAAATTTCAAGAAGATCTCTACGTCGTATACTTATAAAATTTTCAAGCAATATCATATTAACTAATAAAGCACATTTTCATCTTGACCAGCTTGAAATTGGATGATATAGATGTGGCCAATATGTGGTGCCATATACCCGTGAACCAATTCAAAAACTGTATGATATATTTCCTGGTCGTATTGCCCGATATGTTGTTCCATAAATAACCATACCTATATGCTTTATGATTAAATTAAAAAAATGACAATCTAAAGACTAAAAACTGTGTTTTCCATTTCTAATCGATACTTGTTCTGCTACTCTCTTTTAATGGAACGAAATTTTCATATTGGGAGAAGTAAAACTCAGCACAAAATTGTCAATACCCATAACATCATTAACGCTGGAATTTCTTACAAATAGACTGAATTTTATTTGTATATATATATTGCGATATTTTTTATCTACAAATTGGTTCTAACTTTGATAATGATCCGTAAGGACCGAAACGCGTGTCATTTACCTGAGAATAAAGAAATGAAACATAACAAGAGTTTTACTTCTCCCAAGTTTTCTATTGAATTCAAATCTTTCGTTAATTTTGGGACACTCTTATATTGTAAACTTCATTTGTATATATAAGCAATAAATAGTTATTCCTGCTTGAATATTTGAGTACGTATAATAAAAAACGGTGAAGAAAGGGGTATTTTTAACTAACAGTAATTAATAAATAGTTGTATAAAAACGTCGAAAGTACTTTTATTTACTCTTCTTTTCTACAGTTTTTGTTGCCTATTTCTTTCAAATTTGAATTAAGAGATATTAGAAATAACCAGAACTCATCATTAAGTTTTTAGAATATTTTGAATTTTTCTAAAATTATAGAATTATAGAATTGTAACGATCACAAACTGAAAATCTTAGAAATATGAGATAGCCAGTTAGCTAAAAATTATTTGCAGTTTTTATGGGCTTTTTCTTTTAAATTTAAAACAGAAGCATTGAAGATGGCCAGAACTCTATTTTAGAATTAGGTTTTCATGGCTATAGTATATTTGGAATATTTAATATATCCAATATTATAGAAAACTTTTAAGGTATTTTAAATTAAAAATCTTAAAAATGTATTAAAAATATAAAGACTTTTTTTGGGAACAATTTTTCAACGCAGTGTACAGAATATATATAAAAAGCCTAAAACAGTGAACCTTAGTATTATTTAGATTAAGAAACTATAAGTAATATAATTCATTTCCAGGGAAGTCTAAAACATTACAGAAAAAAATACATTTTGAAGGAGTTTTACTGAAAGAATATTTATTTTTTATTGATAAATTGAACTCTTAAAATATTTTTTTCCCAGAATTTTCTTTAACAGTTTCAAATTTGAGAACGATTTTGTATAATTAACATAAAATAATAACGTTACAACTTCATAGAATTCTAAAAACATAAAGCAATTATAAATTTGTCGAGAATTCTTAAGCTTTAATTAACTTAGAAATCAAGTCAATGCAAGAATTATAATAAACTTTAAATAATTGAGACCTAACAGAAATATTTAATATATAAAGCAAAATAAAATAAAATAAATCCTAGTCTGGCAATTTATTTATTTTTTTAAATTTATTGCTGATGCACAACTCGGTCATCCCGTGACATTATGAATGGTCGTTTAGTGTTATTTTATGAAAAACACTTTGGACATTAATATTTTGCATACATTTATCTGAAAATCGTTGATGCAACGTTGAATTTCCTCCTTTCAATCGAAAGAAGAAAGAACATGGCCAAGAAAGGTCTCATGCAGTAATTAAATTGTTTCATGGATTATACAGCATGCGGTACCATCTTGTTAAAACAATTTGGCTAGAAAGAAATGTGTTGTTATCGTGATATCGAGTACCAGTAATATTCACTGCTTAAATAGATTTATTTTTGAAAGATTATGGTCCAATGTTCCTCTAGCCTACAATAAAATCCGCACTAACAGATACATTGATTTTTTTTTTGACAATCACGTTTGAGTTCTCTGGACACCGAATGCGGCCATTTTAACGATTAATAAAGTCATCGAGCTGATAATGTTTCACCGCTAAAAATAATTTTGTTTAAAAATTCGGCAACAATTTTTTGGTGTTCGGTAAATAATCATCACAAATTCTCAACATGGCTTCCAAAAATCATTTCAACAACCACAGATCTTCAAGAATTCTATAGTAATATCACAACACATTTAGAACTTGGCGAGTACCCCATTGCAATCTTTATATATCTAAGTCATCTTTTGATTGTATAGAAGATATCTCAGTTCTTCTAGATAAGTGACAACTATGGGATCAGATGAGTGGTACATTCTTGGTTTAGCTTCTACCTTAATAATAGAACTCAAAGGATTAAAATAAATCACTTAACTGGTAATATTTATAAAGATTATTTATCACATAATGAAACAATTAGCTTAGGATTTCCTCAACGTATTCTCAGCTCTACGTTATTTATCATGTATATTAATGATCTGTCATATAATAGTTCTAATAACATATTTATTTACTCCGATGACACTTTTACCATAATTATTCTTCCCGTAACGAAAGATCTGGACCATCATAGTAATAATTTGTTAAGTGTATAAATCTAATAATTATATCAATATTTATAGGTTAGAAATTAATAATAAATAAACTTTATTTAGCACTGTTGCTATATAAAATATAGTTATAAAATTCATTACAAAAACTTCTACGTACAGAAATCAATTTTTTTTCAATTTAAAAATATTTAAGCGACCTTACATGCATTTCTCATTGAAAACGAGTTTTTTGCTTCAAACTATAGTTTAATTCTAATTTTATTGTATATCTGTGTAATGCGACGTGTCTGTATGTCTTTGTATATATAGGCTATAAATAAATAATAATAATAATAACTCTCTTCGATGTACATGACCATAAGCCTTCAGTTTTTAAATTAAACTATGTAACGATAAATATACAAAACATCGGTAAATATAGGTTATAGAGGGTTTCTTGAAATTTGTAATTTTCATCCATAATGCGGAATCTTCCTGGACTTTCAATAAAGTTAATCACGAAGTCAAAGACTACGATCACCTATTTATAATAACGGTGCTTTAAAATTTTACAATATATACATTTTCAAAAGAAATTAATAATTATCGAAAGAAATCGAATAAAAATAGTAAGTTAATTAATCATCAATTTTCATTTTTAATAATCGATAACCACGTGATCTTCACCATTCTGTATGATTTCACTTCAAATGCGTGCAATTAAAAAAAGCAATAAATTATATTTAACCGGCCTCCAATTATCTACTAAAATAATAATTAACCAATTGAATTCAGTAATAAAAACTAAACGGTGTTGTGGCTGGAATTATTAAATCATTAGTTTTTATTAAGTTATCACGTGAACCGTTAAAATTAATTCGTTAATTCACGATTACATTTATCCGAATTACATTAGAGTACCAGTATATTTAAATATAAATTCATAAATAAAGATAATAAATTAACAAAATAAATTACTATGGAAATTCTTGAAATGAAAACTTTTCAAATGGAATAGAAAGCCACCAATAAGATCGCTATTGCAAATGGATTTAATGTATCCTTTGTGGATATTTTAAATCATAAGTTAAATAACAAATACATGACCTAATATTTTACCATAAATGGGATAAAATCAATATGTCACACTAAATTGAAAAATTCACTATGATTTAAATAATTAATTTGTTGTTCTATATTTATCTATATTTAAGACCCATTTAATAGAAAGCAGCAAATATAATATGTTAATGTTTCTTTTAAAACTAATAACAACTTTTGACCAATCAAAAACAATAAATATTCCATCAACGCAGTGTTGATATATGGAGTTTGCAAAAAAGACATACGTGGGCAAAACAAGACAAGTATTTTCGGAGAGGACAAAATAATATTAACGCACACTTCTACGATGTATAGAATAAATTTATTACTGGATATAAAAATAATATTAGTTTAAAATAAATGTAAAATGAAATGATCGATTTTTAATAATAATTTGATGCATATTCATTCCAATTACGAATTTTCACCACATACCTCGTCGGCAGTCAATGCTGCGCTGGAGGTGATTAGATAATGAGACGGCGAATGTGAATGCGTGTGGGTTGTCAATGGTTCTCCTCTAGTTGGTTTCGCTTATAAGGGGGCGACCTGTTGCTTGTGGGCCGTGGGCTTGCTTTTTGGTGAGGCCGTGGGGCGCCTACACAGCCCCTGACGTCACCTTCAAGGGGCCCACATAACACGGACGCCGTATTTTCTGCTCTCGTCACAGTCACAATCTTTTCTAAATGGTAAATGTCGATGTTTGCATATTAATTAGAATATCAAATTATCATAGAGAAATGAAAAAAAAGAAACTTTCTTATTTTCCGCAAAACAATGAGTAATTGTATGAAAATAGATCAACAACGTCTTAATACTCATATAAAATTGAGAAATTTTCAAATGGTTAATTAACACATTGCTATCAATAAAAAAATGATTCAAACTAATTGAAAGTTAATATTCAGTTATTAAAGCACATTAATTATGCATTGGTCTATTAATGAATTCGTGTTGAAAATGAGATCAAAATAATGACACTAAGTAATTATATGAAATTATATCTGAAAAATGAAACAAAAATGTTTATTTATTTATTTATTTATTTACATCTTTGGTCTTCTTTCTTAGAAAAATACATTTAAAAATAAAATAACTACAAACATATATATACATAAAATTTTGGCCGAAAGAAGCACGGGCGGAGTTCACAATGATATATTATGTTCTTTCACTCAAACCCTTCTTGCACCATGATGTTGGGAAGGCGGCAATCCTCGTCCACATCCGGAAGCTTTTATCTTGGTCTTAATATTATCTTTTTTATCCACTTTTGAGGAGGAACTTTTGGTAGTTAATGTCAGCATGACAGATATATATGTTACTGTAAATGTACACTCTTGGGAAATGTACACTTTTACCGTAAAATGTGTACATTTCCCAAAAAGTTAGGTATATGTGACCTGAATATAATGTATATATACATTTCCCGGCAAATGTGTACTCTTGCCTTCACGTTTTAGTAAATGTATACTATTACCTTCATGTTTTAAGAAGAGTTGGAATACAAATAAATTAAAAATGTTGTTGCAGTAAAAAAATATTTATTTAAATAAACATAATACAAAAGGCTTTAATGACGAAAATTATTTTAATTAAAAAATGTAAATGACAAACAAAACATACTTTTCTTTGCATATTATATAATATGTCGTAGGTTAGGTTAGGTTAGGTTAGGTTAGGTTAGGTTAGGTTAGGTTGCCCGCAGGGGTGGTTGACGTGCACAGCCATTTGGGAGTAGCGACCCCACGTACCCGAGCCGTTCATTGCACACACACGCACATCTCTCACACACACACACACACACAACGATACTGACACCCCGTGATGTTATGCCTGATGGCGGTTCCGCGGGGTCGCACACAAACACACACTCATCATACACACGCACACATCACCGACACAGACGATACCCTACACCCCGTGAAGTAATGCCAAACGGCGGTTCCGCGGGGTGTCAGGGCGACTTGGGGAGGTGGTTTTTAGTGGGTATACCAGTATAGTATAGACACTCAGTCTATAAAAGATTTTCCACCTCCCGGCCACAAAAAAAAAAAAGGTTAGGTTAGGTTAGGTTAGGTAGGGTACATAAACATAATAACATTAACATTATAGATAGAGCACTTGCACGAAATGTGTAACGTGAAATAGCAGCGCCTACTGAACTAGCCGAAACAGTAGTTCACGTACCACTACAAGTGCACATTCACACCACATTACTAGCACTTGCGATTTCGTATTTTGTATGCTCACATTTACCAAAACGACATGGTCATTGTGAATTCAATGTACATTTCCCTTCTTTGAAATTGTAAATGTTAGTTGAATGCACATTACCCAAACGAGGAGGCAAATGTGCACATTTACCGGAAAATGTGTACATTTGCCGCAATATATACTTTTACCGTAACCTATATATATATTATATATATTTTTTAATTTAAAAGTATTCTCTATAATATGTTTGTATTATTATAAATAAAGTAGGTTAGGCATAGTATGTTAAAATTCGTTTCGTAAAGTTTTTTGAACCATTTCTTTCTATATCTATTATGACCAAACATTTGATATTAATTTTATTGTTTTTGACTAAACTAATAAGGCACACGCTGATTTAATGTTAAAATTATGTACTAATTAATTAATGACGTTGTTTAAAACTAATCAATGCAATTCTATACCATGTATTTTTTAATTTAAAAGTATTCTCTACAATCTATGCTGATAGATAAGCAACATCTTACGGCTATTTATCAAAATAATAAAATTTCAGTTAGAGACATTTAAAAAACCTACCAACGCACCTTATAATTGAAATCATCCCTTATCTCCTAAATTAAGGGCATTTCATTCCATGATACCCTGAGTTTGTATAAAAATTCATAGAGAACTGGACCTTTTTTTGAAGGCAGCTGTCCTATATCTAGGCCAACAAAAAATTTAAGCGAGAAACTATAAAAATAGTTGAAACCCCCTACTTCAAAGACATATTAATGGTACAAAAGATCTTAATATATTACTCACCGCCATTTATATAGCAGCTGCAACAGTGGTCCAATTAAATGGCCAGAAGCTACTCCACAGAAAAAGTGGCTCTTCTAACAAGTACAAACTTGAACCTGCTTGGAAGATTAGACTTACTAGACAAACTGATCAGTTACGAGAGAAAGTTGACATAATCTCAGAATACCTGAAGGGAAACAACAAAGGCAAGGTAAAAACGAAAATGACAACGATCTTTAAAGAAGCACGCCTAAATCGGAATGATTCCAATATTACGCAAAAACTGGCATGGTTAAGAGACGAACTCAGACAAAAGTTTAAGTCTAAGGGTGCGAGACTTAAAAGGTACAATACCACTACAAAAAGGAAAACATAGAGACTTCACTAGAAATAAAAGAAGGTTTACCGAACCTTAAATAAACCAGAAGTAGAATCTAACAATCAGGTTGACTCTCAAAAGTTCCAAAGCTACTGGAAGCATGTCTGGCAGGAACCAGCAGAATTTAATAAAAAGGTCACCTGGCTTCCAGCAATATTGACATCCCGGTATGCCTGAGCCTGACTTGACTCCTGAAGATATTCGAAGGTCAGTGAAGACACTGCACAACTGGAAGGCTCCAAGCCCAGACCAGATACAGAACTACTGGTTGAAGAGTTTTACATGTCTAACTCATACGATCGCGGATTGCTTTAATGAAGTTCTTAGGAATCCTACTAGCTTCCCCCCATATCTAGCCACTGGAAATACTTTCTTGCTCTTTAAAAAAGGCAACCGAAACGACCCACGAAACTACAGACCTATTACCGGTCTATCTGTTACTTATAAATTGCTAACAGCAGTGATGGCTGAGAAGATATATACCTACTGCACCGCTAATAACATCATTTCCCCAGAACAAAAGGGATGCATAAAAGAAGCTCTAGGTTGCAAAGAGTAGCTAACCATCGATGCTGTAGTCCTAAAACAAGCCCAAATCAAACGGAGAAACTTGGGCATGTGTTTCATAGATTACAGTAAAGCGTTCGACTCCGTCCCCCACGATTGGTTGAAAAAGGTACTGGAAATTTATAAAATCCACCCACTAATTTGCAAACTACTAGATGCTCTATCTAATGGGACATTACATCTTGGGCAAGGAAGACTGGGACACATCAAAATTACTAAAGGGATATTTCAAGCCGATAGCCTTAGTCCACTTTGGTTTGTGATGGCATTAAACCCCCTATCGGATTTATTAAACATAGGTTCGCAAGGGTATCGATTAAACATGAAACATAACACCAGGCTTTCACATTCATTATTTATGGATGATATAAAACTATATGCAGAGAACAGAACACATCTCCACTCACTAATAAAAATAACCAAACTCTTTAGCAGTGACATCCAAATGTCATTTGGTATGGATAAATGCGCGACAATGAACATCCACAGAGGTAACCGCGAAGTAGACCCTCAATCAATTGAAAGCATTGAGCCACTAAGCTCTGAAGAAACTTATAGATACTTAGGAATAGCACAGAATCGAAGCATCAATCATACGGACCTAAAGAAGGAATTTAAAGAAAAGTATAGAGCAAGACTCACCAAACATCTAAATACCCACCTAAACGCCAAAAACATGATAACTGCTATAAATACTTGGGCAATCCCGGTGCTTACTTACTCCTTTGGACTGCTGAAGTACACTGACACAGACCTGCATGAGCTGGATCGAATGACTCGCAGGCTACTAAAAAAATTTAGAGTTCACCACCCACGTTCAGCCATTAAATGAGTGTACCTTAAAAGAAGAGAGGGTGGCAGAGGTCTTATCAATATATATGAACTTTGCAAGAGACAAGAAGCTACAATAAGAAAATATTTCCAGGAATCGCAATCCAACCTGTTGCAAAAAGTTGTTAATGCAGATGACGGGTACACCGCTCTTACTTTAAGCAAAACCACCGAAGAAGCAGTAGGGACAACAAACGATAACCCCACTTCACGGAAAGAGAAAACTTTGCATGGAAAATATCAAACAGCTTTATAACAACCGAATATTGATAAAGACGGTTCATTACTGTGGCTAAAAATGGGACAGCTCTTTCCGGAAACAGAAAGATTCATAATTGCTATTCAAGATAGAGTTATCAGAACCCGAAACTATGAGCGAGTGATACTAAAAAATAACGTCATCGATAAATGGCGTAAATGTAGCAAACAGGGAGAAACTATAGAGCACATAACTGCCGGGTGTAAAGCTCTTGTAGAAAAAGCATATTTAGGCAGACACAATCAGGTGGCAAAAATAATACATGCAGAACTAGCCAAAAAGCATAACCTACTAGACAACCCACCTCCGTACTATAGATGCTCTCCTGAGTCAGTTTTAGAGTCATCGGAGTATATATTATACTGCGATAGAACAGTAATAACTGACAGAACAGTTGATTTCAACCGACCAGACAAAAAAAAAATTGCAGATAAAACTTTCTTATTTTTTCCCGGAGTATTCAAATCCGTACAAAAAAATGGGTGTTCCTATTTAACTTTTCTAATTCTCACCCCCTACCCTGAGGGTAGTGGGTCGAGTTTCGTATCATTAGATGTCCCCTTCTGAGGCGAACACATTTTAATTATATTTTTTTTTAATTCGATGTGAGAGATATTTCAATGTCTTCACTTAAATTGAACACCCTGTATAGAATGGGTCCATAGTAGATAATACCGTTTCTGCTTTTCGATAATCGCTTTAAAGATATATTTGATTTCTGCCGCGTGTATGTATCATGTATGTCAGAATTGATATAGCATGTAGATATATTCATTCTAACATGCCTTATACATTCTAGGATATAAATGCTTAGTAAGGAAAGAATTGTACGAATTGCTGAGCGTTGTAGACCAAACAGCTTACTACTAATAGTTCAGTGACCCCAAGTATGACCATACGTAATATGTGTATTGAATAATGCAAAATACGCAGATAAATAAATTGCTTTACATAGCTTATCTGCACTAACCTTGCTCATGCCAATTTAATTTACTATCCAAAGTTATACCCAGGAACTTTGAAGAAGATACTACACTGTTGCGTTTGAGTGTAAACATTATATTAACTGTTTTTTTTTTCAGAATTTAAAGATAACTTATTTGAAATGAACCACTCTAAGATGTTTTCATTTGATGTTTGGCTATAAATTATTGCAGATTTTAAGTCTTGTGATTTATTTAGTCACGTCGTATCGTCTGCGTAAAGTATTATGGAACAATCAATACTTTTTGGTAGGTCGTTGACATATATTAAGAAGAGTAAAGGTCCTAATATAGACCCTTGCGAAACACCACACATTAAGTTGTAGCTTCAGATGACATGTAACTATTTGATCGTACTTGTTGTCTTCGATTTCTTAAATAATTGTTTAACAGTCGGCAACTTTCTGGGCTAAAGTTGTAGAAATACAGTTTCGCAGTTAGATATCATCAGGGACGCAGTCAAATACTTTACTAAGTTTACTAAGGTCCAGGAAGGATGCAACTGCATACAAGTTCTATTCAATTCGATCTGTCGAGCACTACAATGGCGCCGAGGAAGTTCGTCGAAGACTTTCTTTCTGGAACTTTTTCTTTTAACAAATGAGCCCCCGAGCAAATATACATAGCGGGGATATAAAACAATTGAAGATCTTTCAATAGGCGTCAAAAATAAGCAGGAAACATTATTAAAAAAGCCTGCTAAATCTACTTACATTTATATAAAAATAATAAAATAACATAATGATATAAAACCTTTCATTTCATGACATTATGCAAGAAGGACGTCTACAAAGGTAGCGACCAACAAGTCCCAAACCAAGAACAACACATTAGTGGCAAGGTTGCACTAATTCTTACAGTCACCCACTTATTGTAGGATAACCTTGTCAACTTAGAGAAATATTTCTTAGAACGCATCAAAGTTGCCGAAAAGATGAGCAATTTTAACAACAACGCATTGCTCTAATGTGACACTAAGTTGATGCTCTTGTCTGTTATTAGGTTCTTAAAAAGGTACCCGAATTAGCTCAAAAGTATTTAAAGACGAACAACCTGGGAGATTGGTTAAGGGTCGTGGCCTCTGGAGAAGGCATTTATGAGTTGAGGTACTTCCAGATCAATACCCAAGATGATGAAGATAATGACTAAATGTAAATGTGAAAATATTAGAATGAAAACATTTCTAATTTGTCATAAAGTGTGATGGTTGAATAGACTTCTGAACGATTGTTTTATTATATTAACAATAATAACAAAACAATTTATCTAAAGAAATGAAATCCGAATAGAAAGTCTGTCGAAATTAAAGATATTAATTTAAACAGAAATTCATGAAATATTATTTATAACCAAACATTTTTGGTTAATTTTGCAAAAACAATTATCAAAAAACCTAATAGAAATATAAACATATCAAGATCTAGAACGCCAGGAAAAGTAAAGAGTGTGAACTCTTAGACTGTTATACAGTTAAAATTCTGTTATTTTCGTGGCTGCAGTTTCGACAACTTTAGCTTGTCACTGTCCAACTGCAGTCACGAAAATAACTTATTAGAATTATTCAAATATCACAAAGTCAAAGCCTCCAAAGTTGACAAAACAAAAGAAAGAAAGAAAGAAAAGAAAAGCCAATGAAAGTCATGAAAAATTATTGAGTATTACAAAAAACTAAGAAAAACGGATATACAGAGACAGCGATTTTCATCACAACGAATTTCCAGTCATGCATTTTTATATGATGTTTCCTCATCTGGGTGTACTCTATTTCTCCTGTTGGTAACTATTGTACTGACACAATGGTTCAATATTTTAATTCTTTTAACAGAGAGAGAATAACATCTTTATTCGAACATACAGATATTTACAAAATTAAAACATTTACAAATGATATACAATGTGTTAGTCTGTCCGTTTGGGCAATCGACCATCGGTCTTTCTGCCCTGTCTTGAATTATGTATAAAAAAAATAAATATCTTTGCTAGCTAGCTTAACTGTCTGGGTGATTCGAACTAATGAATTGATGTAGGGTGACTGAAGGGTATTTAGATTTAGGTGGGATAAGGGGATTTCGGGGAATGCAAAATTTATTACGAAGGGTTTCTTTTAACATTTTTATTTATTTATTTAAGTTTATCTGTAAAGTGAAATAGTTTGTAGCAAAATGTGGTTAAATAATTTTGTAAAAATTCTCTAGTAAATAACGTCGGTGTACAAAATTTTATCAAACAATCAATGCTTACTTCTAGTGTATAAAATTGTATTGTCATTTTGGGCAAAAATTTCGTGTTTTTTCTAATTATAGTTAATTGAAAAAACAATCAAATTGCATATTTCATATGTTGAATTTTCTAGAAGATCCACATTTAAGCTTAAATATCATATCATTTCGTAGTCTTTGAATACTTAAATACATACCACGATATCTTGAACATTACATTAGTTTACCTTTGTCTATTATAATTACAACTTTCAATCAATCGCATTACACGTAATCAGTTGTTGATGCGTCACTATTTACGTTATTATTATTTCGAATGCATTTGCTTTACATAACGACACGTAATTAGTTTCGATCTATCAATTAAGCATTGATATGTAACACAACCTGTCGGTTGTGTGTGAGTCACATGAGAAGACATGTGTGGAATCGATTAATATGCGGCGAACAATAGACCATCGGTCTGGATTGTAGAGATAAAGATAGAATAAAACCATTTATGGTCACCGGCGTTGTTTGTGTATTCCATTACGCCGGCCAGTTTCGCAACCTGCTCACATGCATACGTGCCATTATGTAATGAAGACGAAGATTTTGTATTGTGCTGAAATGAGTTGGGTTTTCTGAAAGAATTTTATTCATATCCTTTGTTAACCTATTATAAATTTACTTTCTTTTGTAACCTTTGAAATTTAGGTAATTGTTAAAGTTAATTTTATTATACAGTCTTATAATAATACAAAGTAAACTTTGCCCAACTCATCAAATTTTGTTTTTGAAACGTTAGCAATAATATTCTCCATGAAAATCAATAAATGTATGTTATGAAGGTACCGCAATCAGAATGGAGAAAGTCCTTTGAAACTTGGTTTAAGTGCATGCAGAAGCACTTAAACCAAGTTTCAAAGGACTTTCTCCATTCTGATTGCGGTACCTTCATAACATACATTTTGAACGCATCAGCCGCTTCTTTAACCAAATGAAAAAAACATTGACCTCTTAATTTATTTTTGATTTGCGAGATAAAAATTAAGAGATTGGGTGCCAAATCAGGGTTGTGTAAAAGCTCGCATTGTCATGGTGGATAATGACGCATCTTCGGCGTTTTCCAAAACGGTTATGTACCATTCAGAATTGATCGTAATCAAATAATAAAATGTATACATTTTATGTTAAACGTTGAAAAAAAAAATGAATTCCAGACAAACAAGAATTAGTTTTAAAATGTGTGATTAATTGTTTGACACTGGATGCATTTACTTCGTTATATTTACAATTTTAAAATGTAAATAAAAACAATTGTAAAAGTGTTAATTTTTATGTGTGAAAAATTATTATATGTTACATTCCACTAGTTAAATATATTTTTGTATGCCGAAAGACTAATGGTCGACGAAAAAAAATAAATCACAAAATGTAAAAGTAAAAAAATGTGAATAAAGATATTTATTATTATTATTATTTTTAGAAAATAATATTTATACATTTTGCAATTTATCTCAAGTACAATTTTTACTCCGATCACCATAATCATGATCCAGTGAAGGGTTAAATGGAGAAAGCGTCAATTACCAACAGTTGGCCGATCGTTCAAGTCGCTGTAAATATTTACATCAAGTTCTGCGTTTCATCGTCAAACGCCCATGAATAATTGATGAGATTGTGTTATGCACGTTCCGTAACATTCAGAAATGAAATAAAAAACACACATAATGTGGGCAGTGGTCCACTCCAAAACTTAATCAAAGACTATAAATTTCCGATTTGCCCGAATAACAAATAATAGCGTACACAAAGGCCAGGTGTAATTGGCTTTCGAAAATGTCGCTTAGAAGGTAAAACTTACATATGGAAAAATCGACAAGATTTTTTTATCAAAAATGTCATTGAGAAAAAACACTTTCTAAGTTATTTGCAGCAAGTACAATTTATTCGAATAATTGTCAAATGTAGTATTGATTTATTTTGTAAAATCTGCAAGAAATAGCTAACTTATATTTCAAAAAAATTGGCCATTTTGTCATAAGAATGATATCATTTGTTCCTACACATAATTATTAAAATACAAATAATTGATACATGGGAAACTACAATTTGTAGATATTACATGCAGCATTTATTTGTGGCTATAATTTCGACTTTTACAAGGTCATTGTCAAATGTACAATAAATTATAAAATAAACTTAAATGCGATGTTTATGTAACAAGAAGAAGGATTATAGCAAAAACGAGAATGCAATTTGAATAATGTCTTAAAAATTCCTAATCCTAATCAATTAGAATTGATACAATTATTATTGATCATAATATGTATAACAGCGTAATAATCTTAAGAAAAATCATTCATGTAATTTTGAAAGTAGTTTTTTAGAACTTACAAAACGAAAAGAATTTCTGTTCAGCTTCAACATTGATAAAGTGTCAAGTACTTTTCACTAATAAATCACACTTTTTCTGCATTTGTCTGATAATTTTCAAAAGTTTTTGAAGACAAAAAAATAAATGATACTCGAGTTTTATCATTTCCGACCTTTTAAGGAAAGTTATCTTATAGGTAGATACGTTTTTAAGCACATGCCGAAAAATTTTCTGGAATGCACATAGATACGTGATATTCATTCTGCAAGAAGTAGATTGTATTAATTCACGATAATACTAGAATACATACGGCTAATTAGTCATACATAAGGTCGCCATTCAAGCATTAGATCATCCTGCATGCAGTCCTACTTTAAACCCAATTGAGCATCTTTGAGAACTCTAAAGACGCACCCGTAATTACTCAGCTATGCCAATGACTCTACAAGAGCTAAAATTGGCTCTTGGAGCAGAATTAGATGGAATACCTAAAGATTGTTTAACAACTTTAATTCACTTAGTATTTCGATTGGATGTGATTTTAAAAGAGCAACTTGACTTATACGATATTCTGATGAAATATTTCCCTGTTTACAAAAGTATAACAAAATCATATTGCTCAAGACAAAAAAAAACAAAAGTTTTGAAAGTGGTGACATCTGTGTGTGTGCAGATTGTGTTTTCTATGATTAAATTGTGAAATACATTTATTAAATTTGTGTAGTTGGTGTTTATATGAACAGTGGTTAACGTGGAACTTTCGTGTAATATTAGATGACTGTAATATTTTGGCTTAAAAGCCATTTGCTAATTAAAGTGCAGTTCGAACTATATAACCTACAAATTATTCGCAATAATAACCTAGTAAAGGTGATCCGCGCGTTTAATTTTCATTTTGATTTGAAATATAGATAATACGGACATATTAGTTTAATCGTCGGGGACAGCGCAGTGATAAACAGGAGCTGCTAGTAAACCGAATGACTCGGGTTCAATTCAAGTGGATTTTTGTTTTTTTTTTGGGTCCAATTGAATTGTTAATTCTCATTAATTAATTACCTCTAACATGATGTCTCAAGTAACTTCAACGTTCATAAGGGGCCCCTTTCAAAAATTTTGATTGCATCAATTGTCACAACATTTATCATATGACATGTAAAAATAAAAACAAGAAAATTGAGTAATTAGATGACACAAAATTATCTGCTGTGCGAAGAATGTAAACAATACGTCCTTAAACTCCAGTATAGAATCAACAAAACAAGAAATTGTCGATCAATTGAACAAGGAGATTATTAATAAAACTAAGCACATTGAGATATTGGTAAATCGCGTAAATATAATTGAGAGGGAGGCAATAGAAGCTGAAGAATCCTTAACAAAAATGGTTGCGGATCTCTAAGAGAAAGTTATGACAATAAATAACTAATTAGTCAAGGCTAAGAGATACAATAGACACCTCGAAGATGAAATCAATACCTATAAAGATCTACAGTCAAATTCCTCAAGAATAATTTCAACACCTGATGCTGCAGTTCACTGATCAAAGGAATGCTCTATTTGTGATCGTTATAAATATCAGATTGATCAACAAACAAAACAAGTGAGTCAACTTGTCCAATCCAATAAAATACTTAATAACAAAATTATGAACTTGTCACACACACTTAACGAATACACTACAGCGGTACATAACTTAGATTCTTTTACGGATAATAGTAAGATCCTTATGTTATGTGATAATCATGGGAAACATTTAGGATATCTCACCCGGAAAGTATTAACCAACTTCTCCATAACACCTGACATCAGTTCCATGTACAAACCTAATGCGACAATATAGTTCTAGAGGATATCGAGAGACTAACACAATTTTTCACAAAAGACTATCATGTTTTCATTATGACTGGAAATATTGATGGCGTTAAGGGACTTCAACTGAATAAGACCGCACTTCAGCAAAGTTTAGAGCAGGTGTGTTTAAAGACAAATGTGCATATTACTGCGAATCCATTCTGGAAAAAAAGTTTATTTTAAATAAATTTATTTCTGAAATAAATAACCAACTAAAACAGTGCGCGAATGATCTTAAATGAAGTTATGAAAATAATGTACTAACAATTAATCATTTCTATATCAACTATAGGGAGAAATATTCGATGTTGACTCGAGTTATGGTTAATTTAGAGACGTCTGATTGCAGAGTTTCTCGTAAATCTATAGTTTCATCATCACCAAAAAACATGATTTAACCAGCGAGGCAGGACATGTTTTCTAGTTAGTCTGTTTACATATTATTAAAATAAAAATATTTTTTTTTACATTAGTGTTCCATTGCTAAGCCGCTAAGCCGATGTAAAAGGATTCGTTGAATTGTAACCAGTTTTATATAATTATGATGTTTAAAAGGTTTAAAATATTCGACTATGATCGAATTAGTTCGATAATATTTTGATAACCTTTTGGTAATTTTTCTTCTAAATAAATTTTTGGCGTCCAATGAAACAAATTAGCAATTTAAAGATAATTTTGATTTTATTAATTAATTGAAGGATGAAGTTTGTATATCCTGTAATGAGTAACCATAGGATGTTTTTTTATGTAATTTGATGAACCCATGCAATTTAGGCTTGATGATTTATTGTTGTAGAAAAATTTGTTTTTCAGAGAATAGTCCGTTGCTGAAATTCATTTCGTGTTTTAACTGTGCCTGAAACTTTTTTGTTAAGTTATGTTTTAATAATTTGGATGATGTATATTTCATAATGGGTTTATTGAATACAAACTCTCAGACTTTTCGTCTTTTTCTAGAGCTTTGCTTGAATGTCACTTTTAAAATTTTCATCTTTTCTAACCTGAATTTTTAAATATTTTTTCGTCAGCAAGTGTTCTTTTAGTCAGAATGTGCACTATTTTGTTTTTTGAAATAGACAGTTCCAAAGATGTTATGTTGTAATTGTGTTTGTTCTCTACTACATAATTTTATTTTTATGTGTAGGGAAATATTAATAAAATTGTTAGTAGAATAAAAAATATTCCGGATTCAGTTTACCTTTTGGCGTGGGATTTAATTTTTTTCTAAAATAAAATAAATTACATCTATTTACAAAATTATAGGTTTACATGGCATTTAAATAGATTTCTTCCTCATTACCTTTTGTTTCCATTCTTTTCTAATTAATTAATGGCTGAGGCGTTAACTTCGTAATGCATCAAAATAGTTTACTTTGTTGATACGACACTTTAGTGACTCGAGTTTCGATCATTAACTGATCATTTTTAAACGTACAGTAAATTAAACTACGATGAAACACATATTTATAGAGAGTGAAATAAGGAGGAGAGTACTAGGTCTACTTGATCATTAATTGCAGGGATTTCCGGATTACTCTTCGGTTTTTGAATTTCTAGGGACTCGAGTAAATCCATTTGAAACCTTTTTTCGGCGAAATGGATTACCTCGAGTACATCTTCATCAAGAGAATGTCGGTTTTCAATTAAGTGATTCGCGAATGCAGAATTTGTATATTTCAATCGGAGAGATGTTCTTTTAATCTAATGTTGAAATTGCGACCAGTTTGACCTACGCAAATTCCTTTACAATTTTTGCAAATTAACTTATAAATACCTGACCTACCTAATTTATCTATTGCGGGTTTGGTATTAAAATAGAATTACAAATTTTGTTAGTTGGGTTGAACGCTTCATTAATATCATTTTTTTAAATATATTACGAATTTTTAGGCTGACTTTACCAAAGAATGTTAATAACTTGAATGTTTTATTTTCTACTGTCGGACATGCATATAAAATTTTCTTAAGGTTATTGTTTTGTTGTTTTATAATTAAATTATCTATTGTTTTGTTTGTATAGCTATTATTGTTTGCGTTCTTGTGTCCAATTTCTGATAAGGATAACGTGAGTGCTGTATGGATCATTGAATTAAATGCAGCTAATTTGTGTTTAAGGGGGTGCCTTGAATTAGACGGTATTAATGAATCAGAGAACGTTGACTTTCAAAATTAAATTGGTTATCTGTATTTGTCATTAAAAGGTCAAGGAATTTAATATTTTTGTTTTTTCTGTCTCTTTTGTGAATTGAATCTGAGGATGAATGGAGGTTATGTAATTTCAGGTTTATGCATTTTAATAAAACCTTTTTTGTTTTCTTCACATTTCCGCTGCTTTTCGCACTTCTCTCCATGATTTCATGGGTCTCATTCTTTTTCCCCTGCTTTGCTACCTCGCTTCATATTCTTTCTTTTCCTTTCTTTCTTGTCACATCCTTGTTATATGCCCTAACCATCTTAGTTGACTCTGCTGTACTGTTATCTTTACTGGCTATGTTCCAAGTTTCTCATTTCTTATCCTATGTAGTTTTGTTTTGTTTTTTATTTTCCTTAGGAATCTCATTTCTATTGCTGTTATTTTGCACAATTGTGCTTTTGTTGTTGTCTGTGACTTGCGTAAGTTAAAATTAGTTTCACAATATTCTTTACTACTACTACTTTAGTTTTTGCTATTCACTCGTTTATTGTTCGTATATTATGCATAAGTTATGTTGTAGATCCATTTCTATTTCTGCGAGTATTATCATGTCATCTGCGTAACTTATTTCTGTTCCTACATGGTTTTTCTTCAATTTCTCCTTGCATCTCTTAATTGCTTCATCCAGTACGCCATTAAATAGCATGGCACTTAGTAGACATCCTTGTTTTAGACCTATATTATACTTAAACATCCCCGATGTATTGTTATTCGTATCTTCATATAAGCTTTTTATATGTTCTATTAAATCATTCTGAGTCCCATTCTTCTTCAGCATGTCCCATACATCTTTTCGTTTTATTCTGTCAAAAGTTATTCCTATTCGCCAATCTCTAGGTGTCTAATTGTTTTCATTGTATAATTCATTACTTCTAGTAATTAATAACAGTTTTAACTTTGATAATGGTCTGTGAAGACCAAAACAAGTGTCAGGCAACTAAAAATAAAAACATTAAGGAACACAACAAGTGTTATTCTCTACCTAATCTTCTCCTTTGGTTAGTATGTTTTCTTTTTTATCTTTTACATTGTACATATGTGTTTTTGAGTTTTGAGATTATATTAATAATAAAAACGCGGTTAAATTCCTTTCTTCACTGTTTTTATTTAAGCACTCGTTAGTCAACTATTGATAATGGACACATAGTTTTCAAAATGTATATCTAGTGCTTAAATAAAAACAGTGAAGAAAGGAATTTAACCGCGTTTTATTATCTTTTACATTATTCATTGGTCTGGTTTCGGATTTTCTCATTTGTTTAAGTACTCCATAGAATATTCTTCGGTTGTCTTTATGAATTTTCGCTAGGTTATGTTGTACGTTTTGGTTTTGTTCTTTTTTATCAGTTGTATCACTTTTTGTCTTCTTTCCTTGTATTCACCCCTAGTTCATTGAATCCATTTTACTTGTATATTTCTTCCATTTGTCTTTCTTCTTTCATTTCATTTTTACTAGGTAGTATCTGCTGCCCAGTTCTCATATTTCCATATATTTTTATTTACCAAAAAGTAGTCAATAATCGATTTTTCTCGTCTAGTTTGTACTTCCGTAGTGTATTTGTGAATATCCTTTTTAATGAATTTTTGTATTTGTGATTATCATTTCGTTTTCAATACATTCTGGTTTTGTACTCGCCCATTAAAGTCACCCATTATTATTGTATTATTATGCTTATTTCGTCAATTTCTCTTTCTACTAACATGTAGAAATTATTTTTATCTTCTGCTTTTGCATTTTCATATGGCACATATATTGTTATTATTGTATATAAAACATAACGATATTACATTTCTAGATGTATCAATAAAAAAACGGTAGATCATTCCTAAAGTAAAAAATTTCTAAAAAAATAGAAAAAAGGGCTCTTGAACACAATTGTAGAATCAGCAAACTATTATCAATATAACCTATAAAACAGAGAAAAAAATTAAATATAAAAATAATAATAAAACATCTTCCAAAAATATTTCAAGCTTCTACGTTTTAACATTAGATTCCTGCAATACGAAAGAAATCAAAATTAACGACATGCAAGAAATTCTGATCGTATTGATATCACCATATTTTATAATGTAATCTTACGACTATCTACTAGAATAATAAAATTTATTTTATAAACCTATGTAATATGTTGCTAAAAATATTCGATTATTAGCCAATATTATCTTTTTAAAAATTAATATCAAACGTATTATTAGTATTTAAATTATAATTTCGAAAATATATCACGCGAATGCAATTAATCAATTATTCAAATATAATTTTCTATCGCCTCCAAACCTATAGAATAATTTCAAGGTGTCTGTGGCAATGGAACTGATTGTGTTAATGAATGGACGCCTGGATGAATGAAGAAGGAAAGTCATATCCTATCCATTCAGGAAAGGTGTGTTAGAAAAATATGCGTTTCTTATGCAATGCGCTAAATGAGATTAAACATGAATACATATTTTTTTAATTGGATTAATAACAAATTTCCCGTCTATTAGCAGTTGCAAATACTAGTGACGTCCTTCGAGAAGTAGAAAAGTCTTAACCCACTCTCCTGTGCCCACATATTTCTTGAAGATTACACTCATTTCGTTAGAAAAAACATAAATCTATTTATGGAATTGCTTCATTTGCAATTAATATGTAAGTGATTTTTTTGTAAATTAGAATGTATGTGTTATTGGATTAGAAATATTATTGTAGGGACAAACAAAGTTACTTGTGATATTTGTTTTATTATTAGATTATAATGAATCACAAGAATAGAGAAATAAAAAAACAACAACAATTTTATGGATTTATACATATTATATTATAAATATAGATGTACTGCAAATAAATATACTTAGGAAATATAGAATACAAATTAATAGATTATTTAGGGAAATAAAATTAAAAAAGTGTATTGCAGAAGGCAAACAATATCAATTAGAATATAGGTGAATAAGAAATGAAGGCAAACTTTTTAGATAAAAGAATTTCATAATATTATGATAACATTACTAACATAATGTTTCACCAAGTGATTAGTGAGAAACGAATACAAGATATAAAAGAATTTCAACTTCCCAGAAAATTGATTAGGATAAACAAAAAGTGAATGCAGATATATTAATAAAATATAATAAAATTATCGGGTTTATGATGATTTAATTCCATAAATTTAAATTCTATCAACAATCGTTTTAAACATTTTCGTATTTTTAAATTTTTAGGATTAAACATAAAAAAGTTTTAAACTAAATCACAACTTACTGTTTTTTCGTTTGTAATAATACATTATTTTTTTTATTTTTAGTAATACTGAATATATAAAATTTAGTTTATGATCATAAATTAAGCTGATTTTTATCTTTAATATTTTTTATTACTTATTAATTGACATAAAGATATATAAATTATTGAAAACACAAAAATTGGACTATTGGAATCAAGTCCGTTGATTCTAATGTTTTTTTCCACTTAACATAACCAATTACCATCAGTAACTTCTAAATTCAATTTTTGATTATTTAAGCAATGTTTTTCATTTTTTTGAGCAAATACGAATTAAAAGCTAATTATCACCAAGAAAGTGCAAGATAGTTTTATATTATTAATTCAGTGAACATAATTATTCCACATATATCTTAGACGCTTATTAATTTTGGTGGTCAATTTTGGTTTTAAATAGAAGACAACTCATGATCCATCAACTTAATAGCGGTCATTTCATTATCATCATCTATGTGTAATAACAGGTCCTTAAACTTTTATGTAAATTTAATGTTTATTAATACCTAATTAAAATGCCGTTTTTTTCTATTTTTTACAATTAAGTAGTTAATAAAAATTCAAAAAAAGCTACATTTAGCAATGATTGATTTAATATTAATGCGTACAAATAATAACATTCTGCCTAATTGTTGTTAATTGTTTTATGTAAGCCTGTTTGTGTGTGCATTACGTGGATTTTAATGAATTAATTTAAAGACGAGATGAGAAGTGAAGAGTCCTTGAAGGATTTTATCGATAATGAATGTGAGATGGATGGCGTAACCGCGTAGGTGTGGGCGTATCAATGGTCGGTGGCCCATTAAGGCAACTAATTGGAAAATTGATTTTCGCAACGAAATTAATTACGGGCAAACAGATGGTCGATTTAATTACATACTTCCTTAGTAGCGAGGAATATTTAGGAAAAAAATACGAATGGTAATAATGTTACATTCGCCACTTATTGAAGTAAACAAATTAGAAACTTATATAAATGTAGATAGACTTGAAATAATGTCAACAGTTTGAATTTATTCATATAGTAATACGAGGAATTTCTTTTATATTTCGGGAATGGAAAACAAAAAATGAAATTAAGCATAGTACATGGATTTATTGTTTTTTTAATAGTCTCTATGAAGATCAATACACTTTTGCACGCGCTTGAACCAATTTTCCAAACGTTTTTTCCTCTAACATTGGGGTACGTCCAAAACATAGGGTTTGAAGGCATCAACCGTTTCTTAAGGTGTCAAAAAAATTGAATTGGAATAAAAATAAGTCATTGAATGTGTGGTGGATGACCCATCATTTCGACTTTTTCAGTTCCCAAAAAGTCTTTTGTTTGAGCCATTGTCCTAGTGGAAACTGATCCATTAATGGAGGTTGGTTTCCCTTATTTTTTCAAAGACTTCTGACAAAAAAAAAAGGTTGTGTACCAGTTAGAATTGACCGTCTGACAGATGTCCAGTTATTCTGAAAAATGTGCTCCGTGCGTAAAGAACTTTTGTTAGATTTGTCTCACAGATTCCGTATACCTTCAATATGTAGTGGGTTTTGATGGTGCTTCATTACCAAAAGTCTAATTAAGTTCATCGATACACTGTTGATGGAGATTTCCGGATTCCTTTTGATTTATGAACAGTTTGTTCACAATTTGTATTATCAAGAGTTCTGAATTAATAATGTAGGCCCCTAAGCTTCATTTGTTTAAATTACATTTAGATTTTTACCTTAAAAAACTGGATAAAGAACTAAAATGGAGACTTAAATTTAAGATTTTATTGTTTTTTTAATTACCGCGATTGGATTTATACTTGGGACCCTTTTGTTTCTCTTTTCTTCATGCTTTCTTATAAATATGAAAACATGTTTTTAATATAACTCTGATATAATAGTCATAATAATTAAGGCTGCAAGTTAGAAGATTAATTAAAACACTATACAAAATAGTGAAACAAAATCAAGCGGTTTAATTAATCTTCTAATTAACATAAAAATGTTTCGCCACGGGTTAAGTGAGAATTTAATTCATGGTAGGGCTGTAAGACCGCTCACGAATTGACTATTGAGAGAATTTATCTCAATAAATGTATATCTTCCCTCTTTAATAATAATTAATTAAGGATAATAAAGTGGTCAGTACAGGGAAGAGCAAACAATTAATTTGACAAATAAAAATATAAATGTAAATATATGATATTTAGAAAACTTTTTTGTCTCCAAATTCAATTATTCATTCTTCTTACTGTTAAGCGTTTCTTCTTTGAGAACTTTTTCCAGTAGTTTTATTTTGTCTTTAATAATTATTATTCATCATCTTTATTACACTTACATTGTTTTACTTATACAAACATACATTACAATTATGTGCCTTAACAGAAAGGGTTTGTACGTACCTGCCTGGCCTATCGACTTAAGGTCTTTCTGCCCTATCGGTACAAATATAAGGTAAACTATAGATTGACTTGAGTTGATGTATTGTGTTTGTTGGATAATGGTATTTAGGTAGGATGTTAGGATTGGGAGGAATACAATATTTATTCTAGATATTGTAATTATGGGGTTTAGTGGAAAACTGTTCAGCAATGGCTAACAGACGTTGGGAAATCGTGGTTATTTGGGTTTGTTCATAAAGTACTTCTTTTGAGCGCGACAGGAGACATGAGAATAATACCAACAGCGGCTATGGAAGCCATGCTGCACCTGTCACTCTTGCACATATGTATTTATCAGAGAATAAGCAGCAACGGCGGCTATAAGGCTTCGAGCAACAAAAGGATGGCTTGTAAGCAACGGAGGAGGCGAACACCACAAAATTTTAAAGGATATCAGGAAAAGAAATCCCGAGATTACGATGTGGGTGGATAATATCCCTGGAAAATACATATTAACTAGAAAGCTTCAAATAGACCTGAGATACGAAGACTCAGAAGCAGGAAGGAAGCACAAAGAAATTCACATAAACACTGATGGGTCATCAACACAAAAAAAATAGGTCAAGGGAAAAAAACATATACATCATAACGGACAGCAGAGCAGCAAGTGTGTCCATTGCCCGCTGCAAAATTACCTCAGCATTAATGCTGAAAGAAGTGGCTCGTCAATCAGATGCTACAAGGAGTAGGACTATACACCCGGTTATAGAGTCAAAAAAAAATCATCGAAATAAACTCTAGTCCCATCTACAGAGAGTGTGAAGAGGAAGATGAAACCGCTGAGCATGTACTTCTCAGACTACCCGGTGTTATTCAACCTGCGCGAATCCACAATGGGAGAGGGATGTCTAAAGTCATCAGACATCCTAAAAGTCTATCTTGCTGCAGTCCTGGCGTTTGCCAATGCCTTGGGTTGTCTTGACCATAGCAAGGAATGAGGACTCAGGTGGGAGGACTCACAAAGGGCCCACTGGGGCTTACATGCAGCGGAACACTCTGCCCTTCCATAAAAAAAATCCAGATCCAGATCCATATTACTTCTTTAGATGGATTCTAGAGTGGGTTATTAGGATGTCGGACTTTGGTCAGGATGCGAAGTGCGGATCTTTCTTCTACTAGGAAATGATGAAGTGTTGAGGGTCGACATTGGGTGAAGAGAATAGATAGCACTATAATCAAGCAAGGGGCGGCAAATCGATATAAATTTTGACGGCTGCTTGTTTAGAAATGTCCTGGTTTTTGTACGGGGAAGGGGAAACTTCTTAAGTACGAATTTTTATTTTGGGCGATAAAGAAGTAATTTTATGTAAAGGGATGAGAAGCTTGACTTTTGAAGGATTAATTTCAATACGCCACTTGGAGAACCATGTATCAATGGAATCTAGGAATGAATGAAGGGATGTGAGTGCTGCTTGTAGGATGGGAGCATGGGATACTAAGGCAATGTTTAGTTTAGTTTATTTGCTTTACAAGTCTTACTAAAAAAATTATACAAAATAAAATTCTTGCCATTCAAGCTATATTTTTCCATTGCTGGCATCTATTTTTGTTCCAATTTTAAGGAACTATTTTATGATATCTACGTCAATATGAAATTTTATGTAAAAAATGTCCTAGGCAAATAGGAGTGGGTATAAGTCTGGGTTAAAGAAATTGGATCGGGGTTGAAAATGTCTGAGCAGTATAAATTATATAAGATGTGTGATAGGGGGGAACCTTGAGGGACACCCCGCGAGATCTCGTTGGATTTTAAATGAATGTCAATTTTCGGTTTTTAATAGATTTTTTTCCCTTAACAAATTCTGCTGAATTTTAAATGTTTTTTTTACAACTTTTACATATTTATTAACAAATTTTCATTATTTTTTCCTAGTGTTCCTATTTTAAGTTCTACTATTCTTCATATATAGGTTTTTTTAATTTCAATTATTTTATTTGTTGAGAAAGTTTAAACTAACTTTTAGGCATTTTCCGTCCGTTTTTTTTTCTTAGAAAATATAATTTTTGCTATTTTGTTCCTTTTTGAAAAACTTAGAACTGGTTTCAACTTTCCAAAGTTTTTTTCTGTTGTTTCTTAGTAAAATTCTTCATATTTTAATGTACACATTTTATTTTCTTAATAATTTTTCAACCTTCGGCTGTTTGAACAGAATTTTAATTTTAATTCATTGGCAAATTTTTTCTGTTAGTTTTCAACTGTTCTTTTTACACTTTTTCAATAATTTTAGCAATTTTTTTTAGATTTTCTCAAATTTTTCTTATATGCAGGGTGAGTTTTTTTAGATGTTCTCTATGGGGATTTCCGCAACTATAAGAGGTAGAAAAACGGTTAAAGAAGTGTAGATTTACGAGACGAATAAAATTCCACTTTCAAAGTTTTCAAAAAAGTCAGGGGTAACTAGATATTTTGAAAAAAGTAAAGTGTCAATTTTTTCAAATCAATATATTTCGGTAATTATGACAGATAGAAAAAAACTGTCAAAAGCAAAGTTGTAGATTAATAAAATATATTCAGATTTATCGCATTTATTTTTTTATGACGCAAACTTACATTTTTTAATGGAAACCATAGTTGGCTATGGCCTCTTTCAATAGATTTTTTTCTCTTTAATTCAATATAACATATGACATAGTTAATTCTAAAATAAGTGAGTTATAGTCATTTTAAATTTTATTATAAATAAGAAAAGATAAAAGTAAAACAATTGCAGTTTTTAATAATAATAGTAATATTGTAATTATTAATTTTACAGAGATAAACGAAAATTAAAAATCCGTTTTTCTATTTCTTATAGTTTCCGAGATCCTCATAGAGAACATCTAAAAAAAACTCACACTATATATTACAAAAATAAATTGCTTCTACTTTAACTTTTCCTATTCTTCATTTGTAGATTTCTTTAATATCATTTTTTGTTGAATACCTTTTGTACTTTTTTGTAAATTTTGAATGATATTTTGCCAAATTTAACAAATAAATATTAATCTTTAAACTGTTCTTTATTTGATGTAATTTCTAATTTAGTTTAAAACGAATTTATATATGTTTTTAATTTTAACTCGTTTTCGTTAGCAAAATTAATTTATCTTTTGGACAATTTCAATTGTTTTCTTTGACTTGAAAACTTTTTCTTATTTAAAAAAAATATAGTATTATTAAGTATTTTCATATATGTTTTTATTTTCTTTTTTTAATTATTTTTGTACAGAATTTTATTTTTTATGATGATTTTCAAGTATTTTTTACGGTTTTTAAGAATTTTTAGCAATTATTGTTTGTTAAATTTTCATATATTCCTCTAATCTAATATATCTACTTTAAGTTTAACTATTCTTCATTTTTATTTTATTTTTTATTTCAATTTTTTATTTGCTTTTTGTGGAACATAATTTACCGATTTTCTCCTATTGCTTCTTTGAAAAATATTTCAATAGATTTTGGTAAATTTTATACCTCATTTCTTGCAAATTATAATTTTTTTCTTTTTGAAAATAACACAATTTATTCCTTACTTTACTTGTTTCATTTTCTAAACACTTAAACACGTAAACCATCAATAGTGTTTTCTTTTTGCGAATGTTCATACGTTATTTTAATCATTAGGAAAATTTTAATTTAATTTTTAACTGTATTTCCCTTGCAAAATGCATGTCTCTTGATTTTTTTCGTTTGTTTCTTTTTAACTTAACCATTTCTTCTTTGAACACTTTTTTAACAATATTGACATATGTATTTTTATTTATTTTATTAGCAAATTATCGGCTGTTGCTAACATATTTTTAATTGTATTTCGTTAGCAAATTTCAACTTTTCTTTTTACAGTATTTAAGTATTTTGAACCGTCAGTTTTACCAAAGTATCAATTAATATTTCTAAAATTTTCATATATTTTTGTAATCAAATGTTTTCTTGTACTATTCCTCCTTTTTAGTTTTTTGATAAAGTTAAATTAATTTAAAATTATTTTTAACACGTCTAAAAGAACACGAACGAGCTTTTAGATTAAAACATAACCATTTTACTTACGCTAATCATTAATTGGACAATAATCATATTTTCGGTAAGGATTTACTTTCAGTAATCAATTTAACGGCGTAAAATGGATTTACTTGAAGCCCTAGAGATTCATAAAGCAAAAATTCCCTTCATAATAACCAGACTGACATAATTCTCCTCTTTTCGAAGGTATATATTTAATACCTGTTAAAATTTTAGAATACTTTATTTTTGATAATGATCAGTTTATAATCGTAGTCAATAAATAACTATTGTGGTAAAACAATGTGAAAAGTGTTTTATTTATATATATTCACTTGTTTTGCTTTGCGACATTCATTTAAATTATGGAAATTTCAATTGTGTCTTTTTAAATTTCAATCTATCTGTAGTAGCGTTTATTGTTTTTAATAGATTAACATTTTTTTCCGTAGCAAATTTCTTGTGCATATTTTCCATTATTTTTTAAAGATTCTTTCACTCTTATCTCTTTCTTCGAGAAGTTTCGGTAAATTTTCATGTTTTTTAACACTAGTTTAAAACACAAATAATATTTCACATTTTATGATTCCTTAAAATTCTCAAATAAAAACGAAAACAAATTTCATTTTTTTAGAAAGTTTTTAACCTTTTTTTTTAGCAAATTTCAACTACTTTTTATAGCTTTTAGTTTAAATTTGTTCTCACAATTTGTCACCCAACCAATTGCGTCCAACACTGACGTTATATGGACAATGTTTATAAGAATTATTTTGATTAATTTATAATGTCTGTTAAAGTGGTTAATTGCCAAATCGCTATAGCTTCTGCCTTTGAGAAAATGTTTCCTGCTTTTTTATTACTTATGAATTTTGTTTTTCATAAATTTCTTCTAAATTTTAAAATTATGAATTGGTTTCAGCACGATTTATTATTTAAGTTATTTTCAGAAAATAAAGGCAAAGTTCTTTTTTCTAATTTTTTAAACTATTAAAACCTATGATGAAGGAAGAAAGGAAAACAGTGTTGGACTAGATCAAGAGTACGATGGCCAAAGATTATTATTATTGAAATAGGTCAAGAGTACGCTACGGTAATGAATCTTTTATAAGCTTAGGTCAAGAGTACGCTAGGGAAATGAATAATTTATTACAGTAAGGTAATGCTTAGTAAATTACGTAATCAATAATGTACTGGTTTAGATCAAAAGTACGCTAAGGTAATGAATCATTTTCAACAACATTTGAACAAAAATGATACTTATTCTACCTTCATACGCGGTAAAATTGACAGATGCAAGGAGACACCATTTAGAAAGACTATTTTATCATCATCAATTATAAATGCTATTGTACAAGCAAGTGCACCAATCTAATATCATTTTCATCAGACAAATAATACATTTGAATAATTGATAATATGGAAAAAAATATATATATTTATTTATAAAATATTATAATATTTTCATGATGGTGTTCATGTGTAGCTCTTTCTTATAATCTTATTTTCTATATAATATAATAAGTTAAGTATGGAAATTCATTACTAATAAACCAAAATACCAATTTGTTTAAAAAATTATTCATTACAGCAAGATGGTGCTACATAAAAATAAATCAAGAGCCTTAAAGAATGTGCGATTTAAATTTATTCGTCACTTATATTAGCATCGGAAATTATTTTAAATTCAGTTCCATTCCATACTTCCTACATGATTGTCCGTGATGTATAACATATGAATATCAAGAACGCATTGTGTCCGGCCAACGCGCACACCCATATAAAAATGAAGTAAATCCACCTACGGGTAGGCACGTTATGCAAAATGGAAAAATTAGAGACCTTTTTCTTCCGGTTAAGAAATAATAATAATACCAACAACAACAAAACGTTGGTGGCCTTATGGATGTTTGAACATGTGTGCGGTGACCCAATTTGCCTCAGGCATAAATCGGTCTTCTTTATTTAATTACAGTCAATTGACAGTGACGGTAACGACGCGTGATTTACATCAGTAAAGGTTTATCAAGTATAATATAAAAATTAAATCATTTTTTTATGATTTAATCATGTATACCATATTTAAATTGTAAGATATGTTTACATCCTTTGTAAATACCAAAAAATGTCACTGATGTAAAATTTTAGTGATTTTAAACCAACGATTTGTTTGTATTACGGATTAATGGTGAAATTATCAGGAACACATGTCGGTGAAAAGCGGTAGTTATTAATTTCAAGGCGTCAGATGTTGCTGCAAATTGAAATATCAACGGAGAAATCTTCCGCCCACGCGCGCCGCGTACATAAAATCTCGGAAATGCTTCCCAATAAGGCCGTTCTGCAGAAGGAAAGACCTACTTGTTGCGAAACGTCTCTTGGCGCCGTTTCGTCGTCCGGCCTTTAAACAATCTCCTCTTGACCGGATCGGACCACACACTTCTTTCTTTATGCAAAACACATGGCGCTATTATTACGACATCTATTGCACCAGTTGCAATTCAGCGGATAGTATTGGATATGACACGATAACAATCGACGTTTACTTATTAATGGCATTTAAAGAGAAAATAAATATGTAATAATCTGTGTAATACAATTAATATTAGGTACAATGATTTTATTCATATTCCTGTTGATGGTTAAACCTATTAATGAAGTAGTAGTAGTGTTTAGCTATGGATTACGTGGACCTTCCTTCGTGTTATTCGCGCATGTGTGTGTAAATGAACTTGTTACTTAAAAGGATACCCCTCATCACTCCAAAGTGTCATTAACTATCTCTAAAGGAGAAGCGTTTTGGTTTAAATGTTTTAAAAACGATGATATCTCTCTGAACGAGAAACTACGCCCTGTAGGAGGACCATAAAAAATATGCATATCTAGAGGACCTAAAAAGTGCGATAACGATGAGTTAGAGAAGATGTTAGCTGAAAATTTGGCACAAACGCAGAAAGAGCTTACAGAACAGCTGGGAGTAACCCAGCAATTAATTTCCAAATGCCTACATCAGATGGGAAAGATCCAGGAAGAAGGAAAATGGATTCCGCATAAACTCACTGAAACCAAAAAAAAATCTAGGATTAGCACTGTGTCTTTCTCAGCTCCATAAACAGCGTTGAAAGTCTTGTGGAAAATCGTTGAGGGTGATTAGAAATATGTTAGATACTCAACACAATCAGAAATGCAGAAAGTCATGGGTAAATCCCGCCGAACCATCATAATCGGTCCCAAAACCCAAACGAAGGTTCTTCTCTGCATTTGGTGGGATGTGAAGGGCATTCTTTATTATTAATAGTTGCAAGCGGGCGAAACAGTTACTGCAGACTGCTACAAACGTCAATTGATCTGATTGTATCAAGAATTGGAATGAAAACGGCCGTATGATGGCAAAGGACAATATCCAATGAAACTGTTACATTACAACTCGAGACCAAACATTGTTTCCAACATAATAAGTTATGAGTGGGACGTCTAGCAGCACCCGGTATATTTACCAGACATTCTTCATTCAATTATTCCAGTCGATGCAACACGCCTTGTTCGATATGAATTTTCAATCAGTAGATGAGATCCGAAGATGCCTTGACGTTTCCGAAGACGTAACATCTTCTGGGATAAAATTCACCAGCTTCCTGAAAGATGACTTAAATTTATAGAAAACAACAAACAATTTTAATTAATAACGTTCTGAAAATAAACCTTGAATGTAGCTGAAATAATTGGATTATTCATTTCTACACCTAGATTATGTATATTTTGAAAAGTTGGCTATAATATTTAAATTAAGTGTTCTAGTACACAACTCTAAGTTCATAGCCGACGAATATACAAAAAATTCTTTTCGAACAATTTGTGATTAAAAATGTTCTGTATATAATTACAATTACTATTCATAACGTATCAAATCAAAACCTTAATTCTTATTATTTAATAAATCAGCTGTCGTCTTCTTTGTAAAACTAAAAACCCGCCTTATTTTTCTTCTCCTGCATTAGCAATCTGCAACCCACGCCCGATTCCGTCAGAGCCAACAAATAAGGCATTGAGGATCGAGTGGAATCGGAGTAAACAACAAAGTCGTTATGAATATTCGCCGATGCGAACCGATTTTATCTCAGATACAACATATTTTTTCTTTCCACTGGTGAACCATATTAGTTCACCGCGAGAGTTCTGGAATGGTTACCATTAATACGTCCATAACGACGTAAACGGTGTAATTATTTACTAATAATATTATGTATAGTGGTGATACCCACTGCCGCTGATTCATACATATTTGTCATTACTTAATATGCGAATGCTCCGTCTTTATTTACCAATATAGTTGTCTCTGTTGCTAATGGCGTTCTCCTTTTATGGTAAAGATGTGATAATTGCTTGCACGTAGATATACACATTTTTTGGGCAAATCGCTTTGTTTGATAAAATAATAATAAAGTCCTTTAGGTAGTTGTAGAAAATTTACTAATATTTGATATTGCAATCAAAGTTGTAGTTTCAAAAAGAACTAGTAAATGCTGACCAGACTTCAAACTACTACCAATAAATAAAAATTAGCTTAATAAATTGTAGAAAGAACGTTTAAAGCAATATTCTGTGTATAGCGCTGGAGTCAACTTAGAAGGAGTGAACACCTATGAGGACAAGCGTTTGAGACGACCGTCAGTCATTACACCACCCAACCTATAGTTCAGATCTAGTCCTTTGCTTAAAACATACATTATGTTAAACAATATACAAATAGGAGGGGACGATAGTTATGTGCAATCAAGCTCCACCAGTAATTAGAGGTTAATTAATATAAAAATGTTTCACCATGGGTGAGAATTTAATTAATCGCTCCACCAGTAAGTTAATGGCAATATCATAGAAAGGGTTTTTACCTTACTCACATCGGACTCCCTAGGTAGGGACCCACACCAACGACCTAAGAAAGATTGAAATACAAGTTTGCAAATACTAGAATTACTAAATATAAAAAAGAATTGTTGACAATAAGTAAAGGAATTATTTTTTTTGTGTAGTGATGTTATAAAAGTAAAAACATACCTACTTAAACTGGTATAATGAAATGTAATTCTAAATACATAAATCAGTATTTACAAACTTAACTTAATACGTCTTTATACAGCATCTATCGATATGAATACATATATAGAGTGCGTTTTTTTTTGTTTTTGTTAATAATATGGCCTCCTGGGATTATTCTGAAACCAAATAATACACAATTATATTTTGATTAACTGTATATAATGTTATGTTGTTAGTCTCGGAGAATTATACCTATTTTCCACACCTATTTAATTATTATTATTATAAACAATAAATTATTCTTTAACTATCAGGGTTTGAATTATTATAGTGAATCATAGAATTATATTATTTCAAAAAAAAGGATTTAAAACCTTTCGTCACACTTTTATTATAAAACTATTTAATTTAATAAATCACCACAGTGTTTCAATACAATTTTACAATTATTACATTTCATTAATATTAAATATGTACAATAATAAGAGTATTACAAAGGTGTGAAGAAAGCTTTTTAAAAGTATTGGTGAGAAAAATTAATTTCTCTGAGCATAACTGAGCCGGAGTATTATATGTAAGAACTATTTTTAGTGATTTAATATAAATTAACACGTTAACGCCAGCGGGTCCCACCGGTGGTGCACGAATTTTTACGCTTTTGATACGCCACTGATTATTTCTATGGTGACAATAAATTATTTTATCGCGCATAGGACTTAAACGTAAACGCAATTATCACAATAATTATATATTATTCAATTTGATGTTTTCACGGAAACAGAGAATAGACAAGCGAGATTAATTCCAAATAATAGATTTTTGCATTCCACTAACAGAATTTTTTGTAGTTAGGCCTAAAACAAATTGGCGCGATTGAATCTCTGAAGATTTAATAGAAAACTAGTGAAATACAGTTAATTAATCATAACAGAATTATTATTTATTTTGTTGATGTACATTTTTAAAACATTTAATACACATCGCATGTTGTCCGTTACATTGAGGACAAAATGTCATAACTCTCTTCGTTTTTTCTTAGCCATTATGCTACCTTGCTGTGCAGATAGTATTTTGTAGGACTCTGTGCACCTTTTTCTTGCTCTTCTTGCAGTACCTTCTCATTATTCAATAATATGTCTCTGACTTTGTTATTTTTTGGTCTAAATGCTTTGCACTTTTTTTCATTTATTAGTTTATCAATAATATGTTCATCATTTTTATTAATTCGTTTATTTCCCCATTTCTGATAAATATCCCAAGCATTAGCAACCGACGTTCCACATATTAAATAATAACAGTAACAACGTTCTTATACCACTTAATTGTTTTTCATAAGCAATTATAATATGAAGATAGTTGATCTGATAGATCCACCCCTTTTTGGCATTATTATAATCACTTACAACTTCAGGTTTTAATTTACCATTCATAGTTTCAGTAATAGCACATGTGTGTGCGCTGCATGAAGTTCGCATGGCAACTGCCCTTTTATCTGTCCATTTCATAAATTTGATGTCTCTACGATTTTGTAAGTAAATAATAGTATCTAGTCTGTATTTTTCTTTGGCTTCAGAGACAGGCACTTCCAGAATCTAATAAGGGATAGAGACAATCGAAAAGGAAAACATAGAGAAGATCTCTGTGAAAAAGTTAAAAACCCATAAGAACCTGACTCCGCAAAATCCTGATCAAAAATCACTCCAACTCATCAAGCTAATAAAAAAACCTGATGGTGGTAAGCAATTGAGAAAATCGAAAAAGAAAACATGGAGAAGGTTTTGTGAAGGAGTTGATAAAACCTGGTTCCATAAAGTCCTGTCCAAAAAACACTCCAGCGCATCGGGCTAACAAAAAAAGGTGATTACACAGAGGAGCTTAAGAAAAATCTCAGTGTGCTGCTAAAGACGCACTTCTCAAGCTCAACATCTGTGGACTCCCAAAAAACACTGCTCAATCTACAAAAGAAAATATATATCTACCTACTAGAGAAAGCAAAAGCAAGGCTGGCAAACTCATTACCAAAGAAAAAAAAATTGAATGTGCAGTTAATAGCTCTTACTTAACCCTTCATAGTACCAGGCCTAGATCTGTTCTTAAGTGTATCTTATCAATATTATCTACACATCTGCGAAAATTTCTAATAGCCCATATTGCTGATAACGTTTCTTTATTTCCGCCTTGAAGTGACGGTTGGCGTATTCTATGGGACCGTCAGCTCGTTTTTTGCTTTGGCATGTAGCAGGAATTGAAGAAATTATTTAATCTAATTAATTTAAATATTTAACTAAGCAATGCTTATTGTAGGATAGAGATGGCCACCCAAGTGTTTGTGTTGGCTTCTATTTCCTTTTGATACCCTCCCTGAGCACAGGCAGTTTACAAAGCTAGCCTAGCATATATTCCAATGGAATGGAAAGATAAAATATATTAAAATCCTGCAGTTCGTTCGTAGAAAATTAACTAATAATTTAAAAATACGAAAACATTTCATTAGTTGTAATATTCGTAACGCAAATTACTTTTGTATCCTTCAATGTCTTTCGAGGTATTAGCCAGAGAAGTAGTTTTTTCAATAAGTTATTTGTTTTGTAATCTTAGTAAGACTCATTGTTGTAGATTCACGAAATGTTTTCGTATTTTCAAATTATTGCAATGGAAAGAGTCTAGGGTGATATTTATCCCGAAAGCGAACCGAAGGCCAAATTGTTCCGCTTAATTAGCCTTACCTAATTTCTCCTAGAAGTCATAAAAAAATTGTAGACAACGGTATAAGGAGCAATGAACTAATAACAAATCTGCACCATAGGCAGCAGTTATCAACCATGCAAATCTACTGTAAATGCATTTTATAGCCTCCAAACAGGCACAGAGCTTCACTGCAACATTTATAGGTATTTTTGTGAGTATTGAAGGTGCGTTTGATTACACAACCTTTAGAATCATGAAAAACAGGGCCACCAAGAAGGATATCGACATACCCATAATAAGATTAATGAAGGCAATACTTGAAAACCGTAATTTCACCGCAGGAATAGGAAGTGAATTAGAAACGGTAACCACAAGGCGGGGTTCTATCGCTTCTACTGTGGTGTATCGTGGTGGAGGACCTTCTGACAACCTTAGTAATACTCAATGTTCAATTCTGACAAAACTGGGATGGTATTTCACTAATATTGTAGCAAGCTGTATATCGAAGCTCCCAAGAGAAATTGCGCTGTCCAATCAAGTGAATTATCTAGGTTTATTATTAATTAGGAAAATGGGTTACAAAGGGGCACACATTAGTCTGATATCAGGCAGCCAGGCTACTATTAAGAACTTTAAAGCCTACAGCTTTAATTCTAAAGCTACTTGAAACTGTAAAGAAGTTCTGAACCAATTGGTAAATGGAAACAACCTCACTTTATTATGGATATCAGGCCACGCAAATATAGAAAATTAATACGTCGACATACTTGCCAGGGAAGGATGGCAATTGGTAAGTAAGTAGCAGCATTGGAGTGGAAGAACATTCTGCCGAGTGAACTTCACACGGATCTCATACGTCAAAATTATATAAGTACATATGTGTATACATTTTAATACCATATTTGTGACTTTTTCTTTGAATATATTGTCAAAACCTGACACGACCTTGCGAAGGAATAATACTTTCGCCAATCACAATATTTCTGCTGGCTTTAATTTCGTTTGTCCAATACATTTTGAATTTGGCCCAGACGATTCCCAGTATTATTTACGTTATTATCGCTAAAATGAAGATATTTCAAAATATCCAAAAACGATCTAGCTTCATTGCTGCTTTTATTCTTATGTTAGTATAGATCGTGTTATACCCATGATTATTAGTATTCCAAAAAAATTTCTAATCTCATCGAATGATACAGGTTTACATATTTTTTTATGATTTCTCTTGTTATTGTTATTATGATTATTGACTTGAGATTGATTAGCATACCTATTTGTTTCTTGGACTAAAAGCTGGATAATTTTATTTGTCACAAATAAAGAAAATAAAGAAAATTGACAGTTTGTATCTACATCATTTTCTATCAACTCTTCGTCCATTATATAATTGTAAAATTGAATTCTTCTTTTAGTTATTGGTGCCCATTCTTTAGAGTTGTTCATTGGTATATGACCATCTGTATTTTCAGAATATTGATCAATCGGCTCATTGCCATAAGTAGCAATGGTAATATCTTCCAAAGAAGTCGTAATTAGTTGCTTTGATTTTTTTTTGCTATTTACGATAAACGATTCTAAAGAATTTTCGTCTTCTGATAAATTTATTTTCATTTTGTTCATAATGGGATCATATAATATAAATACATTTTAAAACTAACATAAAATTACCTTTATATTATAATCCAAATTGCGAACCAAATTTTGTCAATTTAAATAAATAATTGCATAGTTTAAAAACGCCGGCGTCAACGTGTTAAGGTTATCTTTACGTAACTCATCTAATCAAATTAATCATTTAGTTTGATTGATCAATCGTAACAACAAATCTCTGTAATTCATTTTAATAAAACCTCTGATGAATTCTTTCTGCAGGTGACATGTATGATAGACCATTGAATAGTGCTTACTTATATGAATTTAAATTGCTCATATAAAAATATACTACACTTTTATTTTGATATTACCACTCTTGATCATTTAACTTAATAGAGGATGAGGACATAAACGTTTTCAAAAACAATCGAAAATCATGTCTAAATAATTTAATAGAAATATTCACTTGATGATATTATGTGTCACGTAATATATTCTGAACTTTCTTTAAGCATAGGTATAAATTGCTTAAAACCATGAACAAAAAATCAAATATTTACACTTACCAAAGGATTCGGTCTAAACCGATAAGCTAACATCATTCTTTTTCTATAGGCATCATATTCATCATCATTGGTGTCAACTGTGGACGGCTGATCTAAACCCAGACCTTGATTTGAGTCTCTTATATTTCCCCTGAAAATGAAATAAGTTCCAAAAATTTCCATACAGTTGTAATTAACAGGTAAATTAAATAGTAGGCTATTAGTCCTTTTAACTTCATTCATATTAATATTTGCGTTACCCTAAATGACTGGAACTGCGCAATTAATTCGAGTCGACGATTTTCTTACTCACTTGTTGACCGGTTCCAAGATACCCTTCCCTTCCGTGCCTAAACCAGTGCCTTCCGACCAGCCTAACTTCTGCAGCATTTTGAAGCCGATATTATCCTCTTTCAGTTTGAACTCTTTGTAATCGGATACGTCTAATTGACGTCCCTCTTTGGCGGCCTGACTCTTTTCCATGAACTTTTTAAACTCCTCGGGCGGTAGGAAATCACCGATGTGATGTTTACCCTCCGCCTGTCGTGTCAGTTCGTTGGCCCATATTTGTGTCGCCACCATTTCCTAATAAAAACAAATACATATAGATAAACCAATAAGGTGACATCTATTGTCTATAGCGTTAGATGTTAAATTAATGATGAGATCTAAAATACATCGAAATTGTTGTATAATACGAAAACAAAGCAATTTAAAAGTTAATCAATAAAATTTCGGAGAAATATTGTTTCATGTTTCACAATAAATTGGTTCCTATTACATTACCTTTTGTCTAACTTTGTGCTCCCAAGTTCCACCGTCGACGTCCTCGTCAGAATCGTACTCGTACTTATTTTGGCCGGACTTTTTCAATCTCTCAACCTCCTCCCGCTTTCTGACCATATCCTGATACAGGATATTAAGCTTGTAATGGTCTTCGGCTTTCTTCCACTCTTCCTCGCTAAGATTAGTCGAGCCGAACGTGTTGGCGGCGTAGTGCAAAAGGCCAGGATCGGAACGCGTGATTTTCGATAAAACCACAGATCCTAAAAAATAACGATGAATGTATCAGTTTTTAGAACTAAACTCAAAGTCTCGAATAATATCACAGCATATTATCCCTCTTAAAAGGAACTTATAAACTGCTTCACAGATAATATATTAAACGATGGGTTATTTCTGGTTTATCTTGTTTACAAGTGTATTACTTCTCCCAATATAAAAATTTAGTACTATCAAAAACGTAGCAGAACAAGTATCGAATTTGCCAATATAATAGTTTATTAAACTTCCAGGTGTCTTATTAAATTTAATAGAAATGTTAATACACAGTAAAATATTTTCTAGAAATAATTATCTATAAAATCTATGAAATAGATTTTACACCGTGAATCAATTACCTGTTGGTATTGTAGTAGCAGCGGTTAGAGGCGAGACAGCAACAATTCCCGGCGGCGGCACATCCTCCTTATCACCCCACCGACTTTTCCTCTTCTTCCTCCTTGTCCTTTTTTCCTCTTTAGAGGTAGCATCAGAATCATCTTCTACGCCCAAACCATCAGGCTCGTATATATCCTCCGGCCTGTAATCCTGTCCGTCCCCGCGCAGTTCCTCTTCGAATGTGGCGATGAGCTGCTGGTACTGCCTGTACGCGGCCGACTCCTTGTGGAACAGAAACCTACAACACGTCCACCAAAAAATGGCGGATTGAGGTGTGCCGTCAATGAAAACAAAACATGCACGAATCCCGTAGGTAACTCTCGCTAAAATTTTTCGCAAAAATATTACTTTTAAGTTTAGAAAGTATTAAAAAAATATATATTAAAAATATGAAACAACAAACACAGCTATTGTTGGTGTGTATGTGTGTGTTGTAGTAGGGCCTGCATACCACAGTGTGGGATCTTGGCTTTTGCGATGTCGCACGAAGTCCTCGATGCCGGGTCCGCACTGCGCCACCACGCGTCCTAGGGACGCCATCGCCTCGTAATCGGCAGTACCTGGGGGAAACACTTCACAAACCGTCACTAACGTAACCGATGCGACGCGGGGCAGGCATTTTACACGACTTTACTGAATGACGCTTCTCAATCGGTACACGTTTCAAAGACAATTCTACTCGATTGAAAAGCGTTTCCTATTTACATATGTACAAGTGAGAGATTTAAGTAGCATTGCCGGCCCCGCTTGAAGGGTAAATGGTCAAGGGGTAAAATAAAAATTAAAAGTGGGATGATTGAACGTTGTTGTTGTTTGCCGCCTGCTAAATACCTGGACGTGTTATTAATTTTTTTTATTTGGGACTGTTCCTGCAAGAGAGCTGAGGAAGGAGTATGTGTGCGCATAAGCATTAGAGGTAATTACCTGCATTCATGTCCTTCACGTTCTGCGCCTGCGCCGATGGTGGTGGGGGCAAATTCATGAATCCTGGTGGTGGCACCTACAAACAAATTAATATAAATAGGAAAACAATTTATCATCAGAAATCATCAAATTATATACTTTAAACTGTTATCACCAGATAATAATAATAATAAATATAGCCTTTGGTGGGTTTAGAACTAGTAAAGTAAGACAAATTTAAATCTAATTTGTTAACAGCAGCACGGGTGCACTGATATCTTAGAAAATTGATGTTCTTATACAACCCAAAATTTAATAAATTAATACCTGCGGATTCTGCAGCAATGGAGGCGGACAGTTCATGTTAATAGGCGGCGGCGGAACAATCCCCAGTCCCGGCGGTGGAAGTATAGTCTGTGACATCAGCGGCGGTATCGCAGGTGGTGGATTAGGCGCAGGCTGTTGCGGCAGCAATGATACACTTTGCAGTTGCAAAATCGGCTGGGGAGTAACGATTGTTACAGGTTGTGGCGGCGGTATTAATAAATTCTGATGCAGCTGTGGAGGTGGAGGCGGCATCGTTGTAGGCGGCATAACATTTGGTGGCGGGATGCACGTCGGAACGTTCCCTCCACCTTCCTGTAGACTAGGCGGCGGTACGGATTTGTTGGGTGGGGGTACGTTCTTTAAGAAATCCGGATCGGACATGTTCTTCTCGTTAGGAGTTGGTATACTTAAAATGTCTAATGGTTTCGGATTCGGGATTTCGTTGAGCTGTATTGGAGAAGGTGGCGGGATGTTTTGTACTTGTAACGGCGCTGGAGGTGGTATAGCCAGGGTGTTGATTGGTTCGGGCTGAGGGATATTGTGCACTTGAATGGGATTTGGCGGCGGAATGCTGGATAATTCCAGCGTCGGAAGACAGGGTGGTGGGGGGACTGTGATAATACCTCCTTCCGCGTTTTGTGGTGGTAGAGTTACTGTCGTAATTACAGTCGTGGGAACCAAGTCAACCATTTCTATACTAGTCAGTTGTATTTGCGGGGGTGGAACATTTAACAACAGAGGTGGTGCAGCTATTACTGTTGTGGGGGTTGCGTTTTGAGGCGAAAGGGGGTACTGTACAGTTTGTGGAGAGACTAGGTTTTTCAAAAGCGGCTGGCCTGTGACGTCCTGCGCAGTGACGATAGATTGACCGTCAAAATTAGGTTGTGAAATTAAATTCGCATAAGAGGTGCTGATGTTGATTTTCGTTTCAAATGCAGGTGGTTTTTCAGTAGAGAAACGAGATGTGCGCACCTTCTGTGGGCGGACGTTGTCTTTTTGCTGCTGCTGGTTATCTCTTTTCCATTTATTCTTATTTCTATCATCACTGCAAAAAAATTATAACCCTATTAAAAGATATTTATTTTACTATGGTAAAACACCATTTAACCACTTCCCGCATATGCCAGAGATATCTTGGGCACGAGCATATTACTTTCAAACATAATAAGGCGTTAACAAGCTGCATGGATTGCTTATTAATGTATTATTTTTATTTGTTTTTATGTTCAATTTATGACCAAATATGTTAATAAATAACAATACAAATTAAATTAGAATAGCAAGTAGATATATACCTCCCTGAAAATTTAATTACCATATTTTTAGTAAGAATCTACAATTCAGGTAAAAAATGAGTTAATATTAGAACACATAAACAAAAATTTAAGTTTTTTTACACTAGTTAATCAAATTATAGAAAGAATTGTACTTTCCTTATATTTTACTCAAAAACTATGAGGTTTACGCAAAAAGGCTATTCTTTATGATTTGTTCATTTTTGAATTGTCTACAATTATTTGTAATAAAAGTTTCACATAACTCTAATAGTAATTAGCAATTGGTAAAAAAAGTTAAATTTTCATTTTTTATTTTTTTTCTTAAAAGCTAAGAATTTTATGAAAAATATGTTTTTATAAAACTTGTTCAGTTTTTTATTCCCTTTAACTTTTGTTTGAACCGTTTTTTTTAATTTTTTATATTTAGAAAAATATCACGAAAAAACAAAAAAACGCCTCGAGTAAACATCCATTTCCGGTCTATGAATGTTCACCAAAAGTTTTTCAGTTCCAGTTTTGAACGATAAAACCTTAAGTTTAAAGTTTCATCTCAATCGGATAATTCGTTTTTGAGATACAGCGCCCACGAACAGACAGACAGACAGACACAAAAAAATGTTTCCCAGAAATTAGTGTAATGGACTCAGGGGACCTCAAAACGGATATTTCAGCAAAAAAAAAAAAACCATATGTATACTTCGTACTAAGAAAATTGATGAAAATTAATTGACAATTTGGATAATTCATTTTCGTAAAAACCTATACATTTAAATTCAATTAAATCTTATGTTTAAATACTTAAATAAATATTGTCTTAATAATTAATATTAATTATTTTCAGACTAACCTATATCGATCATGGTTTTCCCTGGACTTGAATGCCTTTAATTTCTGCTCAAGCTTTTTATCCTTCATCTGTTTGAACTGATTCAAAAACGAACCATCATTGGAGAATGTGTTAAAGTTGAATGGCTTTTTTTCTTGTAGCTTTGGAGTTACAACAGCACTGCTACTAAAAAGAAAAATTAAATATTTGTGAATATAAACAATTTTTTTAATTTTCACCTAGTATTTTAATTCATACACGTTTACATAATATTTTAATGTGCTGCTGATTACATAATTAAAAATAACATTAGTTCTATATTACTATAAACATATAGTCGTATAACTTAACTTAAATTTAAATCTATCAATGGATTTGCTTAATTAAATGATTTTTACAGTAGCTGTGTTCATAGCTACTATAAATATAGTCATGTTGTTTCTTAAAATATTCCAACAAATGTATCTTACAAAACACACTACAAAGTAAGTTTGACACAGAACACTATATTATTAAATACCTTTTACTACTTCCTTTTGATGTGGAAGACGAGGATTTTTCTTGTGCGGCAGCCTTCATCTTCTGCTCAAGCTTCGCTTGTATTTCCCTTTTCTTCTGCTCTATTAGCTTTTCTTGATGAGACATTTGTGCAAAGCGGTCATTCCTGGAAATCTTCGTTTGGAATACCTCAATTGTGCCCTTTTTCGACATGGTGGTTGACTGGACAACGTCCGGGGGCATGTAACCAACGATTAGACACGGGGAAAATTATCAAAACTACCTTTGTATACTTTAATCGATGGAAAATCGTTTTTCACCCTGCTTTATTTTTCAAAATGACACAATAGACGGACATTTTGATTAATTGTGTTTAAACTGTTTAGGTCTTGGGGAAATGCGCAATTTGAATGTTGTCATCCTGAATATTCATAGAATGGTGTTGATTGGATGCGCTTATCGCAATATTGTATTTGTTAATATTATACATTGAATTGGTTATATTTGATACACTTTCCATAACGAACTTTCTTTATTTACTTCCAAATATAATAATAATAATAGTAGTAATGATTATTGTTAAATTAAAATAATTGCGTAATTTTGTTTTTTCAATCAAATACACAATATTTAGAAAAAACAACTATGTCGTAGAAAAATTAAGAAAAAATTATATACGTATTAGAATTTTAATTTTAGAGCGCATTAACTTGGAATTATTTGAATATAATTTAAGTTTTTTTCAGTAATAGTTTTCTATAGTATTTATTTTTAGGGAAATTTCGTTATAACGAAAAATATTTATAGGTTATATCCGTCTGTTTATTTACAATCTCACGTGTACCCTAGAAAATACACTGCGTGTACTTAATCACAATTCATAGTTATATTACATTTGTATACAATAAAATCCAAAAATGTCCGTGTGGAAAAAAGTGGCTAAAGCCAACCAAAAGACCCACAGGGAAAGGCATCAACCAGAAGATCGAAAACACTTGGGATTGCTCGAGAAGAAAAAGGATTACGTTAAACGCGCCAGTGATTACAACGACAAACAAGCGACTCTGAAATTATTAAAAAAGCGTGCTTTAAATAAAAACCCCGATGAATTTTACTATCACATGATAAATTCAAAAGTCGTTGATGGTAAGCACTTTGATAAGGAAGGTAGTGAGGACGAGGACAGCCCCGATCAATTAAAATTAATACGTACGCAGGACTTAAAGTATGTCACATTTAAGCGTACCCAGGAGATGAAGAAAATCGAACGATTACAGGCTCAACTGCATATGTGCAGCGTTGATGTAAAACCACAAAATAAACACATTGTATTTACGAAGAATTTGGAAACAGACGTTGAATCCCTTAAGAATAGGTCTCTAGGTGTCTTGGCTGAGAAGGAGATACCTGATGTCAATTGTGAACAGTTGGTTGAGATTTCGAAGAATAGGAAGGGTTTGTATAAAGAGTTGGCCAAGAGGATTAAGCGGGAAAAGGAATTAGCGATTGTGCAGCAAAAGTTAGAGGTTAGAAGGCAGATTGAGGCCAAGAAGAATGTTTTACCACCAAAGAAGATTCGCAAAGGAACTAAAAACTCAGCACCTGTTTACAAATGGAAGTACGAGAGGAAGAGATAGGTTTCATAAATAAGACTTTATAAAATATTGTTAAAAAATAAAGTGAATTTGATAATAATCGAAATACATATTTTAATAATTATAAACTTTCTTTAGGTTTATTTTAAATATTGTATTCATATATTGAAGTGACTAAAATTTTAGACAAATCCTACATACAAAGTTGAAGTTTAATTATTTTTTTTTTAATTTGCAATAATATATCCCAACACAATTGGGTGGGTTTCAATCATTTATTTTATTATTGTTGATCACTGCAACATCTTTCAGTGATCAAGAATAAAAGAGAAACTGTCCCATCTGTGTTGTTTTATTTCAATGTATTATGAAGTTGCTTGATGTATCCACCTCAATTAAATTCAATATTATATTGTTTAAAACCCATTGAAAATCAATTGGTTGATACTTTAAGCATTTCATCCAAAAAGGTAATCAGATTTTCTGAAGACACATGACTGCCGGTTCAATGAAGTCATATATGATTATTACACTCGATTGTGGCATAAAATCCTTTGGTGTAACCAAATCTAATAAAAATAAAACCTTTTTTTCCATAAAAAGATGTTTCATTCTGATTGATTTGTTAGACTTAGTTCTTAATTAGACAAATAACTTAAAATCTACATTTTTTAAATCCACTTCATTTGTTATATGATAACATAAACAACCCTGATGACTCTTGATCTTCACATTAGAGATTAATATCACATGTTATGAGAAATCCAATATTTTTCATGGGTACCATTCACCATAGCCATCAACTTATTTTTGTATGTTCATAAAACAGAATAATAAAACAGTTTGTAGGAATGACAGTGAAACACACAGCATCCTCACTAGTTATTTATATGGTATTAAAACAGACATATAAAACAAACATTTCCCACCTTGTTATTAGGACATTGAAATATATCAATTATAAAACATGTGATGTTTACATAGTGATTCCATAAAAATTTACCCATATTTGTACAAAGTAGGTTGACTATAAATGTGTGTGTATGTGTGTAAATGAACATATGCAATATTAACACTCATAGTAGTACAAGTCATACCGACGAACTTATATTTCTAGAGTGCTGTCAATGTGTAGACAAATATAAGCACATTTTATTAAGGAGTTGTAAGGATAGTGGTTACAGTTTCAAGGAAATTAATAACCTTACAATCAGTAGGAGCTGACGTAAAACAAGTTTATTGCAAACGGGCAAATTAAAATAATTAATTAAATGTTAATTGATAATCCTAATTAAAAAAAATGTTAAACCCATTATCATTAAAATTAAAAAAATTTGCCATCACAAAAGGCTGCAACCGCCAGCTCATTTTACCCCGTCGTCGATCTGAAAACTAGACAACAAATAAACGGCGGCGGATATTTTTTGTTTGTTTAAAGTAAGTAATTAATAAAAGAAGGGAAATACAGAAATAAGAAATAATACGTTATTTACGAGTTGCGTGTTGCTGATACAAAAGAGCGTCGTCGCTTCGTGCCGCCGCCGACTTTGGCGGCCAATCCTTGCTTTGTTTTTTTTCCAACAACTGCATACAAACCATACAACCACGGCATCTTTATTATCATCTCTTTCTCTCTATCTCTTTCCGTTTTAATGTAATAAGAGGGCTGGTATTATTTCTCTCCGACCTGTCGCGGACCTGTTTTTTTGTTTTTAGTTTTACACGTGTGCTGCGAGTACTTAGAATTTGAGAATCGGCCACTCGGCGTAAATGTAGTGTAATCGCTCCCGCGATTCGAATGTGTTTAGTAGGGCTGCGAGAAATGCGCCCCCGGCGGGTAAAAGGCCGAACGGTCACCCTGATACGTGGAGTCCTGCGACAGGAGGCCATCCATCTGCGATTGGTAGTCGGCCATGTAAGGGTCCTGGCTGAGGTCTGGCTGGGACAGGCCCTGGCCCTGTCCAAGACCTGGCTGTGAGAGGCCAAAGCCGGGCTGTGAAAGGCCTGGCTGAGACATGCCCTGAGTAAGCTGGAGACTCTGACTAAATGGTTGCGTCTGCTGCTCTTGGCTAAGCGCCTTGTTCTTTTGGCGGTTATTGATAGGCTTGCGCGCTGCCGCCCGTTGTGATTGTGTTTGAGCTTGTCTTGCTTGCATGGCTTGTTGATGTTGGTTGTAAAATCTAAAACAAATAAATAATACAAATTTATTATATTTTCTTAAATAGAACTTAGTAGTTAATTATAATCTGTGAATTATAAGAAAATCTTTTGTTTTAATCAACTTGCTTACCTGGGTGGAATATGTGCCATGTTCATAAACATGCCTACTGGTACGGGCAAGTTATTCATCGCCGCTTGCGCCCTCTCTGGCGAAATGTACGAAATAGGGTCGTGCGTCCTGCTGAACATGTCTAGAGGCACACCGCCTCCTCTAGGGTAATTGTATTGTCCTCCGTTAATAGCCACGTTCGTTCGGTCATACACGGATCCGGGAACGAGTGCTTCCCTGGCGTCGAACATAGAAGTTGTCATAAAATGACTTCCGGGATTTTCCGAGTTGATAAGTTTTTTCGGTTTAGCGAATTGAATCAATGATTCTTTCAAATTCGTCAATGGACCTTCCACTAGTACCTAAAAATATAAGTAAATTTACTCAAACTAAAAAAAAAAATGTAAACAATTTAGATTGATAATATAATGTTTCATTGGCTATCAATAGTATAACTCTAAAACAATAATTTCCCTTTTTGTTATGGCATTTTTGCTTAGATTATTGATTTTAAAAAAATATTAATAATTCAATGTTTTTTATATTCATTAGTATTAAAACAGTAAAATATCTTGATATTTCTAAAATGTATAACAAAATTAAATGAACTAATGTAATTACTTAAATACCTTCTGTTCTTTGTAAAATGTAAGTAGATGATTCCAAAGTGGTTGTTTCGATAAGACTTTCGGATTTCCCACAATGATAATTCCATACTTCGCCCTGGTCAGCGCAACGTTTAATCTACGAGGATCGTTCAAAAAGCCGATTCCTTGATGCTCATTCGATCTAACGCAAGACATAATGATGATATCCTTTTCGCGCCCTTGGAAGGCGTCCACGCTGGCGATTTCAATTTCCTGATACAATTTGCTATGCAGAGAACCTTGGTACTGCATGTGCTGTACAAGATAGGCTCTTTGGCCTTCGTATGGAGTGATGACACCAATTTGTTCAGGTTTAATACCACCACGTAAAAATCTACAAAAAAAAAAACAAAAATCACAATGTGTTGAATTATTAATTACTTAAGTGATATGTTTGAAATTTGAATTTGAAAAACACAAACTGTAAAGATATATGGTTACAATAAAATCATTAAGAATTTGTATTATAAATAAAATTATACATTTATCTTAAAATTTAAATTGTGGTTTATATGCCTCAGGTTTCTATTTTAAAGACTTAAGACATTGTATTATCATTTACAACAACCTTGTTATCAAAAATTAAAAAAAATATTTGGAAAGTGCATTTCTAAAGAAAAAATTAACTAACCGAGTAGCAATTTTCTCCACATTGGCAGCCTCAGTCCTGTTTAGATAACTAGTTCCAGAACCGGCGATTTCCTCCTGCCCCTGTGTCACATGGAAAAACATAGGTCGCTCGGGAATTGGCCAAGGGAACTCCACCTTGCTCAATCTTCTCTCATCCGCACACACACCATTCTGTAAACTGCCCTCGTAGAAGAAGTTTGAGGGGAAACGTGACAATTCCGGATGCATCCTGTACTGTACCTCCAGGCGGAAAGGCCTTATACCCAAAACCACCAATCGTTCGAAAAGACTCTGCGATAGTCCGGCTCTAGCGGCTTTTTTACACATCACCACAGGACCAAGCTGGCAGTGATCACCTACCAATATGAGCTGCTTGACGCCGAGTACGACTGGTACCATGCACTCGGGTTCGGTCGCCTGCATGCTTTCGTCGATGAGAATCGAATGGAACTTAAGCCGGGTCAGACGAGGATCGCCTGCACCGACGCACGTGCAACAGATAACATCCGCCGCCTCTAAAAGCTCCTTCTCCGCCGACTTTTTCAGCATGCGGTAACGCTTCTCGTCGCCTGAACTAAGCTCCCCAGTTTCGTCTTTCAATTGTTGTAGCTTTTGCAATTCTGTGTTGGTCTCCATTTTACGGATCTGGTTGTGAAGCGCGAGGAAGCTTACAGGGGAGTCGATAGCTTCACGAGATTTTGCACATAAACGGACGACCTAACAATATTTTTTTAAATAATTTTACTTATTAAATAATTAGATCATAAAATGAATTTATCAATGTTATCTTCAATCATAATTGTATACAAAATGAAAGAATAATAAAAATAAAATAAATCCTTATTGGGAGAAATAACACTCTTTTATTATATTCCTTACGTTTATAATAAATAATTAACACATGGAATATAACAAGAGAATTACTTGTTCAAATATAAAAATTTAATTCCCTTAAGAGAGAATCGAGTATATGTTATAAAATACTTTGTTTAAACTAATGTATTATATGGATTTACCTTTAAATTGGTGCGGTGAATTTTCTCGGTCAACTGATCGACAGCTGTGTTACTGGGAGCACATACTAAAACAGGTCCTCCATTCTGTTTGACCAATTGGTAGACTATGGTGGCGGATGTTACCGTTTTTCCGGTTCCAGGCGGTCCCTGAATCAAAGATAGAGGGCGCTGCAGTGCATGCTTGACAGCGTACACCTGCGACCTGTTCAGATCTGGCAAATTTGGGGCGGAAAAATGTTTCGGCAGATGGCAACGGAAGAGGACCTCCTCCACCTCATGCCCCAGCAAACGATGGTAAATATAGGGAGATACAGATGTGTCGTCGACGGCAAATTTCCTTAGCGCTAACTGCATCCTGAAGTAAATATTCTTATAAGCTTAATATTTTTTTAAGCGATTTTTTTCACATTTTTGACAATTATGGTAGAATACTATAACACATCAAATTTAAAGTTAATCAAGTTCTACAGAAATTATAATTTTTAACAATTTTATGTATTAATGACAATTATAATTATATACATTTAATTGTGGAGACATTCACTTTGTAATACATCTTGAATATGACTCAATGACTTTGCTTTATCACTTTTACTTAAAATTACACGTGACTATAATTTTGACTAACAGTTATACTTTATCATCTTAAAGTGTTTTTAAAATTACAAATTTTTACCTACTTATAGATATATGTTTAACTTACCTGTCGAAACTAGTACTCTTCCAGATAAAATCCACAACAAAATTACTACTGCATTCTGTGGGAGCACCGGAACTGTTTTTTAGCTCAATGCCAATATCTTCTCCGAAATTATCGGGTACTTTGATGACGTGACCGACGCCGGCCCATGGTTTGTGCATCTCCCCGACATAACGCAGACGAAGCTCATCACCGTGCATCAATTTCATGTCACCGTCGGTCTTCGCCAAAGTGAAATAAGCAATCGTTTTCTTATTCAGACCCACGTCCCAACGTACGTCGATGTTCTCTTGTGTCTGTGACTCTTTCAGGCGTTTGTCATAATCAGCTTCGAGTTTCACCAGAGGACCAAATATATTTTGGTACTGATAGCCATCTTCATATCTCAACAAAACCTACAAGGAAATTAACAAAAAATACTCATCATGATTAAGAAAAATAATATTGTTATGTACTAGGTAAGTAGAGAAAGTAAAAATTATAAGAAATATGACAATGATTTCAATAGTTAACAATAATGCTAGTTTGCTTTTCAAGAATAAAAACTTATGTAATTTTTAATACTTGCTGTATCTATCACATTAACAATATTACCTGTTGTGGCTCCTCATCGACTCCAGGCTTTTCCAAGTCCTGGAAGGTCGCATCAACATTTTCTTTCCACAGTTCTTCAAGTTTGTTAATCTGCTGGGCGGATATCTGTCTAGCCCTGAGCTGTTCCTGTTCGGACGGAATCTTAACGAGCCATGTCAAAAAACAGCGGTCTGATATCAGCGGTTTCCACTGTTCTTGTTCCCAATTCATGTCCTTAATGTAAAGAATAACAAAGAACATTCAAAATTTTATTATCCCTTATGCATATAAAAAAAATTACACCTACCTTTAACGAATTTTGTGCAGCGCATGGTTGCCTGCACAGCAACACAACAACAGAATCGGCCTTCGCCGGTATAAAACCCAGAACAAAGACATTGCGCACACCACAGCTGTAACATTCTAAAACTGTCTCACCGAGTGGTCCGTCTTTATGCAGTGTTACCTCCTTGTGTTTAGCACGGACCTGTAACAGTAATAAAAAATAAACATGTATTTCATGCCATTTGATAGAATTATGGTTAATAATGAAGCCAAAACGGCAATTAGTAGTCTGTAGGAAGGATCAACTGAAGAATAGAGTGAAGAACATTCTGCCAAGCGAACTCCCCCCCAGATTTCTTATGTCAAAATTATAAGTACATATTTTTATCTATGCGTTTGTAATAAATTTACTAATTTTAAGGGAAACAAAGTATTAAATACAATACAAATAACCTTAGGCTATAGGCTTACTATAGTTACTATCTTACTTGCTTAGAAATCACAAAAATTTGAAGCATTAAGAAAAAGAATAAAACTGTGTGAAAAAAAAGTATCTAAAGTCCAAATATGTCATTCAGTTAGTTAGTTATTTATTTCATTCAATATGTCATACGATTAATTTATTGTGTGTAAATTTTATTTTAAAATTAAAATACATTTAAAAAACTTACCAAATGATTAATGATATGACTGCCAGACGTGTTCCCCCTTCCATTGCAAAACCACTTTTTGCAGAGGTTGCACATGACAACACAGTTGGGTTCGTGTATGCCACAATACTTGCACGCATAGTCGGGCAGCTCCTTACTGTAAAATTCCTCATCTTCTTCCTCAAACTGGAGTTCTCCAAGAGCAGCTGTCGCTGCAGATATTTTATTCCCTATGCTCGTTCCACTTTTACTGGAAACACCATTGATCTAATAAAAAAATATTAAAATTATAAACATTCAATATGATCACCATTAATCTCTATATTTTATATCAATAATTTCTCACGTAACAATTAATTACTGAATTTTAACATCTTCTTTATTAATTAAAAAAAGAATGCTTTTGTATTGGTTCATATGTACTATTTTTTATGTTATTTCATAAAATTACCATACTTTTCACCTCAAATATTTAGATAAACAAAATTTTCTGAAATGAATTTCAAAACCCATTTAAAACTAGAAGTTTCAACTGTGGGTACATGATAATTATAATCATTTGGTCAATTCCCTTCTAGAAAAAAATTTGAAAATCACAAGAATCACATGTGTTTAAAATCAAACATTTTCACTAAATAAAAATTCCTATATCAATCAAAAACGAGCTCACAATTTTTTTCCCATAATTTGTTTCATTTAACTTAAATATTTGAAATACAGTAGACGCCGCTTATTAGAATCACGGATAATGTTATCAATCGGATATTGTTATCACTTTTGCGAAGAACGGGCCGAACGTGTAATACTACATACAAACATTTTCGTTTATAGTAATCATGATTTCGGTTTATGTTATCATTTTTACTTTCCCTATATACGAAGTATATATAGGAGAAGTATTGTGATCGTGATTTTTTTTTGCGGAAATATCCGTTTTGAGGTCCCCCGAGTCCATTAAACTAATTTCTGGAAAAAAAAAATGTGTCTCTGTGTGTGTCTGCTTTCGAAGAAAAGTTAAAGAGAATGAGAAACTGAACAAATTTTGTTAAAATATATTTTTCATAAAATTCTTAATTAATTCGAGAAAAAAAAATAAAAATTGAAATTTTTGACATTTTTTGCCAATTGCTAATAAACTATTGAAGCAACATGAAAGTTATATAACAAATAATTGTAGAGAATTCAAAATGTTACGTTATTATAGTTTGTTACCTTATATATTTTTATTTAAAATAAAGTTTTGTTTTTCGGCTATTATTATCAATCGGTTATTGTTATCAAAAACCCCGAGTCCCGTTGTGATCACATTAAGCGGCGTGCACTGTAGTTACATTATTGAATATTGTTGGTTCGTTATTTTAGTTACATTATTGGTTATTTTTTGATGATAAATATCTTGGGAGGAAATGACTATGGTGAAAATAAGGTTAAAGAGCCTATTAACACAATCTATGCAGGAAATGGGTTGGACACACCATTCATTTTATAATGATGGTTCGTTCAGTAGTGTACTTTTATCGAAAATCATATTTATTTACAACAGAATATGTGTGTATTTAATATGATGTCCACATATAATGCAGAAAACTTCATATTCTTGTAAATTCACTTTTTTGGGGAGATTGCTATGTCTGTTCTATTTGAATATTTTTACTGGCAAGTTACTAACAAAATCAATTAAAAATATAAAAAATATAGACTATTAGAAATATTTTAGTTACGCTAATCGATTGCACAAGGAAGGCCGTGTGTGATACAATTACAGTTTCTGACAAAACATATTCAATAAAATAGTTACTAAATTATACGTCCGTCAATGAAATAATCATAATTAGTAATCTCTATATTTAATCACAAATTGAATCTATTTGATGAAGGCGAACAGAGGCTTAGAATTATGGACAGACATTTGTTAGGAGCTTTATATTACCCGCTTACATTTTACTTTTAGGAATGTAAACAATGCATAAACATAGATTGCAACAATTTACAACATTATCTACAGTTAGACGTCACAGTGATTTACAATTTACATAACCAAAACCTGATGGATGGACATGGTGTGTGGGGCTTATGGAACAGTACCTGAATACCGGTGGCGCTCTGTGGCCCGGCGTGGTCAAGCTGCGATGCCTGCGTTTGCGACGGTATGGTGAAATCGGTGAAGTCGCAATCGGAGCCCTGCGTGTCGGCCCCGATCAGGTCGGCCTCTTCCGTGTCCAGGAACGTCAGCGTCTGCGAGCTGGGGCCGTAGGCGTCCACGCTCATCTTGATGGCCCCTCGGCGTGCTTAATCGAATTTACGAAAAACGTGCGTCCGTTTCGGGGGCCCTCACTGCTCCGAACTCCATACACCTGTGCCAAACGCCATGTTACTTTGATTAATCATCATTTGTTTTTTCGTCACTCGATTCCGCCGGAGCGAAATGTGCGCGCCAAATTCGAAATGATTTTATCGAAATCCGTTGGACGCAAATGGTAACGCGCGTAGGGGTGAACGTCAAGGCGGGATGTTTCTGAAATGTGGGAATTACTGTTAAATACAAAGCGATATCAATCAGTGCACACGCATAACTGCTATTACTGACAGCACCCAAAATGGCGGGAATTATAAATATCGGAATGGGTTATCCGTTAGAAATAATTGCTGTTGCTTATAATTTCATTTAAACTTTCTCCAACATTCTTATTAATTAATATGTATGTTATATAACGCTACAGTAAGATTTTTAAAACTGCGGAAGGAAATAATTAAAGTGTTTTTAGTATCTTCAGTTGCCTATGTTGTAATTTTCACTTTATGGTTATTATTTTTTATATTAAATATTTTATTTAAATACAATTATGCGTTTAAAAATGCTTAAGGTATAATTAATTGTTGCTTTGAAATATTTTCAGTTTTTATAAGTGTGATTTAATTTTGTTATTTTTGTTGCATAACAATTGTTAAGCTACCTTAAAATTAATATAATACTTAGAATTATTTCAAATGATAAAATAATTAATAATAATAATTGGTATACATGTACATAATTTAATTATTTTACATTTTAATGAATAAAAATTTGCCTTTCAATTTTTGTGTCTGGAGTAATTTATGTTGCCTAATAATTTAAAATTGTTGAGTTACCTTAAAATTAATCAAATATTTATTACTTTTCAAATAATAAAATCCATTATTAAACGTCAGTAATAACATAAAATTAGTAATACATGATAATTTACAACTTAATTATTTTTCTAAACACATTTTAATTAATAACATCTATATATAGTCAATGATAATATTTTAAATTGTTTATATAAATTTTTATTAATTCTATTTTAAGTAAACACATTTTTTAATCAGCAAAGCAGATTTTTAGGCAGGAATAAATATCAGAATATAATCATTTTATTCAAGACAATATTCAGTGAATATGATTGTTAACTCTGATATTTTTTTAGTAATTGAATGTAAATTTACTGAAAGTTTACAAAATTATTAGGTTTACTTAAAATGTTGAAGATGGTAATCTTATATGTAAAGAGTGGAAGGCAGCATATATGAACATGTATCATTCATCAGACCAATTTAACCAATTAATTTCAATTTACTTGGGGTAAAGACTAGACCGTTGCTTGCACGTTATTAGTAGTCACGATGGCCGAGGAAATTATTTTAGAAAATAACGTTACCATCTCTGAAGAAAGTCCAGTTTTTGTGATAGCGGAAATTGGTCAGAATCATCAAGGAGATATAAATCTTGCTAAGAAGTTAATACAAGTCGCTAAAGTAAGTTTTATATTTATACACTTATTTTAAACACATAAATAAATAAAATAATGATTTATTTTAGTCGATTGAGTTATTTTTACTTAGTTAATAAGATTATTTTAAATATTTATTGTGCGGAATATAGACTTTTAAATGATTTTAACACTTAATCATGTTTACTTGAATAATTATATTTCTTAGGCTTTGCCTAATTCTTTATTGTTTTTGACATCTTTAAGCTTGTGATGTAGGTATATATTTATTTTTATTTTAAGGACTGTGGTGCGAATTGTGTGAAATTTCAAAAGACATGTATAGAAGAAAAATTTACACAGTCGGCCTTAAAGCGTCAATATGTCAATGCAAATTCGTGGGGGAAAACTTATGGAGAACACAAGCAATTTTTGGAATTTAACGAGGATGAATTTAAAGAGCTACAAAGGTTTTCGAAAGGTATCGGTATACTTTTTACAGCATCGGCTATGGATTTAATCTCTCTGAAATTCCTGGGGACAATCGGAGTGCCGTTTATTAAAATCGGGTCTGGAGATGCTGATAATTTTATCTTGATAGAGGAAGCTGCTAAAATGAAGATACCTCTAGTAATTTCTACAGGTAAGTAGGAATAATATTTAATTGATAGTGTAAGAATTTTTACATTTTAGGAATGCAGAGTATGGAAACCGTTGACAAGATTTACGAAATTGTTTCTCGTTACCATAAGAAATTTGTGCTGATGCACTGTGTCTCTTCTTACCCGACACAAGTGTCAGATGTTAATTTAGCAGTGATTCAATTGTTTAAAGATAAATTCCCAGATATACATATTGGTTATTCTGGGCATGAATTAGGTATTGATATAACAACAGCAGCAGTAGTAGTTGGAGCTAAGGTTAGAAGATAATATTGAATGAATCATTTTTTAAACATACTACTTTACTATGTATTTTGTTAATGAAGATAATTTTGATTAGGTAATCGAACGTCATATAACGCTGGACCATTCACTTAAAGGCTCAGATCACAGATGTTCGTTACAACCAGATGAGCTTGCTGATTTGGTGAGGAAAATAAGAAAGGTCGAACTTGCATTGGGTAGGCCGATAAAATTTAGGCGTGAATGTGAAATGCCGTGTTATATGAAACTTGGGAAAACCATCGTGGCTTCGAGAGATTTGTCATCAGAACACGTTTTGGGCTCCGAAGATGTTAAAATTAAAGTGGCGGAGCCTCGCGGAATGGAAGCTAGTTTGATTTATTCAATTTTTGGAAAACGATTGTTGAAAGATATACTGATAGATGAACCAATTTTAGAAAATATATTAGAGTAATAAATAAATATTTTTTACTCTAATATATTTTCTTGTATTTATAGTGTACGTTAATTTGGCTTAACTATGGATTTCTGGATTCAAAAATGATGATTATAAATAATATAACTTATCTATATCCAAAAGTTTACGGTTAAGTCGGAATTAGTCCTCAAAAAATATTATTAATTTTAATAGTTGAACTCTGAAATTTATTATTGATGATTATCATGATTATAACATATCATTTTAGTTATTACGGTCATAATTGACTGAAAAGAAGTATAAAAATCAGAAATACTTCCTTCAATTAACAGTTATTTGTTTGTTAATAAAATAAAATAAAGAGTCAAAGTCTAAAAAGCGTTTCTGGAGGCGCCGGGCATCGATCCCGGTACCTCTCGCATGCTAAGCGAGCGCTCTACCATCTGAGCTACGCCCCCTGATATCTAAACGAGTTTTAAAATAGGTACTAAAATATATAAATATAGGAAAATACATTCATTACATAATATTTATGTTTTATAAATTATTCTTGAAATGATTTTTGTAGTCGCAATTTTAATAAATATATATTCTTAAAAATTAAAATAATTGATAAACATTCTTTGTTGTTATTAGACCAATTAATTGCATAGGTTTAGAATCTTTAAAGTTAATGTTTTATTTAAATATTTTTTAATGTGAAAATCCATACCAGTCACACAGTTTTTTTATTAATAATTAAAAAGAAACACGATTTTCAAGGTTTAGTGAAATAATTATCATATATATTTATATAATATTACTAGTTGTTCACGTAAACTTAAAACAATTCCACATTGAATAATTAATTCATCTGATTTTATTTTTTTTAAATCAAGATAAAAACGAACATGTTTTATAGATTGAAATCCACAAGGACGGAATAGTCTATGTGAAAAATCATGTAGCATTTAAACTGAAAACTTTCGGAGGGTTAAAAGTTACCTCTCTAAAAATGATAATAGCATTCTTCAGATTTTTATACAATATTATTAAAAAGTTCTCGTTTATTTTCCAAAACTACTTGCGTAATTCATCAGTACATGGATATCATTATTTGGCGGATCCGGGACTCCATTGGATCGAGAGGGTTTTTTGGTTAATTTTTATAATCCTTTCATCAGTAAGTAATGAATAGCTTTCCCCAGTTTGATTCTTACTGAAAATTTGTTATTGTTCTTTAAAGATGATCGGAGTTTACATGATGATGAAATCGACAAAAGAATCAACGGATGAGCCAATCAGTCTTACAGTAAATACGTTATATTTGGATTGGGAAACGAAATTTCCAGCTGTTGTATTCTGCGAGGATTATCAAAAACTGGAGCCGGAAGTTTACGTTCCGTGAGTATTTTTAAGTTTCCAATGTGTTTTCTTAAGCGAAATATTCATTGGTTTTACGATAAAAGTTTAAAAGCTTAAGTTCAAAGTTCTTCAGTTTTTCCTACAAAGTTTAAAACTTAAGATTAAAATTTCAGTTCAAAACCTTGTTCTTGAGAAACACATTCACAAATATATATTTTTTTAAATTGTTACAATGGTATCTAGGGATCCAAAACTGATATTTCTGTTAAAGAAAATTACAATTGTTTTTACGATCGCAATATTTTCATGTAGTAAACAAAGACAATAAAGACTAAAGAAAGTGCTCTGACATTATACCAGGAGCTATTTACTCTTCCGAAAATGCGAATAAATGTTTAGGGGTACTAAGAGTATGTTAAGTGAAAAGTACCTGGGAGAAGAATTGCGGCATATAAGGCTTGTGCATGTTTTATTGTGCTCAACGCAGCCAAGAACTACCCGAGTTTAACCTTCAAATAGTTTAAGGGATTGAAGAAAGTGAAGGAACAACTCAGCAAATACTTTAAGAAAGCGGTTTCAAGAAGGTCTACCACTAGGCCAGAATTTTTATCAAAGGACCTGAGAGCACGCTTGCAGCTTTAAATTAAACTCTCCATCATTTTAATTAACTATATTTCACTGATGAGTTTCAAGGTCATAAAAAGGTGTGGAGAAGGATAAATAAACAATATGCTTTCTTTATGGTATGAGCAGATATTTCCTCAAAACTTATTTGTCTATAAAATTGCGTTTTAAATGGATATGGATTAGTGGAAATTATTCTGCAAGAGACTATTGTGGCCTCTTTTCAATGCACAACATCGCTGGATCATGGATTATTGTAGGTATTGTGAACTCCAGAGCCTTAATTAAAACTAGACTAGTTAGCATACAATACAAATCTCATTCAATTGAGTATATTTAGGATTAACTTGCAAGACATATTCGTAGAAGTATAGCCTTCCAGAGACTCTTCAAGAGCTAATATTAATTCTCTGATAAGAATTTGATGCAATATTTCACAGCTGTGAGATCTAGCAGCGAATGCGTCAGAGTGTGTGGTAAGTAGGGTAATGCAACACCATGGGTGCGAAAAATAAACAAGGCCTAACTAAGATCACATGGTGCAGCAGGGATAGAAAACTCTGAATTCTACATGTATAAAGGGTGCATAAACCAAGCAACATCAATCAATTTCAGTCCAAACCTTGAATTGAATGAAGTAAAACCTGCTAAATGAAAGATACCAAAAGTTTAATGCCAGTAATGCCACACCACACTCAGAAGAATGCTCTCTCTATACCAGAATAGAATAGAGACGTTCATCGAGCGTTTAGTGACGTCCCAAGCAATGATCCTTTACCAGGCCATTGAGGCCTTTGCAGTCCATCCACTGTATACCAGTACAACCTAAGGGTTACTTAGAGGAATTCAGAATCGTTCAATAGCATTACAGGTGTGTACTATACTTATATTTGTATAAATATAACTACATTGACATATTTTTAACATAGTAATATTTTGGGTATGTAAAAACCACCAATGCACAGTTCAATATAGGTATGGCCAAAAGAAGAAGTTAACAGTTAAGTATGTATGTCACCATTTTGACCAGACAACCCTGAAATATGATTCACGTAGATAGAGAATCGGCTCGATCTTGCAACAGATCAAACCATGTAACAGAATAATAAGAATGCGCTAAAAATATATGAGATTTGCTAATGAGATTTACTGGGATGTACGACAAGCTGAAAACAGAGCAAATCGGTCTTGGTTGACCCAAGAAGTAGCTGCGGCTAGACGCCAAGCCGTCAGCGCTAGGAGGGACCTTTTAAGGTGTAGGCGTTCTGGGTGCGTCGGCCTGGAAGCCCTTGAATATGTGGCGAAGGACTCTAGGGTTTCCTTCAAAAATGCCATCCGACATACACATAGTCCTGGAGACATTGTTCCCCAAAGGTGAGCCCCACAATTTCCCAAGAGGGCCTCCCGCTTGCTTGGACGAGCTGGAGCTATTCACCGAGGAGAGGGTCCGGGCGGCAGCGAGTGCACTATCCCTCCGTAAGGCCACAGGACCTGGGGGGATACTGAACGAGGCGTTAAGAAGCTATATACTCAACTCGGCATCTCACGTCACGGAGCTCTTCAATATATGCCTTCGAAGAGGAGTTTTCCCCCAGGCCTACAAAAGGTCGCGACTGGTTCTTGCCGAAGGGGAATAAATCGCTGGAAACTCCCGGGGACTACAGGCCTCTCTGCCTCCTAGATGTTGAAGCGAAACTGCTGGAGAGGCTTATTCGAGACCGACTCAACTTTTGGATCAACGAGAACGGGGGTATCTCCTCGAATCAGTACGGGTTCCGCAGGGGCCGCTCGTCTACTGATACTCTTCTAAAGGTAGGCAGACGAGGCCATCGAGGGAACACGGAGGATGAGAAGGCACTGCCTGGCGATGGTAATTGATGTCAGGAACGCCTTCTATTTGATTCTTTGGCAGGCGATCATCGACTCTCTACGCTCCAAAGACGTCCCGCAGCACCTGATGGCGATTTTGGCCGACTACTTGGCCGACCGTGAGGTCCTATTCACCAGCGAGGGCGGAACGATGGAGAGGTGGGTGGTCACGGGCGGTGTTCCCCAGGGTTCCGTGCTTGGGCCCACCCTTCGGAACTCGACGTACGACGGAGTCCTGGCCTTGCCACTACCACAAGGAGTTGACATAGTAGGCTTTGCGGACGACATCATGGTGTTGGTAAGGGCCAGGAATATCTAGAAGGTAGCGGCTCTGGCCAAGGAAGCCACAAGCATGATTGGGAGGTGGATGGACTCCATGGGACTGGAGTGACGAGGGCGAAGCTCCTGTATGCCTCCCCAGCATGGGCAGAAGGCGTCGGCGCGCAGAGAAATCGGGACCGTCTACGGAGGGCGCTCCGCCTTAGCGCAATACGGGTGGCGCGGTGCTATAGGACAACTTCTACTGACGCAGCTGAAGTTCTGGCATCATCGCCTCCACCTGACCTGGACATACTGGCCAGACAGGAGATCCACGTAGCCGTGCGGGCAGGGGCCCCTAAGAGGGTGGCGAGGAAGGACGCACGTGACCGACTTATGGAGAGGTGGCAGGCGAGGTGGACCAGGACCCCAAACGGATCATGGACCAGAAGCCTTATTCCCGCCTGGATGCATGGCTGAGCAGGAAACGTGGAGAGCTTAGCTTTCACCTCTCTCAGCTCCTGACGGGACACGGTTGCTTCCAGGAGTATCTCAATAGGGTTGGGAAGATAGATGACGGCAATTGCGTATGGTGTCCGGGAATCCAGGACGATACACGGCAAACTTTCTTCATATGTCAAAGGTAAAGCGATCAGCTCTATGCACTGGAGTGTGCCGTGGGGTCTGAGTTGAGTCCGTCCACGCTCGGACAGGCCGTGCTGAGAGATGCGCTGGTCTGGGAGGCGTCGGAGACAGCCGCCAAATCTATACTGGAAGCGAAGGAGGCTGCTTTGGCGGAATTTACGACCATGCTGGTGACCTAAGGATAATGGAGGAGATTTATATGTTAATGTTAATGTTATCTGTATGTACTCTATGTAATTATGTAATATATGTATGTATAATTTATTTATAATAAAATGGCAGGTGGGCACCAGGCGATGAAATGTAACGGTTTCGCTGGTGCCTTCGGAATTCAGAGGGGCCACTGTTAGTCGTGCGCGGCCACCCTCAAAAAAAAGAGCAAATCCGTCATCTCAGCGCCAGTCAATGAAATCGCATCGCTATTATGTAACACAAAGATCTAAGATATAATTCTTGCGACATCTTTAGAACCTGGCAGGTACAGCAATCCCGGAAAACTAGCTGCGATTATTATGGATGGGTAAACTACTAAACAAAATACAGACTATACTGGTACACTAAACTAAAGCGACCTTTGAAAAGGTTGTTTTATTATCAGATGCTATTATAAGCACTTCGATGAACAAGACCTTCAGTATCTGGGATAAGATCTTGAAGGTGTTTCTAGTAAACATATTGCACATTTTTGGAAAAATAGGAATGATGGAGCACTGCAGCATGATAGGTTACAAACGAGCATAGATCGAGGACGAAGTCACTTGAGTAATCGAAGCGTAAAACTGCAAACCATCATGCGATGAAAAAAAAGGAAACGACCAAGGAAGTTAATAATGTTGGATAACGCCTTGCCAAATTCGCCGTTGATTAACATCTACTAGTAGATAAAACAAGCCGGCAGGATATTGATATAAATTGTGTACAGCAAACCGGATTGTGATAAACACATGTGGCACGATACATTAGAACCTAGACTTGGAACGGTTGTCCGAAATAAGGGATATATCTATACCAAAAGAATCATCACGACGAAAAACTAAATTAAAACAATGAATGAAGAAGTGGGATGGTATAATAGAGGTAAGAAGACCGAGGACAAAGTCACTTGATGAATCGTATTTTCGATACATATTGGTTAGATTATAACTCAAGAAGTACCACCAAATCACACGAGAGTTTCCTACGATTTTCAACCCAGCATATTTACCAATTTTCACATATTAGAGATAAAGCACAACAGCCAAACTACCGTTGAACCATCAGTGTCGCACTGGATATAATTAAACTCAGATAAACATCAATAGGCAAAGACAAACCGTCAAATGCTATGATAGTTACCTACAATCAATTTTCAAATTTTTTTACACGTCGTCATACAAAGCTCCACATCTAAACTACCGTTATACTTTTTGTTTTTCATCACACGAGTTGTAAATGTGACAACTGGGAATAGTTCGAACCGTAATAAGTGAGTGACCATCATCACTACATTTGGTTCGGTTTAAAAAGTCATCACGAAAAAAAGCAATATGGAAAAAAGTAAAATACGCCTGAGTATTAAAAGACATCAAAAATATTACGTGTTTCGTAGGATATGCTAGCTGACAGATTTAAATTTTAAATCATCACATTTTACGAGGCATAGTACCATATTTAAATCACCATTAAATAATCTGTCATATCAGACGAGCTAAAATTCACAAAAAAGCCAAATTTAAGAAAATGTAAGGTAATAGCACGGGCATAAATATTATTAAAATATTGAAATGATATAGCTACAAAATGACACTAACGTATTTTTTTCTTGCCTCAATAAATTATATATTATCTGAGCGCATGCTCGACTTACATCAATAAACGATGCCTTAACCTATTGCTTAAGCTAGCGTACTCTTGACCTACCTCAACGTATAATTTATCTGGACGGGTCAGGAATACGATGGGTCATTGTATTGCTTATTGTGGTAGGTCAAGAGTACGCTAAACTAAATATTGATCAAGTTTATATGGCTATAGGAAGTTAATATTCGGTTTATTATAGTTTAAAATAACAATTATTACAATAACTGAATAGTTGAGGTTGTTAGTTGTTGAAAGTTCATATTCTAATCACTTTGGTAAATTTTCGTAAATGAAATACGATAACACTTTCAAATATTTATTTTGCTGTTCGCGACAATTGTTTTGACACACTTCTTCGCCTGATGTGTCTTCTTCGGGAGAAGAAGAAGAAGAAGTGTGTCGAAACAATTGTCGCTAACAGCAAAATAAATATTTGAAAGTGTTATCGTATTTCATTTACGAAAAATTGTTAAGGTATGACCGCAGTCTATTCTAACTTAATTGAGTAAAGTCAACATCACACCTATTATAATTATTCAGTAATCGAGGAACACCATAGTTCCTTCCATAGTCCATTTTTTTAGTAGAAATGTAAAATGTCTGACTAGATCTCAGGAGCCTAGATAGTACATGAAAGTCAATAGCCGTAAGTAACGTTAGACAATTTATGGAGCCATGAAGGAGCTTATGGATGAACAGAACAGCACTATTAAAACATCTACGCATAAGAGTATCGAGATTAAATTGACGAAGGATATCAAAGTAATCGCCCTCAAGAGAAAATTTTAATTTTATAAAATTTATAAATTTTCGCTTTACCCGCTCAAGCGTAAGGATTTCCTTTGAGGTTTAAGGGCACCAAATTATTATTGAATAATATTCCAAATGTTATTACGTCGCATTTGTCAATATTTAGTTGAATTTTATTTATTGTACACCAATTATTGAATCTATCAATGTCTTGTTGAAGAAGGTGGGAGTTATTTTCTGGAAAAGCTGTAAATATTTTTATATCATCTGCAAACAACAGGCAGCAACTATGCTTAAAACAATCAACTACGTCTTTAATGAAAATATTGAATGCGAGAGGACCTAGGTGTGACCCCTAGGGAACACCGGATCCAATTAAAAAGTGGACGGTAAATACCTATAATACTCAATTTTGTTAATAATACACCATGGTCGACGTTATCAGAAGCTTTGGCGAAGTCGATGTATATGGAATCAACATGTTGGCCCATCTTCAAAGCTTTCGTTTTAAAATCAATATATATTAACAAATTGGTAGCGGTTTAACAACCACGTCCGAAACCATGTTGTTGCTTCGCTATTAGAAAATCCACTGCCGCGCAGATAAAAGTAGTTATAAGTTTTTCGAAGGTCTTAGGAATGTGAGACAGGATGGATTTGGGGCGATAGTTTTTAATACGATTTTTGTTCTCATTTTTATGAATAGGGGTGATAAGTGCGTATTTCCCATAACTAGGAAATTCACCACCTCCCAGTGAATTATTAAAAATAATCTAGAGAGGGCGAGAAAGTGAAAACGCTCTTTTAGAAAAATACCAGACAATCCATTAGATCCCATAGAATTGTTAGGCTTTATATGGGAAAGTTCTTCCAAAATAGCTGATTTACCAATATCCGGCCTAGAATGTAAGTTTAAGTGAGAATCACCCGCATCCAACACGGTTATGTGACTAGAGTTTTTATATACCGACCCAAAGAAAGATGCAAAGGAATTCACAATGTCTTCTTCATCACTAATTATACAACCGTTAGGTTCAAAAGAATTAGGAAGCATAGATTATGAACGTTTAGATTAACATTCTTCCAGAAGAGATATATCACCTGCGATAGATGCTTCAAGTGTTTGTATATAATTATGACATCATATTTTTGCTAAATTTTTGCAATTACTTCGAGCTGTTTTGAAGGCATCATAGTCTGACTCTAAATTAGATTGTTTAAATATTGACTGTAATTTCTTCTTCAGAAACACTAATTCCTTTAACTCGGGGGGTGAACCATTTAGGCAAACAGTACTATGGATTACTTTCAATTTCGACCATAAGAACAAAACTATTAATTGTGTGAAAGATTACATTATAAAAGATATTTACTTGTTCATTTGAATGTTTGCCGACAAACAAGGAATCCCAATGGGTATTAATAAAAGTATTGTTAAGACTTGGAAAATCTGAATTTTTGATTGCATGTTTTGAAGTACATAATTAGTTCCAGAGCAGGATGGTGTATGTCACTTTGCACAAGAGGATAATCAGCTAAATTTATCTCAAACTTCTCAACCGAAATTGTCTGTAAAAATATCAAATCAAGCAGTACCGAATTGTTGTTAGTAATATTATTGATTTGAAAGGCATTAATAAATCAAAATATCTCTGCAATTGAAATGGTCATCGGGTTGCTAGAGGCAGTAAAAAATAATTGAATTTCAATTAAAATTTTCTTAGATAATTATGACAAAAGCAGCAAAAAAGTTAGTAGATTGTAAAAACAAAAATGATAGATTATCAATCAAAGCTAAAATAATTAAAAAATAATTAATTCATTACCACTCCAAAAAAACGATTGAAATTATTAGAAAAAAAGAAACAATTGATAATGAATAAAATCAGTTGAACATTGAATTTAAAGAAAGGAAACTATTGAAAATTACATTAAAAAAACAGTTTAAATAAAAAAGTGTTAAAACTATGCACAAAAAACAATTGAAATGTGTTTAAAAAACAATTAAACAGCCTTAAAAATTGTTAAAATAATTGAATATCACTCGAGAAATTGTGTCACTTAAAACTGTTCAACTGTGTAATTTATGACGTATAATTTCCTGTAGTTTTTCAAAGAATTACTACAAGATGTTATTTTTGGTTCTAAATAATACAAAATAATTAATGATTTTTGTTGTTTTAAATTATATATAATAACCAATCCTTTTAGAAAACTGTATCACTACAATTACGTAGGCAGCAATTAGATCGGCGAACGTGAAAAACAATGAAAAGTCAACATCCATGAATCCTGCTGCTGAAAATCTTGGCGCTAAATTAATAGCTTGCTCTTTTAAAATATCCAAATTGCGATACATTAAAAGATTGTTTTTGTTATGATAAGATTTAATAAGTTGAAACGTAATTGCTACGGTTTTCTTCCCTTGCCTTGTAATTCTTTCACACATATAGATGGTGATGAGGGTTGGCATCTAAAAATAATAATAAGGAAATTATGGTTTTATATTATCTACTGTATAACAATAATAAATAATGAAGAATGAAAACGCCTCCACAATTAAACAAATAATAAATAAGTTATATCATCCTAGATTAAATGATTTAAGCTATAACTAACATTAATAGTAAGAGATTGTTATTGGTATTTCGTAATTATAGTTTAAACCTTTACAAGGTCATAATGTAACCTTCAATAAATTACAAACACAGTCTTTATTTTTATTATTATGTAAGTATTGCTTCAAACTTAACATTTTATATTTTATATTTACAGTAATAATAATTACTAACATAGTCTTAGTAATTATTAATACCGTAAATATGATAATATAAATGTTAAGGTGGAGCTATACTTACATAATAATAGAAAGTCCATCATTCTAATTAATTGTTTGCTCTAAATTTAAAAAATTTAAATTTGGTTTACACCCATTTTACTAGATCTATTATATTAATCTATTATTTGTTTTGTACGTTTTTGGGTGAATGTACTTACATAAATTATACAATTGTACACAAATAACTGCGTAAAATAATCAATATTAAACGACTCAATATATGTATTAACAGCACCTGCTGTATTCACTATAATAAAACAAATCATCAAAAACATAGTAGTTCCATAAATTTCATTATATCCATCAACGATTTTATAAAGAATATCATGCATCTTTACAAGCTTATGTAATTCTCTGCATTCGTAACAGAATCCTTCTAAAATGCAATTAAATTTTTGATACCTTATTAAGATCGATTTTAGTAAAATGTACATCACAAAAAAGAATCCATATTGGAAATACACTTGCCCGTACGAGTTTATGATGAATAGATTTGTATTCCATCCCCTCATAAACCCCCATGAGTAACAATCGTAAATAACGATGGCTGCAATTGTAATAAAATACAAAACCATTTTCACTCTTAAATTTTTCTCTTGGCTTGGTTTGATAAAATTATCGAACTTTATTAACATATCAAACATCTCCGTGTATGTTTTTACGTGTCTTCTGGATGCACCAGTTATTATTTCCAGGTTTAGCATTGTTGTTAACATGCATATCGCAAAATATAAAATCGTTTTTGTGTTGCTGTAACCATTCTTAAATGTAGACCAGAATGCCAAGCCGTGGGTGATAATATGAACAATTAGATTTATCGCTGGAATAATTAGAGTTTTTACAAATAAATTATTCTTACTGTCGTAATATGGAATTAAACCGAAATAATAAAGACATTTCAATGGGCCAAAGAGTTTTGTTAATATTAACATTTATATACGTAATTAATTTCTACTAAAAATATGCATTTAATATTTATGACCGATCGAAATGAAATGGTATTGTACCATTGCGTTTTATGAAATTACGAGCTAATGCAATTATTTATTTAGTAATTACTTGATCGACAAATTATATATCTATTATACACAAATATACTTAAGTGAATTACTTGTTGTTTTTAGAATTAAGTACATAAACACTTAATATTAGCAACGTTACCAACGATATATAAAATTCTCACATAACCGGTGATGAAAACTTTCTAATTAACAATATAATATTTATGTTCTATAAAAATATGGTTTTGAGAATTATGTGAAGATAGTTTTAATAAATTACACAATTACATTTCGACAGCAATTCAGTAAGCTAAAAATGTTTTCATTACGTAATTTTTCTTTAAACTTTAAACCATTTTAGTTATGTTGGCATGAAGCTTGAAGATTTTCCTGACGAGGATCTGCTACATATGTCAGAATTAATCAGCCAAATTATATATTTCTATGACACGTTCAGCAGTAAGGTATTTGTAATGACAATTCTAGGTAGCAACAAAATTATATCATATTATATTACAGGTGTTTGGTTGTGAAGATCCAGAATATAACCGTAGATACTGCATTCTAAGAACTAACTTTTCTCAGGCCTCTGCGGACGTAAGTACTGTAATTAAAATTAATTTCCTAATTTATTAAAGAAAAATCCCATATTTACTAACGTCGGATTCCTACGGTTTATAAAATAAACATTGTTATCTATGTATTAAGGGAATTGTGTAGATGTTAATTATGGAGAGCAATATTATCCAGAGGTATATATATCCACATAAATCATATAGTATAAAAATTATGATAAATAATTCTATTTCTTGCAATAGTGATTAAATCTAATTTATTTCTTTAATTAAGTTGGTTGGTAAAGCAAGTAAACTAAAAAAAACTATTACGTCAATTGTTAGTTATCGCCTCAGTTTTTTGCTAAATTTTATTATTCATGACATTAATTAATTTGTCACCAACAAGCTGTATTGATTATAATTGATTCTAATCAATGTACAAGAAGTATACCTGATCCCAAAAATGGTTTAATTAGAATTAGCAAGTAAAATTTTTTATTCGAAATTGCTTAGTCAAGTTTCTAAATTTAAACCATTGGTTTGGTAAATTAAGAAATCTTTAACTTTAAAATCAACTTAAACACACTGAGTATGCATCTAATTTTATACATTGAATCATTTTTTCTTCCTTGGTTTTTTCACACAATACACAAAACCATGAACCATTAGTCACTAATTTACGTTTCTGCATTTAATTTAAAAACATTTTTGAAATAATTGCAAATATATTATTTTTTAAAATTATGATACTAATTACAGCAATTAATCATATCCACACCAAAAATATTGAACGTGTTCAAATGGTTTCTTTTGGATAAGTACATCAATTTTTAAATTGAAACTCTTTGCCACAAGACCTAAAAAATGTTGGTAATCTGTCATTAAGGTAAACTCAATTTCTCTGATGAACTTGCTCTTTTCATGTCTGTGTCCAAAAAAGTCGGTTGTAAAAAATCTCGTTTGGTTGATAGATAAGGCGTTGAGATGTTGAAAATCCATATTCATTTGTATATTAAAGTTGTAAATAACTAAGATTTTCAAAATGTGTGTTTATTTTCACTACAATTGTTTCGCAAATTTATTGCTTCTTCAGGTGAATGAAATGTCAACAATGATCTCACAATTGTTATCTATCAACTGCCATATGACAACTGATGTCAACTATCATCTGACATCTAAAATCTGTCATAAGTAACTGTCATTGTCGTATGTCATTTATTATCTTCTGATCAACTATAACTAAACTATTATATGTCAACTCTTATCTAATAATTGTTATCTATCAACTGCCATATGACAACTGCTGTCAAATATCATCTGACATCTAAAATCTGTCATAAATAACTATCATTGTCATATGTCATTTATTATCTTCTGATCAACTATAACAAAACTATCATATGTCTACTCTCATCAAACAATTGTTATCTGTCAACTGCCATATGACAACTGATGTCAACTATCATCTGACATCTAAAATCTGTCAAAACTAACTGTCATTGTCATATGTCATTTATTATCTTCTGATCAATTATAACTAAACTATTATATGTCAACTCTTATCTCATAATTGTTATCTATCAACTGCCATATGACAACTGCTGTCAACTATCATCTGACATCTAAAATCTGTCATAAATAACTATCATTGTCATATGTCATTTATTATCTTCTGATCAACTATAACAAAACTATCATATGTCTACTCTCATCAAACAATTGTTATCTGTCAACTGCCATATGACAACTGATGTCAACTATCATCTGACATCTAAAATCTGTCATAACTAACTGTCATTGTCATATGTCATTTATTATCTTCTGATCAACTATAACTAAACTATTATATGTCAACTCTTATCTAATAATTGTTATCTATCAACTGCCATATGACAACTGCTGTCAACTATCATCTGACATCTAAAATATGTCATAAGTAATTGTCATTGTCATATGTCATTTATTATCTTCTAATTATCAGCTGCCATCTATTACTTGTCATTATTTTTTTATTATTAGTAATATCAACTAACAATTGTCATATGTCATTTCCTATCCTCTGAATGTTAACTGTCATCGGTTACTATTCATTATTTTTTTAAAAATTATTGCAACTATCAACTAACAACTGTCATTGTCATATGCTAATAAATAGAGCAGCTACAACAAAACTATCACCTAACAATTGTGATCTGACATCTGTCAACTGTCATGTGACAACTTCTGTCAACTGTCATCTGACATCTAAAATCTGTCGAATGCAACTGTTATTTATTATCCTCGGCTGTCATCTGTTACTTGTCATTATTTTTTTTATAATTAGTAATATCAACTAACAATTATCATATGTCAACTGTTATTATCATATGTCATTTATAATTCTCTGAATGTCAACTGATAAATATTATTAGTCATTATTTCTTAAATCATTGCCACTATCAATTAACTTATGACAGTTGTTAGTCAACTGTCATTGTCATATGCCATTTATTATTCTCTGAGCAAGTCCAACAAAACTATCATATGTCAACTATTATCTAACAAGTGTCATCTGTCATCTGACTTCTGTCAACAGTCATATGACAACTGGTTTATATTTTATTTTATTTCATTTATTTATTTACGGAAGGCCAACAACAACTTAAGGATACAAATGTACAATATCATTAAAATATTAAAAAGTGCACAAAAACAAAAATATCTACAAAATAAATATATACAAATACACACAAAATATAAATAAATTTAACATGATGGCGCAGATGACATTGTGATGTGTCATTTATTATCCTCTAAATATCAGTTGTTATCTATTACTTGTCATTATTTTATTATTATTATATCAACTAACAATTGTCATTGTCATGTGTTATTTATTATCCTCTGAATGCCAACTGTCATCGGTTACTAGTCATTATTTTTTTAAATTATTGCCACTATCAACTAACTACTGTCATATGTCAACTGTCATATGCTATTTATTATCCTCTGAGCAACTACAACAAAACTATCACATGTCAACTATCATCTGACAATTGTTATCTGTCAACTATCATGTGACAACTTCTGTCAACTGTCATCTGACATCTAAAATCTGTCAAATGCAACTGTCATTTATTATCCTCTAAATGTCAGCTGTCATCTGTTACTTGTCATTATTTTTTTATTATTAGTAATATCAACTAACAATTGTCATATGTCATTTATAATTTTCTTAATGTCAACTGACAAATATTACTAGTGATTATTTCTTAAATCATTGCCACTATCAATTAACATATGACAGTTATTAGTCAACTGTCATTGTCATATGTCATTTTTTATTCTCTGAATGTCAACTGACAAATGTTACTAGTCATTATTTCTTAAATCATTGCCACTATCAATTAACATGTTGTTAGTCAACTGTCATTGTCATATGTCATTTATAATCCTCATTATATTAACTGTTACTTGTTGCCATTATGAGTTCTGCAATTGTTATACAATACTTTTTATCTTATTATTTATGCACTTGCTGAATATCTGCTGTCATATATCTTCTGTTATTTGTCAAATACTGTCTGCTAACTGTTACAATTACTTCAAAATGAATTTTGAACGTTTTTAAGTGTAAAAATATTTTGATTTTAATTTTTAGGAGTATTTTTTTACATATCACAAAAAAACCTTCAAGAGATTTATAAGTAACAATAATAATAATAATAATCAATTTATTTCATAAAATAGTGTCAATACAAACATAATAAATATATACATATAACAATAAACTGAAAACGTCAAATAAGGGCAACTTAAAGGCATGTTGGGTAAAACTAAAATTCGGCGAGTGAATAAAGTTCTCTTTCAATTAAATACTCTTTGAGAATTTTCTTAAATTTATTTATATTAACTTCTACTTGAAGTGCTCTACTTTTAACAACTTTTGTCATTCGCCTGTCATTTGTCGAGTGTTGTTTGTTATTAGTCATCTATCATATTTTACGTGACATTTGCCATCTGTTACTAGTTACTAAGGTAAAACACAAATGCAATGAATACATTGTTAGATTTTGTGCTTTTTACAACTATTGTCAATCACCTGTCATTTGTCGAGAGTTGTTTGTTATCTGTCAACATAAAATTCTTCATCTGTCAACTATTATGTGATATATATCATCTGTCACTAGTTTTTTCTGAGTTATTAACTGTTATACTCCAGCTGTAATTTGACATCTGTTATGTCATCTATAAACTATAATCTATAATTATGTCATCTATCAAGTGTCATCTAATATCAGTCATTTGGCATCTGTTACTAGTATTTTTCATATGACAAACAGTACCCTGTATATCTGTCATCTATTATCTCCCAACTTTCGTCTGTTGACTATAACCTTAATTTGTCAACTGCTAACTGCCATCTGTCATCTATTAAGTTTTTTCTAGTAAATGTAATATGCCAAATGTTTTATAACTATTAATTGTCATACTCCAGCTGTAATTTGGCATATGTTACTTATGTCATCTATAAACTATAATCTCTTATCTGTCATCTATCAAGTGCCATCTGTCGAGTGTCATCTAATATCTGCTATTTGGCATTTGTTACTAGTATTTTTCATAGGACAAACAGTGCCCTATACATCGATAATCTATCAACATCTGCCACATATTATCTATCAACCATCATCTGTCGATTATAACCTTAATTTGTCAACTGCTAACTGCCATCTGTCATCTTTTAAGTTTCTTCTAGTAAATGTCATCTGCAAAATGTTTTATACCTATTAACTGTCGTACTCAAGCTGTAATTTGACATCTGTAACTTATGTCATCTATAAACTATAATCTATAATTATCTGTCATCTATCAAGTGTAATCTGTCGAGTGTCATCTAATATCTGCCATTTGGCATCTGTTACTAGTATTTTTCATAGGACAAACAGTGCCCTGTACATTTATCATCTATCAACATCGGCCACATATTATCTCTCAACCTTCATATGTTGACTATAACCTCAATTTGTCAACTGCTAACTGTCATCTATTAACTTTCTTCTAGTAATTGTCATCTGCCAACTGTTTTATAATATCATACATTTGTATACTAGTAATTTTTATGGTGCATTTCACTTCCCCCAAATGACATTTAGCTTATGTCGGCCATCTGTCACTATCAGTTCAAATGTAGCACTTTGTGTATGTCATCTGTCTGATATTTTAATTAAGATATTTGTCAAAAATAAAAATTACAAAAATTTTCTTCTAATGGTATCTACCTAACTATCGTCCATTATCTCTCAAATCTCAGCTGTCATCTGTCATCTTGTCACCTGTCATGTCTTGACGTCTATTATATTTATTGTTTTATATTTTCACTCGTTCTAAGAAGACAATTTTGTTTTCAACCTTAAACTGATTGTGTGCATACGTTTTGATTTATTGTAATTAGGTTCTTTTCTACGTGACTGCGTTCCGGACTATTACGACACAACGCACTCTTGCATTCTTCTACCCTCTGCGTTCATATATTAATCCTGAGACCTCCTCCTTATCCCCCCCTCCTCCCTAATTCTTCTAACTTCGCATTGAAGTTTCCCCCCAATATCCACCTTTTTCTTTTTTTCTATCTAATTCTTGTTACACCACTCCCACAGTTGTCCCCTGCCTTTAAAGTCCATAAATCACCCATCCCAGGTCTCCTTGCTCCTTCATAAACTCTACCTCCCCTGATTGCCTGCCCTTTCTTATCTCCGCTATCATTCCCTTTGCGTTCTCTCGTTCTCTCTTTCCTTCATCTACCTCTTTCAGATATTTCCCTATTGTCCCAGAATTATTTCCCTCTTAATACAATGTTATCCCTTATCTCCCTTGTCTCTATCTCCTCCTCTAACCTTCTTATCCTTTTCCTTAAAATCTAATTCTCTACTCTCTCTTATCTCCTCTCTCATCTCCTTCGCCTTCTATATCACCTCCTTCCAAACCTCCCTCTCTTTTCTAATCTCCTTCATTATTGTCTCTACCAATTCCCTGCAGTTTCCGTTGCACCCCCCCCCCCCTCCTTCCTTTCCCTCTTCTTCTTCGAATGTCTCGCTCTCCTCTAGAGACTTTTGTTGCGGCGATCTCTGCGTCCTCGCACTCTTCTCTTCTTCCTTTCTTTCCCACTCTTCCACTTCTTTTATTTTTTTCAGTTTGCTTTTATCGTGGTTAAAATATTGTATAGATTCCTAACCTTACGAGGAAATACGAGTAACTAAAAGATGCCAAGAAACAGATATCGCAGTTTTCTGTAGTTTTGTACAGTTTTCTATAGTATTGAATTATATGTATTGCAATCAGCGTTGAGACGATCGTACTCGGGAATTTGCAGGCTGCGCATGACATATTGTTCTCGGTTTCCAAGAAAATTTTAGACAATCCAATGTTGCCAACATCAATTCAATACTATTTGAAACTCAAAGCTACAGAAAACTGCAGTACCCAGACTCCATACTCAAGCGCCATCTGTTTCTCGGCATCTTTTAGTGACTCGCATTTCCCCACAAGGTTATACAATATTTCAATCAACGCTTTTATTAACCATTTTGTATCCTGTCTAATATTATATTTTCTTTTCCTGTAACGGGTTATCATAGGCAACCCATTATACAGTAATCGAATCGAATAACGCGCGGAGTAATTGTTAATGTTAACCCTAAAGTTATACACCGGATCAGTTTTGGTTTCATACCACCATATACGTTTAGTTATGAACGTAGTTTGAATACAGTAAAATATAAATAGTGTAAAACAGCTGTAAATTAAATGACAACGCTGTCAAATAAGTTTGAATAATTGAAATTCGCATCTTGAGATTTAAAAAATTCCTTGTTTCAATTTCAAAAATTTGCAATTAAAAAAATATATATTTTATTAAGACTACATCTACTTGTATTGGAAACGTTAACGTCGCTAAATCTCATTAAATGATCTTCAACATCCAATATATTTATTTTATAATAGGTTCCTGTCTCATATAATAATTAATTTCCTGCAGTGCTGGTTGACAATACCTACAGAATGTTGACTAGAGATATAAAATTTACTTTCTGGAGCTCACTTGTATTTGCAATGCTTTAACAATATTTCTTGAAGATTTGTTTTGTTAATAACTAAATCTAATTTCAATAAAACTAAGTTTAGATATCTTAGGAAATGGTCTAATCTAAAAACATTACGATTTGTGAATGATAAATACACTCTGAGATATATCATATACGTTTAGAAGAAAATTATTATTAAATTGCTTTAGTTTGACATTGTTTTTCATGAAGATTCTCTCGTTCTGTTTCAGCTACGCCTTCCCTGCAATAAGCTTCTAAACAGGTGCTTGTACAACGGCAAAGAATTTAATTGTTGTAGCCGATTTCATCCTTTATATACGGTAGCCGGCAGATGTTTCGCTTTGAACTCAATCGCCTCTACGTGAGTACTTTAACAAACACTCTTTGAAGACTTTTTATTTGACACTCCATATATTGGTCAAGATTTAAGAAAATTGATAATCACCATATCAATTTTAACGATTGATTACCTAGCGTGTCTTTACTTAACTTATCTATCACTAAAGCTACTTAACTTATAAGACAATACCGTAACAATATCAACGTTCTTCAGGAATTAAATTTAACAATTAAATGATTAGGTTAAGTAATTAAAAAATATATATTTTTTGTAAACAAGTCATAGTATTATATAGTCTGTTCGTTGGATCTTCCGTCGTACGTCACAAACTATCGCTTCAAATAACGACGAAAGTTTTATAGTGCGTTCTTTTTCTAACGCATTTGGTTTACTTTATCAGACTGAATGTTTTTGTGTCGTTTCTCGAAGCGATAGTTTGTGACGTACGACGGAAGATCCAACTAACAGACTATATAATATTTATCCTCTTGATATTTAAAAATCGGAAACTTTATTATATTTTCAGCCCTCCGACTAAAGATCCGCTGAAATTCCATTATCAAGACTCGCCGATTTTGTCAGTCGAATTGACTAGGGCTGAGTTACGAGCGTTCGTCTTGACACCTGAGGATTCGGTGACTTACCGGGAGACAAACTACGGTCGCTTTCTAGGTGGCGATGGTAGCAGAGATGTTGACCAAAAAGAAGTCGATATCTTCGTTAAAGTACAGGTACATTTATTAAGAGTGGCTTTATGAAAGAAAGTTAAATATTTAATTGTAATTAACTATCTGATTACAACTACACAGCAAGAAGAAATTAATAGCGTTATCAAGTTGAATTTTATTGAATCTAAATACAAGGTTCACAGTAGTTAATTTTTGTAACTTTAAAAATAACATCTCATCCTGTTAGGACCTATTTTATCCTAACATTTCTAATAATTTTCTTGTTTCCTTCTTCTCCGTACAATGGGTACAAACTTTTTGGAGAGAAAGAGTATACCTAGACGTTATGAAATCATTAATCACATAGCAATGCATGGAAGCAGGTGCTCATAGTATGTAAATTGGAATGCTCAATGGCAAGGATCACCTGCTAATATTCATCGTCAGCCATAGGAAATAATGGGTTGAGTGGAAGAACACTGCACTGTGAACTCTGCATTCAAATTTTGTGATTTATATTTTAAAGTTATTCTTTATGTATTTTATTTTGTATGAATTTTTAGTAAGACTTGTAAAGAGAATAAACTAAATTAAACTAAACTTCTTTAGAAGATATTGCACTCAGAACCAGACTCATCTAAAAATGATGACGATAGAAAAATTAATGTAATTAGTTTATTATTTATTCATTTAAAGATTCAGTTGCTTATTGTCAGCAATATAATACTGTTGTATAATTGTGGCATTTACTGTTACAATTCTTTATTGAAATACTTTCCACTCGTGTTTCTTACAATTTATTTTTGTAACTTTTTTAATAATCATTAAGGTATTTTCCACAATTTTGTTACAATGAGCCTAGATGTGTTAGTAATGAGTAAAATATTGCATGCATCACAAAATTAGTTTCCTGATAGAAAATTCCGCCTTTTGAACCCTAAGAAAAAGGCGAAGAAAGAATTAAGCCCTTGCTGCCTTAACATCATTTGAATGGAAGAACATATTTAGTTGTTAACACAGCCCGGGTTTCTCCCAAAAAAGTTTCTTTAAAAATTCTCGCATTTTCTCGCAATTTCTCTTTGAGACTTTTGAATTTACCACGAATGTTTCTTCCAAATTTTAATTAAACTACCTAACCGTTAATTTTTTCTTGGATGAACCCATTTCAATCTCTTTTTTTTAAATAAATTTCTTTCGTGTATTTTTTTTTAATTGTTAATGTTTTTTTCGAGATTTTTAGAATGTTTCAAAAACTTTTCTTTCAAATTACATAAAATGTTTTGAGCGTCCTAGAATTTTCCAACAACTGAATATTTTCGAGTAATTTCCATCATTTGTTCGTTTTTATTTTTGGATTTTCCAGCAATTCTTCTTTTCTTTTATCAAAAATGCCAAAAATATAATATTGATTATTGAGTTACGTGAAGATGAATAGTAATAATAAAAACACTTGTAATCACTTTCTTCTTCTTATATATTTAATGCTTAAATAAAGCATATTTTAGTCTTTAAACAGACATATTTTTGGCAATAATAAAAACACTCGTAATCACTTTCTTCACAGTTTATTTTTTTGTACATTTCGTTTACGAAGTAAACTTTATCAATAGCTGTACATTATTGTTTGTTTCGTAATCGAAATGTACATTTAGCGAATAAAAATAAACTGTAAAGAAAGTCAAAAATATGTCTGTTTAAAGACTAAAATATACTTTATTTAAGCATTGAATATATAAATGGATACAAGTACGGGTATTTTGAAGCACTATTGATGGTGCATGTTTTTGGGTTTGAGTGGAAGATCCTTTGAAGAAGTGAACTACGCCCGTCCTCCCTTCGGCTAAAATTTTGAGTATACTTTCATATTGAATAATATATTTTTTTGTTAGAAAGGAATACAAACATGTAATAAGTAAATAAATAAAAAATTTTAGCATTTTCACTTTGGAATTTTTATAATTTTATGAAATCCTTTTCCAAAATGTGAAAATTTTTAAGAATTTTTCTACAAATTTTCTTCTAAATTGCAATAGCTTTCTTCGAGCGTTTGGAATTTTTTTCAGTAATACCTCTTCCAAACTGTATTTTTTTAGGAAATTACTCTTAGTAAAAGCGAGAATTATCTTCAAGCATCTAGAATTGTTTTCTTTAAAATTCAAGAAAATTCTTTTCGCGTTCTAAAAATTCTCCAGAAATTTCTCACTCAAACTGCAAACTTTTTCTTCAAGCGTTCAAGAATTTCGAAACTGAAAATTTTCTTCAAGTGCTTTAAAAGTCTTTTCTAAGCTGTGAGAATTCGAATCTTCGACCATTTAAAATTTTCTAATTTGTTTATTTCCTGTTTCATTCCCTAGAAATTTCTCTGAGACTTTATTTTGTCGATTTTCAAAAACTACAAAAATTCTCGTTTGGTTGATTGAGTTACTTGACGATAATAATAAATTTGATTAAAACACTTAGAACCTACAAAATTTTGTGTCAAACCATTGATAATGGACACTTTGTGTCCGAAATGTGCATCTGGATCAAAATAAAATATTGAAGAAAGGTTCTAAGTGTTTTAATAAAAACAATTCTCATATTTTCCGGCAATTTCCCTTAGAGATGTTTAGAATTTTTCATGAACGATTATTCAAAATTACAATACTTACCTCTCGTTGTATTGCTTTTATACAAAACAAAGTTAAAAGTGAGTGTAAAATTTATAATTACTGTTATGTTCTCTTGGATGGACTTATTTATGTTCTGTTTCATTCTCTCTCTATTTTCTAAGTACAATTTTTAGGAAACTTCTTTTATTTATCATTTTTTATTGAGAGTACTTCAAAAATTTTAGTATTTTCTGGCAATTTCTCTTCCAAAGAGAGAGAGAGAGAAAATTCTTAGTTATAGAATTTCTCAAAAATGTTTCCTCTAAACTGAAAGCAATATATTTTACAAATAGTGAGAATTATCTCAAGCGTTCTAGATATTTTCAGCAATTTCTCTTTCAAACTGTGAGATTTTTCTCAGAGCATTCAAACAACTTCCTGCAATTTATCTCTCAAATTGTGAAAGACACATTTCGAGCTTTCTACGAGTAGAATCAAGAATTTCTCATCAAAACTGAGGAAATTTTTTCGAGCTTTCTAAAACATTCCTACAATTTGTCTTCTAAATAATAAGAATTCTCTCATATGTTTTCCAGCAATTTTGCTTCTAATTTGCGAGTATTTTCTAGGACGATTGATAATAGTTGTCTGATATTTTTATGTTATTTATTTAAGATGGAAGGCCTAAGATAAATTAATAAACAAATTTTAGTTAAAGTGATTTGTTAAACATAAAATATAAAAATATTTTATTGACAATTGAAATGTTAGTTATACCATTTATATTTGAAAAATCAGGTATTATTTAAATGATCATCCCTAGCTGCTTCAAGGACCATTCTATTGTTAACATTTTTTGATGTCATTCTATAACAACCGTTGCTTTATTTCACTAATGATAAGTATAATTTTATTAATTGATAATGATTTGTTTTATACAGCTGGATAATAATGTAACCTTGAAGAGAAAAAACTGGAAGATTAATTGCAAGAAATGAAAATTATACTTTGCTAAAACCAAGATCGTGTGATGTAACACCAGTAGATTCGTGTTAGACCATACGACTTTGGTTTTTGCCAAGTATCATCATCATTTCTTTCAATTATTCTTCCAGAAAATTATTTTATTAGCAAAATCAGGTTTTGCACCATTTTGTTAAAACTATATATTCCCATGTAAATTAGGTTAAAATAAATTATTTAACATCATACAATATCGAACGGTTTTCATGGTATTTCTGGCAATGATCGGTTTTCATGGTATTTCTGGTAGTACTTTTAAAAGAATGTAGTCCATCAAAATCGCTCAACTATAATGCATACTAATTAAAGATGTGATGCCTTTTCATGAATCACTCATGGACTTTTCTGACTACCAATTATAAACTGTGAAATATTTTTTTGTGAGAAGAATTATATGTTTTTTGTGAAGTCCAACTGACAGGAAGAATTCAACGTTTTAGTTCCTGTGTTGTTTGAACGATTTAAGCCATTTGAGCTAAAACCTTCCGTAGAACTTCCTGTTGTAAATTTGCTGAGCCCAAGATGCCGAGAACAAATAATGGGCATTTTAGGATCTTCAGCAACACTAATCAAATCAAAATAAATAAGTAATTGTGGAAAGAGAATGTTCTTCTGAACAATCAACGTAACTATGTTTTCATCTTCTCCTACAATATTTATCCACGATAACTATTTCTGTTACTTTGTTCTAATTATTTACTTACTGTTTGTTATTTTACTTCGATTTTACTAATGTCTTTGACATTCTTATTTCATCCATCTTAAACTTGTATTGTGTTATTTTTTAAATCTTTCTTGCATTCAGTCAATTTTTGCTCCCACTTCATACTCTTTTATTTAATCTTTGAATTAATTATTTTTCTTAGTATAATTTTGGAAAATAAATAGATACTACATAAATGCAATATTATTGAAGAAATCTGAATATCATAGTAATCTCTTATTAATGTCAATAATAACGCAGATAATTATATATTCCGCAACAGGCCATTCACAATGATGAGAGAGTTAAGGGCATACCGCTCAACATCAGGAAGTGTAGATTCCCGGATGAGAGTGATCTGAGGTTTTCAACGGTGTATAGCTATCCGGCGTGCATCTTGAATTCAATTGCCATACTACAAATAGAAGTCTGCGGATGTGTGCAACCGTTTCTGCCAGGAGCATTAAGTATTTCTCTTACTGTAGCTTCGATAAAATAACGAAATCGTATACGTCTTTTCAGGCTATCCTGAAGTTTGCAAAAAAGTGACGGATCTGTTGTGCCTTAAAAATAACATGGACCTCCTGATAACGAACGGAACTGTATTGAGAAAGTGCGACATTTCATGCACAGAAACTGAAATCGAAATCAAAGGAGCCGTAGAAAGGTATTTTTTTATTAAATTATTTAAATTGCTTATAATATTAAGTATTATAATAAGGTTTCCTAATTGGGTGAAAGTGCTTTTTTAGTTACAGCTCATAATGTTTAAACAACATTAAAAAAAAAACAGCTCTTTGCCAGCACTTTCTTCTGTTAGATACGAGGGATAGTAGGAAAGTAGTACCCGCTCACTGCTAGCGAATAGAGTAGCCGCCGGATTTGTGCTAACATGTCTGTGTACAAATGTACGTCTCGCTGGTATTGACTGTGCTATTTATGCGAGTGTTTATAATGTATGGAGAAAATGTTATAAATAAGTCGTTTGTTCAGCGCTGGTGTCGTAATTTTAAATTAGGAAGGGAGAACACCCTTGATGACGAGCGTTTAGAATGGCCGTCAGTCATTACGGATGAACTTTCATCATCCACCCTGTAGTCCAGACTTAGCTCCTTCAGTTCACCATCTGTTTCCAAAATTCAAAGACTTTTTGGCAGGAAAGAAAGATTACGTATCTTAATACGCTGGCGGGGGAGAATATGAAGCTAAGATACTAAAACTTGTCATACATTACATAGACAAAGAGAAGTAGTTTAAAGTATGTTCTTTACAAACACAACTTTATATAATTAGTTTTTTTTTTACGGGTACTACTTTCCAGATGGCCCTCGTACATCAACTAGTCTTTAGTTAATACTATCGGTATTACTTAAGAGATATATGTAAATATTTAATATACAGGGTGACTGACGAAAAACCTTTGGTGCTGTATCGCGCTTATTTTTGATCCGATTTGAATAAATAAAACATCAAATTAAATGATTTTTAAAAGACTTTAATATGAACTGTACTGATATTTTTTCTTGCATCCAGTTTTTGACAAAAAACGATCAACTTTTTTTTTTCAAATTGCACTGTATATATATTTTGTACTGATCCGCAAGGAGATTTTTTTCTGAATCTAAATTTGTAAACGATTTTATCCATTCATCAAACCAAAGTCGAGAAATTGAGGATTAAAAAAAAAAATTAAAAATCAAATACCCATAGTAAACAATATACAGAGCCTATTCCAAATGTCAAAAGTGACAGTGTCAGTCATTGGTACAATACTGCAATGATTTTTAATAATTTCATAATAAAAATGTTGCAAGATTTCAAAAACTGAAAAACGATTTCTGTAGAAGCATAAAATTCTAGTACAGTGTTTGAAATATTGCTACATTTTAATTATGAAATAATTAAAAATCGTTGCAGTAAGTATTGTATCAATGGCTGTCACTGTCACTTTTGACATTTAAAATAGGGTCTGTATATTGTTTACAATGGATACTTGACTTTTTATTTATTTTTTTAATCCTCAATTTCTCGACTTAAGTTTGATGTATGGATAAATTTGTCTACAATTTTATATTCAGAAAAAAAATCTCCTTGCGAATCAATACAAATATATACACAGTGCAATTAAAAAAAAAAAATGTTGATCGTATTTTGTCAAAAACTGGGTGCGAGAAAAAATAACAGTTCAGATCCTATTAAAGTCTTTTAAAAATGGTTTAATTTGATGTTTTATTTATTAAAATCGGATAAAAAATAAGCGAGATACAGCACCAAAGGTTTTTCGTCAGTCACCCTGTATAAATATTTAATAAATAGTATTAATATGTCAATATAAGTACACAGATGGATTTTATGGTAGAGTTTGTAAAAATATATTTTTATGTTCTTATAATTAATTTAATTGACTAGAGAAATATTTCTCACAGGCCAATAAATTTCACGAATAACAGCGCTACCAGAATAAACATCGTGGTGACTACACCCACCTTGAGATACGAGAGAAGAGTGGTTAGAGATTATGTATATTTAATAGGTAAGTAAATTTGTGCCAGAAAAAAAAAGTAGAGATAAGATTCTTGTTGGCCATGGTTTAATTTTTTTTTAAATTAAATTATTTTAGTACTTCATATTATTAAATGGATTAACCCATCAGGTTAGACTAATTATCTAAACAGCACTAATATTTTATATAGGTCACTTTGATATATAGCTTTCAGAGGTCTCATGGAAAACACACAGTCCAAAATCTAAGAATATTTTCTGGTGGAACCGGATAGATTCTCGATTTGGAAAAGGAGGAAAAAGCTATTATCATTATGGGCTAAATCCTGTCTCTTCACTTTTACTAGAAAGTGTGTATTAGCAGTAAAATTAATGAATATTTCAAATTTTTACAAGATTCTGAAAATAAATTTAAAACAAGAACTTAATAAGTATGCAAAAGTAATGCTCGTGGAGGTGTTGGAGTTACCTCATAAAAATATATATCTATAAAAAGCTGCTTTTAGCAATCCGTACAAGTTAACAGTGATAAAATGATCCTGATTTATTAAAAAAAAAAGTTTTGGCTTTTAAACCTAAAGACGAAAAAAAATGATAACAGAGAAATATTAAGGAGCTATACTCGATTGCAAGCCATACTCAATTGTATCGAAGATGTTTAACGTCTACTTACATTTAATCTTATCCATACAAGACAGTGAGGCTAATAATGTTTTAGAGGGGCTAGATTTTTACCAAAGATTATAATGGTGGACATTGGGTATACAGTTCCAGCAGACCTTTCAATAAAAAACCATAAAACCTAAAATTATTTTAACTCTTCTAACCAATTTAGTTTTTAATACTTGACTATTTTGATCCAACAGTTATTTATGTATTTATTTGCTGTAGTTTATATTGATGCCATTCATTAGCAACCTTTAATTAATTTTCTGTTTCAGTTAATGTCGGTGGCATTGGTACGTTATTCTTTGGAGCCAGCGTTTTATCGATCGTGGAGATATTTTATTATTTCTTCATTTTCCCCTGCACGAAGACCAAGGTTGAGCCGGGAAAGGATGATCGACAGGCGACCACGCCGATCGTCGAAGTTCTTAGCAATAGCAAATACGAAGCGGACGAATTGGTGATCTTCAGGAAGGGATATTTCAAGAAACGTCCATTTCCTTTCGTTAAATAAACAATCTTCAATGGAACAACACAATTATTTAGAAATGCATGTCTATAAAAAATAATCACTATTGTTATTTGGAATTAATTACTGTTTTTTATTTTTATATCAGTGTTTATAGAAGTAGTTCTTCACCTTTTGGTAATGAATTAGCACAATTTTTGGCAGAACTACTGGAGCCCAACTGTGTACGGATTGAGAACGAAGGTGCAATTTGTAAAATAATTAATACGTAGTTCCTAATATTACAACATGCAAATTTTATACATAATATTTGATGCTATATTTTTTTCTGAATATCTAATTTTGGCGGAGCACTTCACCTAATCACACGGAACACCCGTTAAGAACCACTGGTTTATAGTGTTATATTTAGCAATGATAAATAAGTAAATTAGTTAGCAGTGGATCCAAAAAACTTACTTTCAAGTTGAGTACCTATGCAACCACCTTTGCTATATTTTCATTCATATCTTTAAGCTTTTCAAATTTGACAATATTATTAAAACCTTTAAAATCACACCATAGGGTTAACTCTTATTCTTTATAAAAATAAATTAGAAAATATTTACTTTAAAATAACAATAAAAAATCATTAAATGATGGAAAATTATAGGATACAGAAAAGTATATAAGTTAGAAAAATAATAATATATTTTTGGGCAATATAATGAAAATCATATTAAAAAATAATTACTTAATTAGTCCTTTTCCTCTTTTTTGTTGGTTCTTCAATGGCTTCCTCTTCCTCGTTACCCTTGTCAGGATGATGACCAATTCCATGTTTAACAAATCTTTCAGCAACTGGTACGTCAATGGAGGGCCTTAATGTATGTCTTTCAACAGCCTAATAAATTTCAATCGTTTAAACATACGAAGAAAATGAAATAGTTACATTATAATATATAAATAAATATTAAATTTTTTATTGCAAATATTTTTTTAACCCTTTCCCGCACAATTATTTTTTAAAGTAATGTGCTCGTGCCTGAAATATCTTAATTAGGGCATAGTTAATTATAGTTAAACCGTTGAGACCTGACTCTGAGTAATGCATTTTAGTACTAAGAATGGTATAGCAATTAATATCTATCTCGTTCTATCATCATCCTATGATAACTGGGACAGAATGAAATGAAAGGCAGAACGTTTGTCTGATTCCTCCAATATAGAGGGATGAGTCACAGTTATCTCTTAGCGGCTCGACTATAAAACATACTTGGTTAATATTTTTTTTTAATATTACCTGCATTTGCATATAATAATAAATTAACAATAAAAGCAAATTAGATATAGTACTAAATAATAATGATGATATTAAAATTAAATTATTTAAGGCAGAAAGACCTCTGGTCGATAGCCTTTTGACGGATTAACACACTAACACCTCATCAATTATTTATTATTTAAATGTTAAATTATATTGTACATATTTGTCAGTAAAGATGTATATATATATAAAATTATTTTTACTTACACTTTTTGCTTTCATCATGTATTCCTTCACCCTATTCAATTCCTTTTTAATTTCAGAAGCATTAGGATCGATACCTTTTGTGCGTAAATACATCCAATAGAGGGTATTCAGTGTGTAGGCGATGAACAAGTCATAATTTATTTTGTCTTTAACGTGTAAATTTTCCGAGACTATACCGTTGAATGCAATTTCCAAGATTCTGTCAATACTGTCTACGCTCTCGTGGAGATTCTTCAGTTTCTCCTGGATCTCCACGTCGTTGTCGAGGTCGGATAATTCCATTATCATCCCTAGAAAGGATAATCCAATATTCAATAAAGATCAACACTTACGATTAGGTAAAATAAGAGGTAATAAGGCCATTAAATTCAAATGAAGAAGGTGAAAATAGTAAGCAAAGTAAAAAATATATATATTGTATAAATAAATGTAGGTGAAAGAAATTATTTTAAAAACGTTATTAAATAAAGCTTTCATACCTAACAAATTTTAATTTATCTTAAAAATTTAATAAAATGTGGTTTGAAATTTTTAGGTTATAATAATATTTTGGATGCAATTACAGTCTTACCAACAGTTATTTGAGAAAATAATATTAAGGCATTTTTGTTCAATACTTATATATATTTTTATAAATTACTGATTATTAACACTAATTAGTTTAGCTTTTTAGTTAATAATAAATGTAAAAATAATTCCTTTTTGTGTGAAAGTTGTAAATTAGGTTGCCTATAACTGAAAACAAGAAAAATATAAATTAATTTTTGGAATGTTGTCGGCACTTATTTAGGATTAAAAAAAAATATTTTAAAAGTATACAGTGGTAAAACAGGGTTTTTAAAAGTATTTTTCAAATGTAAACTAATTGACGAACGTGATGTTTGGTAAGTTTATTAATTTATTTATTAACTTTCTATTAAAAAATAAATAGAAACATACATACATAGAAATTAAAACACTTCAAAATTTGGTTCATAGATGTTGAAGACGGAGTTCACGGTTTTATGTGTTCTTCTACTCGACCCATTACTCTTGTTAGCTGGAGATGATGTATATCTGGCGATTGTAACTACTAGCGCAAGATTTTGACCATTTCTGGTATAATTTTATAGTAAAATGATGTTTTGACTTTATACCTTTATTTTATATTTTATTTTTTATTTTCATTTAGATTTATAACAAACTGATAATGTAAAAATATTTTTTTTATGTCTACAACATAGGCTTTAAGATTAACAACCCTGTAGAATTTTGATCAACACTAGAAATTATGGACTGATTTGATGTAATTTATTTATTTTTTATTTTATTTATTATATCTTTGGTATTCTTTCTAAAAAATATATACAAGAAACAAATTACAAAAAACCTACATTTAGACATTAATAAAAGGGTTTGGTTGCCAAGTGTAGTTATAATATACGTATAGTCTGTTCGTTGGATCTTTCGACGAACAGACTATAATTTATGCAATGAAAATGATTAAGGGAACTCAACTAAGCTATTTCAGTAAATTTAATAATTTTTAAAGATTAGTCCAAACAATTATGCTCTATTTGTTCTAACTTTTCTTACTCAATGAGTTAAAGTTAAAGCATCTATCACAATAAGGTCATACACTTATTATTAGACCTAAAAATGACGTGAATTTCATTGTAGGAAGAATTTACTTTATTGTTTTTATTGTCATTGCTTCGACCAGGAGATCTATTCACCAGATTTAGCACCCTCGGGATTCTTCCTATTTCCAAGGCTTAAGGAAGCGTTTTACTGATAGCGAAAGTAACATCGTTGATAAAACTGAAACTACCAGGTGTTTTGATCATTTGATCATTTTGTTTATACAGCAATGTTTCTCTACGAATTAAGTAAGAAAATAATGAATTATACATTGAAGTAAATGCTTTCGGTTATTTTTGGGAACTTCCTCCTTCTATCGAGCTTATTATCATTTATAGGTTCAAGCTAGGAGGCATAATTGCTGACTCATTTAGGCGATTTGATGAGGCCTCAGGTCTTTTCTCTTCTCGTCACACCAACTACATGGACTATGAATATTTCTCCACACTTTGTGCTGGCCGACATTCTACTGGAAAATACATTTCTTTATCCCTAAAATTAATTAAAAGCTGCGACAACCATTCCGCCTTCTTGAAAAAACGTATCAATGCCGTAAAAGCGGTCATCCTAAATTTGCCACTAAATAAATCTATATCTCTCGAGGAGATAATGTTACAAATTATTGTCGCTACTCTGTGTAATTGAGAACTATGTAAACAGCTACGATATTCTCGGTCGCTGTCTCTAAGATCCTCGATCTTAATTACTCTTCCATTTGCCTTGTTTTCTACTCTCTCACGTCCTCACCTCATAACTGACTTTGGCCACGCAATCCTCTTTCTATAAGAAACGTTCGATTCCCATACCTTTCGATTCTCCTTCTTTGGATATAATCAAAACTGTAGATTTTCGATAATGGCCCCAAAAGAGGCAGATATGCCATCATGTAACATCATACATTTCTTCTCTAATCCTTTGACAATCACCTTCTAGGACATTTGTATTGCTTTCGTTACTATTTCGTTTCTAAAACATTCCTTCATATCTCATGGCTCTATCTTTATTCCTAACTCCAATCTCTCCTTTCTAAGCTATTAAATTTTGTTTACTCTGATCCCCGAACCAACACCTTAGATGCTTTTAACTTCAGGAGCTTCTTTTTCGGCGATAATTTACCAATCTTAAAAGGTTGAAAATAGACGACCTTCTCTTAATTTTTCTGGTGGTTCGCCTTGTTTAACTTCCTTCATACCTGCATTAATTATAAAGGCTAATCCATCATTAACCGCCTTTTCATTACAGCTCTTTGCGTTTAATACAATTAGCACCAAAGAGACTATACTCTCGTGCCAATTGAAGTGCCTTCTAATATTACCTACTTTCCTGGATATAATATCTACCATTTCGACAATGGCGCCAAAAGAGAGACGTATATGCCATCATTTAACATGTATTTTCTTTCTAAGCCCTAGAACATTAGAACATTTGTATCAATGTCATAACATTTCCATCTCCTCTCCTACCTATCTAAGCTATTAAGTCTTGTCTCCCCCCCTCAAAAAAAAAAAAAACAGAAGCTTATCTTTAGGAGATAGGTGGTTAATGGGGCTAGGAAATGAAAGACGGACGAAATACATTAAAAAGACATTTATTCACGAGCTGACGTGAACACAAAATCAGCGTTACGTATAACTGACTGACTATATTGACAGACGCGGCAGGATTGCCAACATTTATTAACCTATTGTTAATAAAGTTAGATGGTGACACACACCGGATCGTAGTTTGTCGCACTTGTACAGTATATAACTTCAATACTTCGCCGTAAACGGAACAAGAAGTAATTATAACAGAGTAATACAAATATCAGTTGTGAAGACCAATCTTGGAACACATGTTCTTAAATTTAATTGAATTCAAAGGTTTTGTAAACATATCTCCTAGTTGATCGTCCGAGCGCATGAACTCCACATCAATACCACCCTTTTGATACAATTCACGAACAAAGTAATAACTCACTTCTATATGCTTTGATCTTTTGCAAAATTCGTGGTTTTCATATTTCTGATTTCACCGAACTCAGAAAATAACCTATTAAGCCACACCAGTTCTTTTGCACCTTCGCTAGAAGATACAAATTCTGCCTCAGTATTTGAAAGCGCGATTGCAATTGAGAAGTACAGGATACTACAGTTTTGTTTATGAAAGAAACGAAACCAATTCTTGATCTTTGAGTGTTAATATCTCCAGCGAAGTCTGCTTGGACTATGTCAGTGGTCCACTGCCAGTTGTAGTATAGAGAAGTCCCATATCAGTGGTACCTCGCAAGTATCGAAATATGCGTTTGACGGAGGCCCAGTCGGATAATGTAGGTTTCGCCATAGATCAAGCAACATTGGAAACAGCATAAGCTAGGTCTGGGCGAGTAGCACAGGCCAAGTACAAACTGCTGATCGATATAGCGCAGAGATTCTTGGATGATTCATCCGGTTCTTTGTTTTCAGCGTGTGTTTTCACAGGATTACAATTTTCCATGCCAAAACGTTGTAAAAATTTCTTCACGTAAGGTCGCTGAGAAATGCGTACATTCCCAAAAATGAATCAAGAGAGCTTACCCTACTCTTGAATTCTGAAGTCAGAAATCTCAGGAACGAGTTTGTTGTATCATGTGTTGATCTTGCAATGAGACCATCATCAACGTAAATTGCAATTATTAGTTTCTCTGTCTCATTCTGTCAGATGTAAATGCATGGGTCTGCTGTTGATCTTGTGAATCCGTTGTTTTCCATGAACGAGTGAAACTTGTTGTTCCAGCAACAAGGCGACTTTTTAAGACCGTACACTGATTTATTCAAATGTCATACACAACCTGACTCATCGTCGAAATGTTGTGGTTGAGTCATATAAATTTCAGAGTCTATCTTACCATATAAGAATGCACTTCTTACGTCGAATTGACCGAAGTTTCTCATTAGCTGCAGTTGTGATAAGAGCACGAATCGCGTCCTACCGGGCAATAGGGCTAAAAGTTTCATCATAATCAATGGAACACAACTCGAGCAACTAAAAGAGCGCGATATCGATCAATCGAACAGTCAGGTTTATATTTTAACCGGACGATTGTCGATTGCTCGTTTACTAAGTGGTAAACCTGGTAATCCTGGAGGCCCCACGTATCGTTTTCGTCAAAGGCCATTATCTCTTTGTTCATTGCTATCACCCATTCATCTGAATGGTGACTTTTCCTAGGGTGGTTGAAATTGGTTGGCTGTACTTCTTCCAGAACGGCTTCTGTCAAACACGCCACAGCACTCTTTTCTTGGGATTGACGAGAAATGTATTCTACTTCGTAGTTATTAAATCTAGCTGGCTATCTTCCAAGCGTCGAGTCTGGATGGGAGTTGGTTCCTCTTCCAAGGTGTCGTTGTCAGCAGTGTCATACTAATCCGAATTGCCGTTATCTTGAGTTCTGCTGGTTGATTCACAGTTGAGTTCGACGTCTTCAGAAATGCTGTTGATTGGTCTCTTCTGGGTTTTGAAATTCAAGTTCAATGGTGTTGTTTGTTGTGTACAGCTTCTCTGGACGAAAGTTAACGTCTCGTGATTTTACTAATCGATGCGTTGACGGTATCCAAACCTTGTAACCATCTTTCTCATTCACGTATCCAACGAGATGTTGCTTTGTCGCCAAATTTTGAGCGAAATTTCTTTGGAATATTGACGTAGCGTTCTGACCCGAAATTTCGGAGGAATTCCTTTTGAATGCCTTTCCAGACTAGAACTTGAATGGAGCTTTGCCTGGAACACTTGACTTCCCCGTGCGATTTGTCAAAAATACTGCCGTATCACATGCGTGAGCCTAAAACGTTTTCGACAGTTTGCTGACCACGGAGAGCATCGAACGAGCCAGTTTAACCACATGTCTGTTTACTTGTTCTGCAACACCGTTTTGTTCAGGGGTGTAGGGACATAACGGACGAAACTCGATGCCCCTTTTTCGTAGCCGAGTCAATACTGCATCGCATTCAAATTTGGTGCCATAGTCCTAACGAAAGGCTTTAACTGTATGGCCTGCAATATCGCACTCATTCAGGAATGTTTCTAAATGCAAAGCAACTTCTGATTTTTTTTCATGAAAAATATGCGAATGTATTAAGAATAGATTTAATCAAGTCGGTAGACATTGGGTTGTTTGCATCGGCGTTAATCAGTTCACCGATAGTTCATAAAATTACGTGGTGTCTGAATACCTAACCGAAATACCGACACGGGATAATATATCACGCACGTAAAGTTTGTTCTGATGGCCAAAGGGGTTACGCCAACCTTGGAGTACTTCTTCAGTTGTAGCGAGATTCGACTTCACTGGTGCGTCACATCGTTGTGACAAAACGTATAGTCTGTTCGTTGGATCTTCCGTCGTACGTCACAAACTATCGCTTCAAAAAACGACTAAAGTTTTACAGTGCGTTCTTTTTCTAACGTATTTGGTTTACTTTATCAGACTGAATGTTTTTGTGTCGTTTCTCGAAGCGATATTTTGTGACGTACGACGGAAGATCCAACGAACAGACTATAGTCTCGTTTCCATGCTTGGCAGCATGTTCTGTCTGATGGAGATAAGTTGATGACGTGTCTCGGGTACGTACCAAACGTCATTCAGAGTTGCAGATGACCAACTGTCACCCACTCGTGCCTCAATGTTGAATTTACCGGAATCTGAAACCCAGGACAGGAATGAAGTCTGCATCAACTGTAAGACCTGTTGCGAGGAACGTAACTGGTTTGCTGCTTTTCGAGGATGAGTCACAATTGTTATTGACATTTGAACTCACCGTTTTCTGCTCGGCAGCCGCTCGTTTTCTGCAATCAGCGATGTAGTATAAACAAGCACATTTTTCTTTTCCTTTTACATTTGTCGAAGAACACTGGTACTGATTTCTTCTGTGGTCGAGATTTTGCGTAGAGCGCTAGACATCTGTGGTGCTTCTTGAATCAGCGAATTTTCAATCGAACGTAGATTTCAACGAGGAGCGATAATATTGATATTCGAAACCAAGTGTTTTGAAGATGGTGAAACAGCGACAGCGAAAGGTTGGCACTCGGGTTGTCCTTCCGTAATTCTGCGAGAATGTCATCGAACATATTGGCCAGCTGAGAAGTGGCTTCGTAACGGAAGTGATACCATCTTTCGAGATCTTGAAGAAATTATCGAACAACATGTATAATCACTGTAGGGACGAATGTTGAAACATTGATAACAACGTATCCCAAATTTCTTTCGCGTCAGCTTCTTCATCGAGGGCCGTACCGAGTATACGAGCAGCGCGCGCGTTTTTTGTTACCAGTTTCGATAACTGTCGGACGGATCGGAGTTGCCCACAGGTGCCGATGGACACACTCGCGTACAATCAACAATGGAATAAAGACACTGTTCTTTCAAACAAAGTTCAATTTCACTTAAAGAAATACTGACACAGTATAGGGTTTCTGAATGTTTTTAATATTGTACTACAACAATGTTTCACCACACAGTGGCTTCATCAGGTAGATCATCTACCATCTAGTACAATATTAAAAACATTCAGAAACCCTATACGTGTCAGTATTTCTTTAAGTGTTATTATGGAGTTTCGACAAGTAACAGCCGCATCAATCCAATAAGTTCAATTTCACCGTCGAATTACAAAGCCAATCTTTCCTTACCTCTTTCTTCCCTTCACAACTTGCCCTTTCTCTACCTATGAACTACTTAAGAAAATACTGTCTCCTTACCCTTGATTCATCTTCCAAAGTAGACTACTTTTCGTTTCATTCACCGACCCCTTTGATTATAGAGTACTTAAACAAATCGGCGAGTTTGCTACTCGCAACTCCTTTCTTGAACAAAACACTGCTCGATTTCTATATTCTTCCATACATCCTCGTAAGAAACACCTATATCATACTATCACCTCTTACACGTGTAGAGGCCATTCTGATAATGATTCAGTTTCTACTACCCATCTCTCCCTGTTAATGTGCCTTTACTCCCTGATGCTTAGGTTGATCTCAAGTTACTAAAAACGAAGCAAGGTTTTCTAAACCTTATTCCAATTACAAAGCCAACAAATTTTGACTTTTTGAAAGTTGTTTTCGATTTTACATCTGATTTTGTATAATTTTGATCTACTGAATTTAAATCCGAGTGTCATTTTGCATTATTTCATCAATGTTGCATTAAAATTAATAAAAAATTTGGTTAAAATAAACACTACTTTTAATGATACAGAGACAAAAACAAATTACAAATAGTAAACTAAATTGACAAAAGTCTTAAACAATCTTTAATTTTTTTTCTTTTCAGAAGATCTTTCCCTCTTGGATAAAAAACTTCATATAGTATCATTTAGTAGTGGATTTTCTGCTAATTCCAGGGCCGGATTGTCCTTTTTTATTGACCAGCAGTAATCAGTCATCATTGAAATCTTCCACCGACCTTGATTTTTCATGCAGGTATTTGGAAGTCTCTATCTTTATTTAAAGCTTTAATGTATTGTTTCATTAATCCTAGTTGAGGTAACAATTTTTTTTTGTGGATCAACAACACTTTCGTGCAGAACATTATTTGATCCGGGAGTTAAATTATCTCTTCTTATCCAGTCCTTCTTCTCCCAATGTTGATGACTACTTTGGCTGTGCCACTCTCACAAAGAACATGGGTACCTCGTTTACCGTGACTGCTGCCTAGTAGAAGTCCCACAATTTTCAAATCCCCACAAATTTTCCAACTATGATCATTGTATTTGATTTTTCCAAGCAGTACTTTAAGATTTTCGTAGCTTTCCGTCATTTGCCCAGATTGGGCAACCGGTACCGATGAAAAAACATTCCCATTGTGCAAGAGAACAGCTTTAAGACTTCGTTTGGAAGAATCAATAAAAAGTCTCCAATCATTGGGATTGTATGTGACCCCAAGTTTGTTTATCAGACAGGAAATGTCGGTGCAGTAAACTAGACTATTCAGACTCGCTTTTTAAAATACGAAATTTTAACGTCTTCTGCCAATACATGTTTACTTTGAAGTCTGGATGCCAAAATTTCGGAAAGATCCTTTGGAAGTCTCTAAGTTCGCTCTTCAAAAATAACCGCGGTTGTTTAGAAACGCTTGATATTTCACTGGCATTGTAAAGCACATGTGATTTGAGTTCTTTGTAGTCTGATGCTTTTTTTTACCTTCAAAAATGAAAAATCAAAACAATTTTTGCGTAAACCTTGATATTTGCTAATGCAATCATATCCGTCTTCGCTCTAACATGATTTTAACTCAGATACCTAGCATTAGCACTCGCCTGCACGCATCCCAATTACAATTTTTCAATCGGCCATAAAACTTTATAATCCCTCATTTTCTGCAATAAGCCGTCCATTTTCTCACGAAGTCAACGGCACACCACTTCTTGTAATCCATCCAGAAAAAGTGGTCGAAACGTAGCCGCTCGGTGGTGTGTGTGTATGTGTGTGTGTTAGTTGGTGGCTGCGGAGCGCAATGGGAATTTTAACGACCGACTTTTCCGATCATCGACTCCAAAGCGGCTAATCCTCCGTCTTTCTTCCACCTAACCATAGACTATCCGGTTGGGCATCGACCGGCTCACTTGCACCAAACGCGAACGCATTCCCTCCATCTCTATCGGACTTAAATTATCAACTCGATCTGTACAACTGTCTTCGTTCCTCTCTAGGTACCGAGAAACCGCCGCGGGAATAAATAATTCTGGAGATGAGGAGAGGAAGCCATAAAGAAAAATATGAACGTTAATTGTTGTAAGGTTAGCACCGTTTGGATTAATTAGGCCAGAATAATATTAAAGTATATTTTTTTATAGAAACCAATTAACAAAAATTTTTATTCTATGAAATAACCAAAATGTAATTTCTTAATATAAATATTATAATAATAGCAAACCAGACTTTTACAAAATTCTATTACCATTCATAAAAAATCCCAAGGTTTATTAACATTAACAATCTATAAATAACTTTGATTAAAACACTTAGAACCTTTCTTCAATATCTTATTTTGATCCACTTTGTGTCTGAAATGTGCATCTGGATCAAAATAAAATACTGAAGAAAGGTTCTAAGTGTTTTAATCAAAGTTATTACTATCTTCAAGTAACTCAATCAACCAAATCTATAAATAAGTTGATTGGACATGTTATATGGAGATGCGTTTGATTAATTAAGGATGTTGCACACTAATAATAGTAAATTTATGTCCTAAAATTTTAGATGCTTCTTTTTAAATTTCTAAAATATATCAATAAATAACAATAAAGATAGCAATTCTTGGATTGTTTGAGTATGTGAAAAGTTATTATAAATGTAAAAACAATACTTTTCACTTTGTGAACGTAATGTGAAAAAAGTGCCAATCTATTATTTTTTTACATTTAAAGAAAAGCAAAATGAATTGTTGATGAGATTACATTTAAGGTTGAAATTTTGAATAAAGAAAAATAATCCAAAAAGTAAGAATTTAGCTAGTGATTTATCATGTATGGTGTATGATTCATGTTTTCTGTAGATTAATGATTATTATTATTAATGGTAAGTATAATTACATTTGACATTTACACAAGATTTACACAAGAAGTCATTAATTCTTAAAATAAGTAAATATTAGTTTCTCGTCAAATAACTAATAACGCTGAGAAGACTCCTATAAATTATGGCCAAGTGATAATTAATAAAAAAGTAATAAAGCGTGGATGAAGCTGAAAAAGAAAGAGGAGGAAATGTGTAAGCGAACCAGCGTCCAGCGAAGGAGAAGACATTGGATAAGGACGAGTGCATGTCTAGTCAATACGAGTTTTTATTTCGTGCATACATGGAACACGAGAAGGACGAAGAGAACTGGAAGAGGAGGAGGCGATTAGTACGCACATTCCTCATAAATTCGTCTCTCTTTCTCTCCGCTGGCTCTCTTCCATGACGAAGGACGCGATCGGATCGATTCGAAGCAATGACGGCGATGGACGTGGAAAGGAATAGAGACCAGAGAGAGGTCCATTGAACCCCAATCTGAAATGCCACAGACGCGGATCCGGAGAAGACGCTGCATCATCACCGACCACCATTAAAAAAGAAAGAAAACAGTTTTTTGAAGTTGTACAGATTTTCATGTTGGATTATATTGCTTGACTTAATGCAAATCTGAACAAGAGTTGTTAATGTAAAGATTTCTGCATTGTTGGCTTCGAATTAGCAACGTACATAAGAAGATTGAAAATCATAGATGAATTCACCACTAATCAGATTACATTTTAATATACCTAAATAAGAGTACTATTCGGGATTTACATTTTAAATTTAATAAAAAACACAATATCTTTAACTTTCTTTGAGAGGAATATGTAACATAAAAAATAATTGTCTGGTCAAGTTTTATAATTCTAGTATTGCTATTAAAGAAAGTTATAAGAAAACTTTTATATAATATAATTTTAGATACATTATTGAATCCACTTTTTAACAATTAACAGCTCCACGGTGTTGCTTAGTTTTTGGAAATCATATTAACAGAAAAATTGAATATATTTTTTTTTAATATTAAAGTAAACGTGTGTAGTTGTAGTTCTAAATACTTTATTAGATTAATACAATTATTTTAGGTTTCAAAGATTTTCTACAATTTTCTAGATTAAGTAGTAGTAGTAGTGGTGAGCGCTTTAGAAATGAGATCATTGGGGCCGAATACACACTCAGGACCCAAGAAAGAGAAAAGTAGATTAAATGGGAAGACGGTTAGAATTAGATGGGCTTAAAGAAGAAATAGTTCAGTGATATGAACACTACTCACTACACTAGCTCAGTGTATTAAACATAATGTAATTAACTTAAACCTAAATCCACTACAAAAGTTCCATACTTTTCTTTCTTGTTGAAATTATATATAAAAATATTCAAGGGCAGACAGAATCTTGGAAGTTATTCACAGTGATGTGTGCGGTCCAATGCAAATTATGTACTTGAGAGATTCCAGGTATTTTGTATTGTTTGAAGATGATTACAGTCGTACGACATTTGTGTATTTTCTGAAGACAAAGGATGAAGTTGTCAACAAATTTAAAGAGTTTCAATCAATTGGGGAAACCCAGAAAGACTGCAGAATAAAAAAATAAGATCAGACAATAGTGGTGAGTTTTGCAATAATGAAATGGAAGAATTTCTAAAAATAAATGGTATTATACATCAGAAGACAAACCCCTACACCCCTGAACAAAATGGTCTATTGGAACGAATGAATAGGACTATTGTAGAGAAAGCGAGGTGCTTATTATTTGATGCAGACCCAAGAACCAAATTTTGGTCTGAGGCTGTACATACAGCGGTTTACTTGCGAAACAGATCAATAGTATCAGGTTTAGAAGGAAAAACTACTTATGAAGTTTGGCATGGTCACAAACCATATGTAAGTAATGGTTCATATTCCAAAAGAAAGACGAACCAAATGGGAAAAGAAATGATATTAGTAGGATACAGTGAAACAACGAAAGGGTACAGATTGTACGATGCCAACAGAAACATTGTAACCATAAGTAGAAATGTAGTAGTAATGGAAAACATTACAGAAAACCAAGTGCAGGTGAAGGACAGCAAGGAAGCGGATACAAGTTCGGAAGAAGATGCAGAAATAGCAGAATCAGTGGGGGATACAAGTTATGAAGAAGAAACAGTAGCAGAATCAGAGAGAGATACAAGTTATGAAGCTGAAGAAGAATCAAGTAGCAGTATGAATAACAGTGATTCTTTAAAGGAACAAGAACCAATTAGTAAATCCAAGCGACATCCGAAACCCAAGGTGTTTGAAGATTTTGTGACATACATGTGCTTGCGATGGAGATTCTCTACTCTCAGATCCATTAACAGTCGAAGAAGCCTGTTCCAAGCCAGATGCGGCTCAGTGGAAGAGAACGTTGCAAGAAGAAATGGAAAGTTTCAAGGAAAATGAAGCATAGAATCTTACAGCATTGCCACAAGGAGGAAAAGTAGTGAGTTGCAAGTGGGTTTTTGAAACAAAGTGCTATAGTGAAAACCAAGTGTGTTATAGAGCGAGACTCGTAGCGAGAGGCTTCACTCAAAGACAGGGAATTGACTATGATGAAACTTTCGCACCTGTTGTGAGGCATTCAACTTTGAGAATGTTAATGGCTTTAGCAGTCAAATTGGATTTGACCATAACACATCTTGACGTAACTACAGCTTTTTTTAATGGTGACCTAGATGAAATAGTATATATGGAGCAGCCAGAAGGCTTCGCAGTCGATGAAAATAAGGTATGCAAGTTAAAGAAGGCTATATATGGTTCGATCTTGGAATAAGAAAGTTGAAAGTGTACTTAATAAGATAGGTTACGAAAGATCAAAGTTGGAACATTGTACATATATTAAAAGTAAAGAAAACAAACAATAGTAGCTCTATACGTGGATGGTTTCTTCATTTTTTCAAAAGACTTATCGGAACTAGAGTTCCTAAAACAAGATTTAGGCTCCAAGTTCAAACTAAAAGATTTGGGAGAAGCAAAACAATGTTTAGGGATGAGAATAGAAAGGAATTAAAAAGATGGGACAATTACTCCAGATCAAGAAAACTATGGGAATCAATTGCTGAAAAAGTTTAAAATGGTTGATTGTAAACCATTTAAGACTCCTATGGAATCGAAATTGCAATTGAAACCCAGCAATACAAAATGTAATGAAGATTTTCCTTACCAACAACTAATAGGTAGTTTAATGTATTTAAGTGTGCTTACACGACCAGATATTTCATATAGCGAGAGCTATTTGAGCCAATTTAATGCTTGTTATGATGAATCGCATTGGAAATGCGCAAAAAGGATTTTAAGATATTTGAAGGGTACTAGAAGTCATTGTTTAAGATATGAACAGACAGGATCAGAAGTCCAAGGCTTTACAGATGCGGATTGGGCAAATGGCAAACAAGATAGGAGATCATACATCCATAATTCAAGTAAAAGTCATTTGGTCCACATTTGCCTATAGAAAACATAACACAAAATGCATTCACTTTATTCTTGTCCTTAATTAATGGGCAATTTTAAAATGTCCCGGCTTTTTACACTTGTAACACTTTACCTTATTTCTTGGTTTCCCGGTTTTATTACTGTCAAAGTTGCCACTGATCGAACGTCTGCCACTTACCGAACGATTTTTAACATAAAATGCACTTCCTGTATTGCTGACATCCTCATAAAAATCGAGTAATTGCGCTTTAATGGCACCTGTTGTAATAATCCAGCTAATAACAAAGATCCTATCCACACATCGCCAATCTTGAAGCCTGTACCAGCAAGCTTCTGACTTGTTTCGATGGTACTGTTCACGTATACCTTCATAAAATCGCATGTTTTCAACCTCGTCGATATCAAGGTCCGCAACAAACTTATCCTCCGCGAAAAGTCCGAATTGTTATACATGGATTTTAATGGGTCTACTAATAACACTAACTTTGCTTGCGCCCTTTTATCCTTTAGGATTTGATCTACGTCGGTTAGATTAGATTAGATTAGATGTTGTATGGGTGGCACCAGCGCCTATTCCACCGCGACCTTTCCAGGTCTATTGTGGATCCCTGTTTATCTCACATGACCAGCTCTAACTTTGCCTCTTTGATTAGTCCTATTAGCCCTGCCAGAGCGGCTTGAGTGTAAGTCTCCGCGCTTGGGTTTGTAGTGCCTAGCTTTTGATCTACGTCGGTTACACTAGGCACCGTTTCAATGCACCTTCGCAGTCCCTCCAGGATCAAGTAATTCTTAGCCGCAAAGGCCTAAACATCATAATTTTTCACGTCCCTTAAGTTTCGGTACACTTATTATTGGGAGTGAAGACATTTTTAATATTTCTAGTTTATTCACTTAAAGCAGAACACACATAACAATAAAAAACATGAATCACGTGGGCTCTTGGTCCATAATCTGTTAAAATAGCGTGGGTTATCAGATTAATGAATAAATGTCCTGTCGTCTTGATTGTCAGAATAGAACTGCTTTATTTTGTGTAACCCTACAAAAACAAACTGTCAACACTGCCAACTGCTTAAACTAAAAATATCCTAACTACATTTGAGCTTAGCTTAAACAATTTTGATGTTATCGTCGCTTATCTCAGGTGTGCTTCTTCAAATTCAGAAAAAGGTTATAGTCACTGGGAGGTAGATTTGGGCTGTATGGCGGACGATCAAGATGTTCCTGCGATTATACCTTGAATTCGATTGGCTATTGTTGTGAAGCAAAAGGATTCCTATACTCAGCATGCTGCGCCTTTTATTTTGGATTGTTCGACGCAGTTTTCCCGTCTCACAGTAATTTTCAGAATTTATTATTTCACCACGAGGCAAAAAGTCGACAAGTAACACACCCTTCTTGCCTTAAAACACGGCATATATAATTTTGCTAGCTGCTAGAGAAAGGAATGCAAGTAAATAATTATAATTTTAAAAAAATAGAGAGTTGGGCTAAGAGGAAGTGGAGTGCATTAAGTGGCAGGTTAGCAGAATCTGCAAACAAAAAGTGTACGTTAGAGGATCAAGAGGGTAAAATAACATATGCATAACGACAAGATAAATCAGTAGTCAGCTATTTTTTTAGTGGTGATGTGATGGAATTTAGCATGTAAAATAGGGGTAGAGTTGAAAAACAAGTAGCTAATAGAAAACCATGTAATTGGTTCTTGTCAGAGGAATTTCTTTAGTGAACAGTTGGTAGCGAGAATAAAACAGGAAATGCGAATAAAGCGACATGGTTTAATACAGGTTGTAAGTAAGCTAAGAAGGTACTATAGAAAGAAATAAGATGGAGAAATGATGGAGAGGCCAATTAGAAAAAGACGAATGATTTAATATGGATTGTAACGTCAAGAAACTGGTAGCGAAACGAGATGAATATTATGATCGAGTTTTTTTTTCTGTAGGTGCCTCTTCTAGCGCAGGCTGGCGACTATTATTTCAGTATATGATTTCCTATCTGTTGTTACTCTCATCAGATCTTCAAACCCCATCCCTGTCCACTTCCGGATCTAGTTAAGGAATGGAAATGAAACGTGGAGCTATTTACTATTGGGCGGTTCCATATATTCTTCGGTTATTGAAGGCTGGAATGAAACAAGTTTTCTCGTACAAAGGATGGTATTTATTCAATTATATATTCTCCGTTTTTTGTTGATGATCTCTTGCCATCTTTCCAACAATTTCATTATTCCGCTCTCAAAGATGGTCTGGGGCTTAAAGGCGTTTTCACAGCTATCTGATCAGCGAACAATTTCCCTTTGCACGAGTTTTGCAGGGACCAGAAGCAATAGTAGTTGGATGGTGTAAGGTCCGGAAAATACGGTTGGTGGGACAAAACATCCCAGCCAAGTTGCACTAATTTTGCCATTTACCAGTTCTGGACGTTTCTGTCGCAATGCTTGGTTCAATTTCGTTAGCTGCGTGCAGTAGACTTCCGAATAAATTGTTTTTCCCTGAGGAAGTTGCACGCAAAACAGCACATTACGATGATCCCACTATATGGATAGCAAAATCTTCTTCGGATGCAGGCCGTCGTTCGGGGTGGCCTTTGGCGGCTCGCCAGCGGTTCCCCACGATCTTTTGCGCACTACTTTGTCGTAGACGATCCACTTTTCGTCGCCAGTAACTATTCGTTTTAAAAACGGTTTGCTTTCATGACGCTTCAGAATGCATTGCAGATGGACAAGCGGTTAGGCAAGTTCTCCTCGATCAGTTTGTGCGGTATCTAAATATGGAGGCGGGACACGTAGCCAAGATTTTGCAAATGCCTTTGAACCGTTCTTTTCCCGATTTTAAGTGTCTCCGCAATATCTCGCACCTCTAGCGTCCGGCCTTGTTCAACCAGTGCCTTGTTGGTTGGCCGATTACTGAGGGGTCCATCTTCAAGACTCGTATCTCTGGAACGAAATTTAGCAAACTCTTTCTGAGTTGTAGGTTCTATAAAGAAATCGTCTCTGTATAATTGGCATATCTTTCGGTGAGCTTCCACAGCTCGCTTGCCTCTTTTGAAATAAGAATGCAAAATATGCCGAATATGCGCTGTATTCTCCGACATGTTCACAGGGTTCTCACACAAACAAATCTAATGTCAATGAAAAGAAATGAAAACAGATGAAAAAAGCAAACTGTCCTCTTTTCAACACATATTTGAATTGCCCGATTAGGCTACTAGAACCGCAGATATTTGGGAAACATTTGCACTATTAACAAAAACCGAACGAATATATGGAACCACCAAATACAAAAAACATTAATAATGACAGTAGAAAGAACACATAGATATTAAATCATTTAATTAAGAAATTACTTTGAGCATCTGTTAGGAACAAAACGCGGTGTGTTTCACCTGATGGCTGAGCATGGAGACAGAAAAAGGCAGGTTTTAAAGGAAATAATGCGTCGGAGCAAATGATGAGTATCAATAAAACCATGCTGTTGGATCAGAATGGTATTGTTAAATGTCTAAGCATGTTCAGGTGGATCGGGGAAATGAGGTAAGAGTTTTGCCCATTGCTGTTCAACCTGTTTGTGGCAGTTATGAAGCGAGTATTTTTTAAGCTTAGACATGTAGTTAGTATAGTATGGAAGTATAAAGCTTGGATGCTTAGTCAGGCATTTGATATAGTAGTAGTGAGCATGAATGTGTGAAGTATGGGCGATGTGGATAGTGTGCAACCAAAAGAGGATCCGGGGCGGGAATTTACTTGCAACAAATGGACCTCTCATTAGCTATACCCCTAGAGAAGCACACAAGCAAGCAAGCAGAGATCGTTGGCATCATCCAAGGGGCGAAAGAAATCCTACACCGAGACATCCGTGATAGGAACATCCAAATCCTTACAGAGAGTAGGGCAGCAATACTAGCAGTGAGTAGTCACAAGATCACCTCAACACTAGTAAAAGAATGTCACAACACCCTTAAACAAGCAGCACAATCAAACAGTATTGAGCTGCGCTGGGTCAAGGGACACAATAATGAAGAAGGCAACAGCAAGGCAGACGAGTTGGCGCGAGCTGGATCGGTTCTCAGTGATACCACGGACGAGCCCCCGATCGCGCCAACACCGAAATGCCTCACTGATATCCTCAAACAGAATACTCTCAAGATGCTAAATCAACGTTGGGACAACACCTCAGGCTGCAGATAGGCCAAGGAAGCAATACGCTCACCCAATCTGAAAACAGCTGAATATTATTTGCGACTAAACCCCCATATATAGGGTATGTGAAGAAGAGGACGAGACAGTGGAACATGTGTTAACCACCTGCCCGGCTCTCGCCCACCTTAGAGAGTCTGACCGAACATGGCCAACATAAGGGATAACCCTCCAAGCGTTGTGCTGTCCTTTGCACGCCACCTTGGGTGGCTAAATGAGTGATAGAACAACGTGGGCTGTCCCAATCAGGGGGGCACAACGGGCCTAGTGAGGCCTTAGTGCTCTGGTCAATGATTTGATTTGATCACCCTTGACAAATTCAATCCAGATCCAGATCCAGATGATATGGAATAAAAGTGCAAGAGGAAAGAGTATACTATGCAAGTAAAGCAAAAAATGTTGGTGAAACTAGCAGGAGATGATAGATTATGTTTCTAAATGAGTAAAAAGAGGGAACTATCGTACAAATTCATGATGAAGGAGACTAAAGGCATCTACGCAACTACACTTGAATAACGCTAATGAAATCGATACATTTTTTATGGCAGAAGTTTAGATATTTGTTTATTACAAAAGTACAATATCATTTCACTATAGATTATAATTATGATTATTATTCTTTATCATACTTGCTTAAAAAACTGTATTTATTATTTACAAAATTTTGACATCAAGTTAAAGGGCGGAGTTCATCTTGTAAAATGTTCTTCTACTCAAACCCATGGATGTTCATTCCTTTACTAATTCATAAAACTGGAAATTAGTTTCAAAGATACTTTCTGTGCATTAAAATGCCCAATTCTTTTGGATATGTTTACAAATATTTGTCACTTTGACAAATGTAACATTAGAGATTTATAACCCTAAGAATTTGTACATATATTAGGATATTTTCCTGAAGAAATGCTATAAGTCGTTGGTCTTTATTCTTTCCGAATATTGGCGACCATCCTGATTATGATTATTTTGTTCGCAGCTGTTCTGAATAGTTCGATAATAGTTTTTGAGAATCGTGTTCTTAAGTTTTCAAGCTATGATATTCTTCTTCTTCCTGGTATTTTTTTTACTATAGTCTTTTCCTTGGAGAACATATTTTAGAAGGCGGTATTTGGTCTCGTTTCTCATATTGTGTCCAAGGTATTCTAGTTTTCTTCTCTTGATGACTTTCACTGCTTCAAAGTCTTTCTTCATTCGGCCCATCACTGCATTGTTGGCCACTCTGTCTACTCAAGAGATCATCAATATTCTCCCGTATAGCAACATTTCGAAAGCTTCGAGTCTTCTTTGTGTTGCTTCGGTTATCGTCCTTGACTCCATTCCTAAGAAAATATAGTCTGATTTTGATATCAATGCTAAGGCTGTAACTTTTGAACAGTCATTTCGTTAAAGCGCTTGCTTTCTCTGTGAATGGTACTAATCCTCATTGATCTTGGTTTCCAAGTAGGCAAACCCTCTCTATTAGTATGTTGTTGATCATTAGTTTACACCGTTTATTTGCCTTTTTACTAATTACCATGCATTTAGTTTTACTAATGTTAATTTCTAAACCATATCTCTTATTCTATTCATTAGTTTTTGTAATCTGTTAATACTATTGGTGAATATCACAGTGTCATCTGCGTATCGAATGTTTTTAATCATTCTCAATTCAGCAGGATTCTTATGTTTGGTATTCTCAAGAGCATCTCTGAAGATTCCTTCTGAATAAAGATTAAATATGTGCGGCGACGGAATGCAACCTTGTCTAACGCCTCGAAAAATATGGACTGCATTAGTGGGTTAGGCGAAGGCAAAAAGGGTGACAACATTTGAGAGTTCACTGTGTACGATGATAAAAGAAAGGTCAGCAGGATAATCGTTAGATATACGTTACAAAGAATGCGTTATAAAAGAAGGTACAAGGAGAATTAATGAAAGGAAACATTGTTAATGCGTTTGGTTTGGTTAGTGGAGGTGTGTGAAGAGGAGATAGTTCGGGAGAACAAATTGAGATTGAAATTTCAGATTGTTAGAGAAAAAAAAACATAGACGAGATAGAATCGTATATTTAGAAGTAGATATAACCCTTTTTGCAAGTATATACAGAACCGTCACTTTCCTGGATGTCTGCATAAGAGCGAAGAATATTAGACTTATATCTAGGAACGAAGAAAGGGATAAAAATTGATTGGATAGGTTAAAATAAGTGCAGTACTCTTCAATGCTCATTTGTAGGTTATTTAGAATTGCTTTATTATATTACAAGACTAACTGAATCTTCCATTCTTTATTTGCAAAACGACAAGGCAAGGAATAACTGGAAAAGTAACGTATTTGTTTTGGACATCTAAGTAGGCGTGGGTTTTTTAATTCCCAATGAAGAAATGACCGATTGGAGAGTCCAAATTGCTGCCCAAATTTATTTGGAATAAAGGACATAAACGGCATGAAGTTCGTTCTCGCGTTATTTCCAGATGACCTTTAAAATTCGGAACAAAAAATGCGTATCGTTGAATTACGCGAAGGTGGCTTTCGATTAGAAAAAAACGAATCGTCTTATCAGAAACTAATCTACCGCTATACGTCAAGAATGAACTAGAAAGGTCAGGAATGTCACAGTAGAGGAACCGGAGGATAAAGAAGAATAAATGAGGTTCAAGCTGCCATCTTCAACTTACGGCAACAAGAGACCGATTCTTTAGTACCAGATGAATTGGCGATCTATTGTTAGCTATCGAAAATCATCCTATAACCCTTCGAATGGTTTACAGCAGAATCAGGAGTTTCGACTTGCAATCCTATCAACCACCTCTTGCGTTACCATTAAAGATTTAACATCGAGCTACGTTTGATGTGGTCTAGGTTGCAACTGCATTTGAAACTAGAGTCAAGCGAAGACGTAGGAAACGTAGAAATATGGAATTTTGTGTCGAGAGAATTATGGTGTAACTCATGGAAGTAGATCTCGGTTCGTATTCATCCCAGGCTATATGAACGCCAAGCGATATGTGGATGAGGTGATAGAACCCTGTATTCTTCCGTTTCATTAGCAGTTAGAAGACTTACTTTTCAAAGCAATTCCCATCCCTATAATGCAAGAGTTTCTATGGACCGATTTTCAGAAAATAATGTCAATAACTTGCAATAGCCACCCGAACCTTCTAATCTTTCGCCAATTGAGCACGTATGGGACACGTATGCAGACGCTGCAAGCTCTTCAGCACCAATTACAGGTTGCCTGAGATACAATAACTCAAGAGAGATTATCGACACCTGCTAGAATTGGTCAAAAATATCAAATTCTTTCTTGGTGTTCGATTTTTATGTCACTGAGTAAAAATTACAATTCTCGCATTATAAGTTATTTCAAATATATTAAATGTAAGCTGTAATCTAAAATAACTATAGAAGTATTTTGCACAATATTTTTTTGATTTTTTTTTAAATTAACTTGTTTGATTTAATCATAGCCCATAATTATTATTCAAATTATTTTGACAAGATCAACACATAAATCCAAAAAATGTATAATAACCACAACTTAAGTATTACATACTTTATTACTGAGTACTGACTCTGTTATACTTTACGGTAGGACAGACAACATGCTGAACCTGCGTTTAAATTGAATTCTCTCAACTTTGTTACCAAGGGAGTGGATTTTCAGTTTGATTGTTGTTAATAAATTGGCAATAATTTAAAAGGCGACAGTTGCATGAAAGCGCTTTTTCTTTAACGGCCGGTCATTACGTATTTTTATGGACACGCGCACGAAACAAGTCCACAGGCAAAAAGAAGCAGAGAGGACGATGGGTGGAAGAGGCAGAAGAAGGACCGCGAACGTGCCCGGCAATAAAACCGGCGGCGAGGAATGACTCTCAAGTTCTCTTAAGCATGTCTGGAGACGGCGGCTCGCGAAGAACTTGAGGCTGAGGCCGGGCCTCTTTCGCATGGCAACTAACTTGTTATACAACTTTCCGTGTCTTCTGCGTCCATCCAATCCACCACACTCTCTCTCTTCGCCGAGTGCGCTTTTTTTCGTGGGATTCTTTTAGCGGGGAGCATTAACACTCGCATGCAATTTTCTAATTAAGGACGTAAACGTCTCGATTTTTTGCTCGTGAATTCACTTAATGATAATGCCGACTTTTTATTGTGATGTTTACATATTATCTTGGATGATTAAAAATTTACTACAATTGAACATTTTGTTTAGAAACAGTTGAAAATTAACTAATTACAAACTTTAAAAAAACATCAGGTTAAATTACGACAGGTAGATGTGTAAATGATTCCAATATTTTAAACTATATGAATGCTGAATTAAGACAACAAAAGACAATATTCTTTCGATTAGGAAAAAGACATTGTGGCCCATGCGGCATATTATAAAGGTCGGCCGGGCGCTGTGTTAGTATCAACAAACCATTAAACATGACATGCCCTAATATTTATGACAGAGAGTGAGCCGAGAGTTAGTGGTGTTAAATTACAGCTTCTTGAAATAGATACGTACGGTCTGCCGTATACCCAAAAATTGGGATATTATTTCAAGGGAAATGTTAGATAAATTTTATCAAAAAATAATCATATAATATTTATATTATACTATTTTTTCGGGCATTTGCTTAAAAATAATTTCCGATATCGATTTTCTGCAAATTAAATAAGATATTCCAGTATTATTACCACCGAAACCGGGGCGAAAAGAATCAACTTATTTAAATTATATTACAAATACTTATTATCTGGTTATTGTATGCATGATAAAATCTGCAGAAAAAATTAAAAATATTAAAATTATATTTCTTTTTGTTTTATTTAATTTGAACAAATAGTACTACTTATTATTTTGTGCATTCTGTAAAAAGTTGATTACGTTAATAAATATTATAATTATAAATTATGAAAAGCATCTATCAAATTTTGTAGAAAATAAATAAGAAATAGTAAAATGAGTCTTATTCTGCTTATCAATTGTA